>CM075861.1:43527793-43865318 GCA_037975125.1 Latrodectus hesperus | reverse complement strand
TATATATATATACTCAGTAATTTTTTATTATTATGTACAATATTTTATTCTATTTAATAGGGCTTAAAATTAAGTTACATATGTAAGCATTTCCTTATGCATAAGTTTCTTAATATGTAATTAATTAACTATTAACAAGAAACAAAACTGCCATTAATGGTATTACTTTGGAATTCATTAGAAATTCATTTTCATTACATTAAAGATGTTACAAAAAACATCTTTCCGATATAAAGCTCCATGATACATTTTGGTTTTTAAAATTAAAAAAAATATTTAATTTAATACGAAATTTTAAACATAAAAATAATAAAAATCTTTCCAGTTATTATTTAATCCGGATAGATATTATTAAGTATTACTGCTGAAACTCATCAGAATAATATATATTCTTAATATTTACCAAATTTACTCATAACCTTACATCAAATTAAATTTTAGATATAAAAATAAAGGTCTCATAAAATGATGATTTGCAAAGCAAATATACGAAAAATAGTTTCATGCCATTTAAAACTTGAGATACCTGATTTAATTTTGTAAAGAGAGTCCTGCTATTTTACTACATCTTACAAAATTTAGTTTTTAACACTATTTAAAACCATGCTTAGGAATACAATTATATAGTAAACAAATATTCTTGTGAAACCAATTTATAATATTATTACTCTCTGGGAAGCTTGTAACCCCTAGAGAGCGCGTTTCCGGGTGGTGGATAGCCGAATGCCCCCAATGGTTTCCTTTGGGTGGTAGAGAGGAAGTATAAAATACTCTCCGCGGATCAACAAGTAGAAGTCCGACCCCTTTTTGGTTCTACCAACTTTTTTCCATGAATTGTGTAGATGATCCTGTTGAGCTTATTTTCACTTTAAAACTGTAGAGATCACCAGGGCTGTCTTCGAAAGCTTCGGGGACATTTAGTTTTTTTGCACGTACTCCATTTGAACACGACATCACCGCCTTTATCATAATATCTCTCTCATTAAAGTATACTACATCATTTTGCATTAATTACTTAGGCACAGCATTCTTAAATTTTAAATAATTTCCGTAAGAGATTTAATTGTAGTATTGCAAAAAAATTTATAAATATAATTTGAATTAAAAGAAGTTTCAACTCTAAAATTTAATCTTGCTTATATCTGAGTAATTGTGAAATATATTCCAGAATTTTAGAAAAAAAAAACATTTAACTTACAAATTAGAAAATTTGGTATTTTTAATTCAATTTGCGTATATATTTATGCTGAAAAATTTAAAAATATTTGTTTGTTGCATATTCTATATGAAAAGTTTTCACTTGAAAAATTTACATGTATATAGGACACAAAAATATGAAATCTCAAGGTAATACTTCAATTCATATACTGCTAAACTGCTCACAGTTAAGCTTTTAACTTAACTAATTGGCTTTAAAATATAATTTCAATAATAAAAATATTGAAAATTTGGGAAATTTTATTAGCAAGTTGTTATATATTGATTTATAAAATGTAATTGAAAAATATTTCAAGCATGCAATGTTTTACATAATTATATAAAAAATGATCCAAGTAATCTCTGAAAAAAGCCACAATAACTAATTATAAACTTCAAAAATGTATTGTGTTGCAAGTAGTGTGGTTGGAAATGCTTTTCTATCAAAATATATAATATTTAATATAAATACACAGGTGCAAAAACAACATTCATCAATAACAGCGATTAATTTTTACCATAAAAAATTTTACCCAAGTTTCCACAAAAAATTTGGTTATAACAACTATCCCTGGTCCATTTTACATGGACCTAATTGGCTTCTATATTAAAATTAAAACTATACATTATAATAACTGTTTACAACTCTACTGAAACAATATTTGTTAATTTACTCCAGTTTAAATGTAGGTAACTAAGTACATAATTGCTAGTTTATTGTCAAAGAAAAGAGTATAATCTGGTATAAATTATTAGATAGTGCATGAAAAATTCTGCAAATAAATATTTTGAAGAATGCCCATGATGCCAGTATTATACATTACAAAAATTTGCACAGTTATTTTATTTCTCACATTTTGGCTTTAACAAAGATTTTATTCTTCCAATGTGTGTGTGAGTTTCAACATCTTTAAAAACACGAGAAAGAGTATGAAGCTGTGTAGTTTGCTTCACAGATGTGAAATAATCACATCGTAGCGATGAGAGCGCCATCTGTAAACAAGATATAATTAGTTGATGATTTACATGGAATGTATATACACGTATTTTTGATTCTGTCGATAAGAAACAATCATTCAATTCTTTTACAAAATATTTTGTTTTCTGAATATGTTCAATATAGAATAGAAGATAGAAAACAATATTAATTTTGAAAAGTATATTTAGATAATGATTAAGTTATTGTGTAACACGAAAATTAAATTTTTAAATTTTTTGATGAAAACAGCATTTATATAAATGTTTTAGAATGTCAGTAATTATCAGTACAGTCTTATAACTTTTTTTGATATTTTCATTTAAAAAGATTTAAGATTTGAAATTTTCTTTTATTGAATTATTTTTTCATCAACATGCATTACTATTTTTTCAAATACTCTTTCTCTTATTAATTTCTGTAGCTGTTAGATTTGTAATGAAACATCTCTTAATTTGAAATCATTTTAGTACGTATATATTTTCCTCAGTTTCTACAATTTTCTAATGCTATATTTTTGTGTGAATTCAAAAGTAAAATGAAATTAATCATTTGAAGAAACATTTTATAAAAAAAATGCATAGTTAACGTTAGCTTAAAATGAATGCATCCTGAATGAAAAGAAATCTATATTCGTATATATTATTAAACAACTCTTAATTTTTAACAACAAGATTTATGATTTTCCAATACTTTTACTGAAATTTACTTCCCTACTTCTCTAAAGTCATTTCAATTATGTTGATCAAAACAAGTTCTAATTATATTCCGTTTCTAATTTATTGACTTATAAAAACTTTAAATATGTTGTGAAAGAATTTTAAAATTAAAGAAAAGTTCTATTTCCGAAGTATTAAGAAAATACTTCGCTGTATTATTTTTTTCATTTAAAAACCAGATTTCACATATAGATGTCACGAAACTCATACATTTTAAGTTTGTCTAATACTTTTCATAAAAATAATAACTTAGCATGTATTATTTGCATGTATTATATATACTCTGTATTTAATACCTTAGCATGTTGAACGTTTTTCAGGACTGAGTTAATAAATTAAATGGAAGCTTAAAAATATATAATATAGTATATTCATGTAAATAGGATGGGGAAAACATTTCATATTTCTATATTGTTTTGAATGGAAATTAATTTAAACCCGGGAACATGCGCTGAATCTTAGAAGCTCAATCGTTTTCGAAATGAAATAGAATTACTTTCTTTACAGAAAGTATTCCAGATCTTGAATAGCTGCATTTAGGGTCAACTACTTCCTAATGGTTGTAATTCCACGTTTTTAAATATCCCTTCTATGGATATTTTTGATATTATGTTCTTATAGGCCAGTGGCACGCTCTCGTGTAATGATATAAAACCAAACGATAAATGTACAACAGAAAGTAAATGAAATGAATTAAAGTTAATCTAGATATTTATCAGATGATGAAGAATAAATAAATGTGAAGGATAAATGGAGAAATAAACGATGGAGAAATTTTTATGAACATGAATCTTCTATGGGGGAAGATTATATGACTCTATACAGATAATATTATTTAACAAGCTGACCAGGACTCTTATACTCACCGCGAGCTCTCGTATATGTAATTTAAGCATACCTTTCTTCAGCACACACAATTCATTATTTTTCATAAATCAACTCATTACTTTTCATAAATCAATTCATTATTTTTCATAAATCTAGTAGGCACATTCCGTATAAAATTCAAAGTTTGTTATTAATATATTAGTTAGTTTATTTACATGCATATTTGAAAACTTCTAGCGTAAGTTTATCTGTAGAAAGTATTTAAACTATATATCTTTGCTGAGATTAAATATATATGATATATAAGTGAAATGTTCTTTAAAATAGTTTTGGATTATAAGAGGAAACAAATTTAGTGGAACTAATATCTACATAATCAATTTATTTTATATTATGTATTAATATTTCAAAGTATTTATAATATCTTTTTTATTCTTCTTTATTATTAAAGCATTTACTTTTTGAACTTACACATTTCTTTATTTTCTAGGTTTTTTACCTAGAAAATAAAGAAATGTGTAAGTTCAAAATTTACCCTCCTAGGTAAATTTTGAACACGGCTTACCTAGGTAAATTTTTTTTCATTTACCTAGGTTTTTTACATTTACCTATGTTTCATAGGAATACTTTTGTTTGTGGTTTTATTCAAATATCGTTATTGGTAAAAGGTTCTTGCTTGTAACATTTCATATGGTAGGAGGAATCAACTTCTATTATTTCAGAAGATTTCGTCGAAGAAATAAAATTCTTTTGCCATTTTTTCATATTTTTTTAACACAGTTGTCATTTTAACATCTCTGAGTCAAGAGAATTTTCATCAAAATCTACATTTGCATACAAAAATTTCCTCTTAGGTTATTTGATTTACAATTCCTGGATAAAATGGTATAAATTAAATATTCCAGCTGTTAATTTTCGAAGAATGCAAATTACACTTTCTGCATTTCCTTTTACTGTCTTGTTCGGGTGACATACATTTATTATTATTTTTATTTTGTGTGTTATCTTTATTTAACACTTTTAAAATAAGTTATGAAACATTTCAAGTATAGTTTAATGTAACTCTGAGCATTACTTTTCTTAACTACGATTACTTAACTAATTGATTACATAACTACGCATTCTTATATAACCACGCATGAAATACTCTGAATAAATATAGTGTCAATTAAAGTAATTCATTAATATCACTATTTCTACATCAATTTAACGGCTCCCGCTTTTTCTATCTTCTAAATTCAATATTATAACCTGATATGTCGATAAAGTTTCTAAATCATCGGTTATAATTTTCTTATTTTATGAGTGCGTTATATATTTTTAATAAAACCTTTTTAGAGTGTTTGGCAATTATTAGATTTCTGCTCTTATGGTAATTTTGTAAAATATTCTGTAACACGGAGAACGAAGTAACTTTTAGGCCACTATGGCCTGATTGGTTAGGGCGTCCTTCTCATTAACGGAAGGCAGTGAAATCGAACAACGGCTTAACAGATGAATCATCTTGTTCTATAAAGATGACTGGAGCACGTTAAATAAGTCGTGGTCACAATGTCTTCCAAGTGAAAAGATAAAATTAAAAATAATAGGTCAAGTATTGGAGTCTTCTGCTTGGTCTCTGCTTCAAAATTACAAAGATTCTCCCTCAGCTGTTTCCAGTAACAGGTAATGCCTAACTATGGACTACTTACACAGAAATGTGTAGTTGCAACAACAGCAATATGATAAATGTAAATAAAATACTTCTCCAAGTTTGTACATTGTAATAATTTTTGCAGGATTTGTTATCAAAGTAATATTCTTTTAGTAATAATTGAATCATATTATATTAATTATAGTGCTATCTTTTCTTATAAAGTAGTTGTTCTATAAGAATCAAAATAAAATTTTCATCAGATTATACGAGTCAACTAAATAGAAATTCAACTAAATAATTAATTAAATTATCCGGAATAGTATTTACTTAGATTTAATGTTTAATAAGGAATAACATATTATTGGGATGGGTGTGCTAACATTAATAAGTTGCTAGATATGTCTCGAGAATCAAAAATGATATTATAAATTTTTTAAAATGATAGAATAATATCATTTAATATGTAAATATTTTGTTATATTCAGTGACTGACAAAAGGTATTATATTAATAATTCTATCAATACAAATTTTTCATAAATTAAAACTTTTAGGCATTCCTGCGTAAAATATCAGTAGAAAAACAAGTAGCAATTTATAGAATTCAGATTGACATTTTTGTTTTACGTTTAAAATTATTCATAAACATCTTATCTTTCACATAAAAATATGATATTGGACTATAAAATCAAAATATACGCTTACAAATGGTTTCTTTTTAAAATCTGGATGGATATACTTATGTTACCAATACATATTTTTTCTTGAACAAAAATTAAGAAAAAAATGTAGTAAACAATCATAATTGGTAAAATAATATGAAATTTTGTTTCCCCGCAATAATAAAACACATTTCTAGAAACAGTAAAGTGTAGTTAATATTTGACTTATTTCATTTTCCAGAAAATAAATATTCTTTTGAGGTGAGCATCTTACTAATAATATAATATAATTATTTTCAGCGAGGGCAAGTTTTGCTTAAGGGATTTTTACCGTGTCTGCAAGAAGCAATTTTATTTTCCAAAATAAATACATGAAAAGAGTTTTGCGACATTTTTATAGTTTTTTTCTTGTCAACAAATACATAGATTTTTTTTAATAAATTTAGTTTATAAATTCCTGTTCCTAAAAGTTAAAAAAAAAACTCCTTTTTGAAATTTTTATATTTTTGAGAGCAAATCTCGCAATTATATGAGTATTATACTTCAAAAATACGCAAAATAAAAACATTAATTCTGAAATATTTTTATTAAAAAAACGAGAATAAAACCTTTATTCACCATCTCATAATTCATCTCAGTATTTAAAATATTTCTATTTAGAAATTCTTTATTTTACATACCTACCATGTTTGCTACAACAATAGTTCTACAGATTTGTTATTTTGTATATAATATTCAAAGCTTTTAATGCTTTTATTAGCTCTGTTTTAATTTTCTATAAAATTTATATCATGCATGATAAATTCTGTGTTTATTTACTACTTTTTGATGGCAGATTTTAAGATTTAAAGATTTTAAAGTTTTAATGATTTTGAAAAACATCTTTAATTTTTACGTATTTTCTTGCTTGATTTTACATAATTTGGTTACGTAGATTATTTTCCATGTGTTATTCATTAATACATTTGCTTTTGTAAAATGCTTGGATTATTTTATCAAATTTGCTTTTATTACTCTTTTCTCTTTGAACTCATTAAGCGATTTCTTTAAAATCTTTTTTTAATTCCACATTCCTGGTTATACATTAAATTTAAATAATGGTTAAAAGAAGAAAATCTTAACTATATTACAGAAAAAATTACGCATAGTTAAAGTAAAGATCAAGACAAATAAACTCTGAAGCACATGTTTAATATGCTCTTTAATATATTTTAACAAATGTAAAACATGAATTTGTTTGGAAAATATAAAATTGCTTTATAATAATGTTTCTTTTTTTAAGGAAACAATATTTAAACAGTTTAAAACTTTATTGTTTGTATAAGTAATAGAAGAATTACGCACTTAAAATTCATTAATTATGAAAATATAGAATTTGAATTTCAATTCTAAAAGAAAAAGTTTCTTATTGCTGTTTAGTTGCAATTTTTTATGCTTTCTGTTGCAGCACATGCTGACAGTAAAAGAAAAAAAGGTATCCATTCTCTTATATTCTAGAAATTTGGGAAAATATATGAAGTTGAGAAATGATTTTGTATTTAAATAAAGTAATGAAAATTTCAAAGTTTCAAGTAACCATTGAATTGGTTACTCACATTGAATTGGGATATAGACACCAAATCATAAAGGTAGATCTAACAATCATTTACTACGTTTACAATTATTTTGAAATAAATGGAAAATTAATTATAATTACACTAAATGTAAAACATTTTCCAAAAAATGGAGAGTCATCTCTTTGGCAGTATTTTTAACTATTAATTAATAATTTGGTTAAAAAGAAATTGTTTGTTCAACTTTTTAATATGCCATTTTTACTAATGAGTTAGAACATTCACTATATCATATAATGTTTTTTTACGACTTCTGCTGCAAATTTGTATTTCATGAAATCATTTAATCCAATGAATGATTTGAAAAACATTAAATTGAAAACTTAAAAACAATAATAAATAATCCTAATTACTGAGTAAAATCCTTTTCGTCTATTGGGATAGAAATCTTCTATTTCTTTCATTTACTGAATGATTTCTTTCTTACCGAGCAGCATATTTTTTGTAATTTTTTTCCAAATATGAGCAAAAAAATATCAACAGATGTTTTACATTCTAAAATCGTGAGGAAAAATGCGAGTGCACGTTCATTTTTAAAAAGCATGTTAGAATTTAATTTCTCACAATAAAACAGATAAAGTGCCAATTTATTACTTTTTTGCCAAACTCTCATTTTTGTCTTTATGTAACATGAAATAAGGATGCATGAAATAAGGAAATAGGATTTAAATAAACAGAAATGGTAAATGATGACAAATGTTTGAAATCATTTCATGTTTATTTGTGCAGATAGCTCTCAGTAAATGTTCAAAATATTTAAATGCATAATACGCATAAAAAATTCCAATTTGCATCAAAAATATGAAAGCAATCACAGGTAATATTAAAGTTCTATTATTATCTTTATCTAAGACTATTAATAAATAATTTTATTACATGTATTATTTTTCCTATTTAATAATGTTATAATTTTTAAATAAATATTTTCTACTTTGAATATACTTAAAGTAGAGGCATTGCTTTAGATTTAAATTTAATGTGATACATTTAAATTTTTGAAAATATAAAAAAATGACATTGTGTTATTAAAACTGGGTTTTAAATCAATATGGTATTCAAAGGGTATAATAAATTTTAAGAGATTGTCTGTAATGCAAATTAAAAAATTCACTCAATTATAAATAAAGCATCCTACAATTCAAATTGCAGATATTTAAGCTATGAAATTACCTAATAAATGATCAAGTTGCAATTGTTTTCATTATTTTCACGAATTTCTATTTGAAATTTAATGTAAACTTTGCATAACATGTCTAGAAATTAAGCATGGAATTCAACTAAACTATTTAGATTTTTTTTAATATTTGCTAAAAATTAAAACATTTTTATGATAATGACAAGATTAAATTTAAAAGAACATTACTTAATTAGGGGTCACTTAACAAAGAAATGTGTGTAAAGAAAACAAAATCAAAGATTTCTCAACACACACATAGATCTGCAAAATTATTTATTACATATCCTGGAATATTATGCTTTAAATGGTAAGTAATCTTTTCAGAATTAAATGAATGTTGAATAACTTATAAAGGGAATCATAACATGCACACGTGACATCGTTTTACACCTTCTTCTTTATTCACATTACTAAGTAGGATCTACTTAGTAATTTTCGATGATAGTGTTAACACAAGTTTTGAGTTTACAAATATTACCCAATTTCCGCACATAATGCTTTGATAGATTGCCAGTTTACTGTGCTCACCAGTGCCAAATCTCAAATTATCTTAATTGTAATGGTGAATCATTACACTAATTCTTCTTTAGGAAAATAAATATTAAAAGGAAGAATTAATTTTAAGATTTCTACAAATTACTTTTCGGAAACTTCAGAAAATTTTAATGAGAGACCAAACATTTTGTGTGATAAATATTTTAGTAACGTATTTATAACCTTGTTTATTAAATCTATTTTTCTGAGTACAAAAGTGCTTTTAAAATATTTTAATTATGAGTATTTTTGCATTTTTATTAGTTATTACTTATAATAAAATGGGGGGTTTTTAATTTAAACTTCCTGTTGCTCAATTCGAAATTTCAAAGTTAAATGATTTTCTGATTGTTTAGTTTTTCTGAAATTAGTCTGATAGCTTAACTTTGCGTCTAAAAAATAATATATATATATATATATATATATATATATATATATATATATATATATATATATATATATATATATATATATATTATTTTAAATATGGAAACATAATATTTGGGAAAATTCTTCAGGAAGGAAAATGTTTATTTCAGTTTTCTATGTATATAGATTAAGAAAATATACAATACTTGAAGCATTTTTTGGTTACACAAATTAAACAGTTAGTGTGCTAATATTTCTGAAGTGTGAATCTTCCTAATTAACATCATAGAGGTGACCCCAGTCTGCAATACATATTTTTATTCAGAAGAAAGTATCTGTTTCTTGTGACATACATGTAAATTATTTTATGGATGCAATTAGTTTGACTTAATATTGAAAGTTTACTTCATTTTTATTTAATTTATTTAGCTAATTAGAATATCATTGAACTAATTATGTTTCAAATATTAAAATTTCTTTTTTGATTTTTCGCAGAGCTTACCATAATTTAATTCTTAATAATCTTTATGAATTTTGTAATTGAGCCAATATTTTCAAAGAATTGTTGGATTCATAGCCCATATCATTATGGGAAGAAAAGTGACAAAACATAAGGTCTCACATTTTACACTAAAAAAGTGCTTTTCATTAAAATTTGAAAAATTTAATCAAGTTCTTGTTACATTTCTCGAAATATCTGTTGTAAATTTTTACACGATTCGGAAAAGTTAATCAAATTTATTTTTCAAAATCAGTATTCTAATTTTTACTGGATATAATCCAGATCATAATTGTTCTCATCTGATTCTATACGTAGAAACTCAATAATTGTAAGATTCTATTTTTTGTGTGGCTGATAAAAAATTATTCCTGAGCATTTTCTAAGCAAATGATAAAAAATACCCCATATAGAACCTGACCGTTCAAAATACGAACATTTACACAAGGAGGCCAAAATGTATTCAATTTTCTTAAAAGAAAACCATATAAACTCTTTTGCATGCTTCAATCTTTTCTATAGCTTAGAACTTCTGCACACTAGTGGTTTTGTTTTCAGTTTTATTTCTATGCTATATTCGATATTTCTTATCTTTCATGAAATCCCTCTATTTCTTACCCCAGTTACTTTAATTTATCTTTTAATGTCTGTGTGCTGTGATTATATACCATTTAGTTTTACATTTACAATTTTTATATTTATTTTTTTAGAAATGAATTTTTCTTAAAAGTTTCTTATTCATTTGCATCTTATTCGTTTATGATTTTTTGAATTAATTTGGACTTTACAAATACTACAAATTTATGTAATTTATTTTACTTAAATTTAAGTACAATATAGTAACCAATAAAATAGTTTACTAAAGATAAAAATTGTTTGTTTAATTGATGAAAAAATTAAGTACAAAAACAGATTCAAACACATATCAAATATCATATCGAATTTTAGAATCAACAGCATTTATGTTTGTTGATAATTGCTAGGTTGCTTAGGGAATTCCTTCTCGTTATTGAACAGTAGTGAATTTAAATCTGGACCCAATGAAAAATCCGTGTTCACTGATGGTGGTTAGGACGTGCAAAATATGTCATTATCGCAATGTCTTCCATCTAAAATGATACCTCTGATTGTGATAGGCCAAAACTGGGGGTCTTCTGCTTGCTTGCTGCTTCTAAATTACGAACACTCTCCCACTTTTCGAGCAGTGATGGCAAACATACCGGATGAGCCACTATATACACTGTAAAAAAAACGGAAGAAATACAGTAAAAATCACTGTTATTTAATTAGCTGTCTTAGGAACACTAATGATTACAGTAAATTTTACTGTAAAATTCAGCCGCAGAAAATCGTTTGCTATTGGGCATGCGCATTGAATTGGCGGGATAAAAGTTTCTTCTGTTTCTGTGACAAATGAATCAAATTAAGTTCGCCATTTATTTGCACTTGTTTTCGTTTGGTGAAGTTGGTGACATTTTGAGAATAGTTGTTCCTTTAGTTGAATTTCTATTGAAATTGAATCACACCAAATATAAAGTAACATATACTTTTCTTATTGTTTATTATGCAAGTTGTGTTAGCTAATTTTGATAAACATAAATTCTTATAAATTTGACTGAACATTTCAAAAAATTCTAAGCTGAATCTACAAACGATCACATTCACTAGTATTAATTCAGTGTCAATATTTTTTTACTTACTTTTTATTAATATTTTACAGCAGTTTGGTAACGTAATTGATTAGTATTTTAATTATCAAATTTTTGACGAAATTAAAATTGTATTTAAGTGTTTCTATTATTATAAAATTGCTTAGCTATAGTTCTTTCGAAATTAAAATTGAATAATCATCAATTGTTATATTCTTTTTGATACACATTATTAAATATATTAACGCGCGGAGTTTCTATTTTATTTCGTTGTTGAAAATTCCTGATTTTTCTTTCATTGTAAAATGATATAATTTATTGTATATTAACTAAATATAACATATTTTCTTTATATTTTTTAATAATTTTTTGATTAAAATTTTATTAAAAATGTTTATTTATTAATACAGATCGTTAAATATTATTCTAATTATGATCAATAATGCAATTCCATTTTGCAACATGCATTAAAATAATCATTTTTTAGGCATAAATGTTTGTAAATTCTTTCAATAAAATAATATTACAAATAATGATATTTATTAGAATAAATGGTCTTGTGTTTAGAATTTGCATGAAATGTAAAAATGCATTTCAATGAAAAGTGTAATGCTTTTTTAAAATATCTATATTTTTAAAATTATTATTTTATGAAAATATATCAGAAATATTCCTTTTTTAAATACATATTAGGAAGTACTATTCGAATTAAGGTAAAATTTATTTAGAAAATGTAAAGTTTATTATTTTATAACCATGATTAATTTTTTAAATTTATATTACTAATTAGAACAGTGACTAAAAGCCTGTTTGAGAAATCTTGTTGGTTGTTTGATATTTATAAAACAAAATTTCAGACAACATATTTTTTTGTAAAAATTTTATGCAAATTTTACTTTTTTTATAAAAAAACTTACTTTATTTTATAAAAAAATTGCAAAATTTGTAGCGCTATTTATGATTTATTTACATGTTAGTAAAGAAATCTGAAATTCGTAAAAAGAAAAGCTAATTTAAAATTATAATTAAGAAACAAATATGTACATGAGTGAAAACTTTGTAATTTATTCTTGTTTAACATATTTAACTTACATTGTGCTCGAGATTTTTCTAATACTACTGTGCACATTAAATACTACCTTCCAATATGGTTATACTTTTTAAAAAATTTTTTAATATATCTTTGTTTTGGGAAAATAAGAATTTATATATGAAGAAAGTATTTGATTTGTAAAGGAAGTTTTAAAAATAGAATAATCACAAATAACTTTTAGTAGTAAGACTATTCAGAGTAAAGCCTCTTCATATCACCTTCAGCCATATTTGAAAACTGGAATAGGTATTATGAGAGAGAGAGTTTTTGTAAGCACGTGTTTTTTTAAAAGTTTACTATTTTTCCTTCATTGTGATGTCTGATAAGAAGCCAAAATGCAGTGTGTTTTTTGATGTTATAAATGAAGAGGTTGTAAAATTAATATGAGACTTTTCCATTTCAAAGAAAAGATATTAACACACCTAGAGATATTTCCACATTAAAAGAATGATGAACTTGCTTATTTTTAAAGGAAAGCATTTTGGACCATTTTAAGTATTTAACTGCTGTAGATTTAAATGAAAGACTTCAGTTTGCATCAGCTAACAAAATTAAAAGAATTGTTAATTTCTTAAAAACTTCTCCTCCTGGTGGTTGTAAAATACAGTCTTCAACCATTGAGGAATTGGATGGAAAAGAGGATGTTGGAGCGTGTATTCTTCTTCTATCTGCATATTTTGGATAAGACTTGAAAAACTATTTAGAAGTATTGCAGTAAAGTATTCAAAACTTTATTTAAAAGAAAATTACTGCTTAGTAAATTATAAATAAGAAATTTAGAAATGAATATAAAAATTAATTAATCATAAATAAAGTAATCAGGAATTTGTTTATTGGTTTTAGATTTCCACATCTTCTCAGGATGCAGTAGATATTAAAGACTTACCTTGCACACCATGTGTATTAATTTGTGGTATGTATTATTTAAATAATTCATAAGGTTTGAAATGTTTTAATTCAAAAGCAAAAATCTGTTGTTACATTTATTGACCTTTTCAAATACTGTTTACTTTGCTAACATTCTATTTAAAATAAATCATATGAATATATAAAATTCTAAGAAAATCTAAATAAATTGTTTTAGTTAAATATATCTTTTTTGATATACAACTTCAATTGTATTCTCCTTTATTAATTTTTAAGTACATATATAATGCATGCCGTAAATATTCAGACTTAATGAACAGCAAATTTTTTTATATTGCCTAATTTTGCACTATTTCATGTAATTTCTTATTGATATAAAAGTTTTCTTAGAGGGAAATACAACTTTGATCTCACTCTATGACAACTTAGATTTCACTTTTGAGGTAATTATTTACGAGTTAAAGAAATTCAGTTTTAAGCAAATATTTTATAAAATGTTATTTCATATAATATTGTTATTTTGACACATTATAGCATTTTAATTTTTCTGTTTATTTTCGATGGAAATATTTTTAAATTGTGTATATATGTATGCAAAAGAAATATTTCCATATTCTCTACAAAATTAATTTTTTTAAACTTAAAATCGGCTTTTGTAAGTTATTTTTAAAATGAGGGCATAAGGTTCATGTTTCACACTTTATTTCTAAAAATTTGTAATTCACAATTCCCATTGGAAATGTTATGATTTGCTTCTCAGAGGATATAATATTCGATAACATAAGTGAATCCATATAAAACAAATTCTATATTCTCTTTTATCTAACTCTATATTCTCTTTTAATTAAATCAATTACAAATTAGTTTTTCGAGATAGAAAACATCAGTTAGAATGATTTAATTGAAGTACAGATTTTATCATCTTCATAAGAAGTGAGACCTTCATTACCAAAAATTCTTATCATGAAATTGCTAAAATCCCTTGAAATAATTTTTATCATCAAAATGATTGTGATTGCATGAATGTAACAACCACTTGATTAACTATTAAAAGAAGTATATTTTAGGGAAATTCAATCAGTTATATGAAACAATAAAAAGTTCTAATTATTTTATTGAACTATTAAACAACTTTTCCTCTGAAATATTCAGCTCTTGAAATTTCAAATTAGTTATTCATGTGTCTGATTTCTATTTTTTTTCAGGTGCTTGTTCAACTTTAATCCTCGCGGGGAACGAAATCTAAAAAATATGTCAAGGATGGAATCCAAGCACGTGTTTTTGTCACTTTTAAATAATTTATCCAACTTTAAATGGCTATAATTATTACAAATGTAAATAAAAGAAATTCTTTTCAATTATTTGTGTATTGTCAACTATATTGCTTCTTTTCCTCAGAATCTTTATTTGCTTTTATTATAATGGAAAAAATCAATTACTTATACAATATCAAAAAGATACTGTCTTTACAGTATAATTTTACTGTCTTTACAGCACAATTAAAATACTATATCATTAACTAATTTCTCTTTGATAATTTTAGTAAAATTGAATGTTTTGTAAGGTTTCTTTTTATCCTAAATCTGTAGAATCACAGATATATCAAAAATCAATTTTATGCTTAGCTTTGCATCGTATTCAGTGTAACTGTTATTTCTTAATTTGTTTTTAAAAAAATATGTGATAAAAAAATTCAAACTTCTGTTAAAGTAATGATTGTGAGGTAAGAAAGTTAAACAATCTTGTTAGGTATTGAAAGTTAAATTATTGATCACAAAATGTTCTGAAAAATGTCATCTGCAAAACAACATAAGTTATGTTTTTGTGCTTTATATATTGTATAAAAAATTGCTGAATTAGGAAATTAGCTATTGTGTATTCAAAATTGATTTATACTCAACTATTATCTTTACAAAACATGCTGATAGCTGTAAATAGCTATTGCAATAGGTTTTGTAGAATATGTAGCAAAATGTATAGTAAAATGTGCTGTAAAAATAACAATAAAAAGTGCTGTAAAATAACAATAAAAAGTGCTATAAAATAACAATAAAAAGCGCTGTAAAAATAACAATAAAATTGCTGTAAAAATTACAGTAAAAAGTGCTGTAAAATTTACAGTAAAAAGTGTAGTAAAAATTACAGCGAAATGTGCTGTAAAATTACAGTAAAAAGAACTGTAAAAGTTTTACGAATATGCTGTAAAATTTACAGCATATTGTACTGGCTCCTAAAACGCCAGCACATTTTGCTGTAAAATTACAGTGTTTTTTTAGAGTGTATACTATCATCTCTTCTGGCCTTTGTAGTATTAAAATAGGAGTAATTTCCTGATAGCCGACGAAAAGTAGAAATACAAAAACTATTGAGTGAGAAAATATACCATCAATAGGTTTTTCATGTAAAATCCGTTAGTAAAGTAATTATTATTTAGTATTCACATTAAAATTTATATATAGAAATTCTAAATCATCATCTTTATTAAATATCATAGCATACATTTAGAAACCAGTCTTATCAAACATTGAAGTTGTTAAACATGATTAAAATATTTGTGCAGTATAAAAATTTAATTTAAGTGGGTGTGTTTGATATTATTAATGAAAAAATAATCCAACCAGGTTTTGGAAATTATAGTAAAATGAATTCTTATGGAGGATTTTTTGAAAAAGAAATGAAAATTTTATGAATAATTTAATTTAAAAATAAATCATTGGATAAAAGTAAACCTGTTTTAAAAAATAGTAATCGTTTACAACTATATAAAAAATCCTAGAAAAATTACATTTTAAAAAAGTTGAATGATCTAACAAGACCAATAAACAAGTGAAGGTTTAACTATACCTATTTAATCTATTTTATTTATATTTAATAAATTCACTATCAATGATTAAGGAAAATGTATCTTCCTTAAGATGTGAATAAAATCAGCTATTTCCAATTTCTAGATCATGCCATCTTTTCTGTAGGAATATTTTCATATGTTAGTTAAAATGCTTATTTAGCTAATATTTCTAATTCATTTATAAATGATTAAATTTTCAGTACAAATATTTTCAGTATGATTAAATTCATTAAAATAAAATTGATTAAAGCGATAAATCACAAAGAATTTATTACACCTATAACTTGGTGTGTTTATTTGAAAATATTTTCAGAAATCATTTTTGTAAATTATCTCTAATTACCTGCACACTGAACGAATTAAAAGTATTCTAGACAGCATTTTGAGCATATAAGACTGGATAGTTTAAGACTCCAAATTTTCGTAATTTAAATAAGCTTTGATACTAAATGAATTTTAAATACACATGTTACTCATTAAAAGCTTTCCATGATTAAATTTAAACTTAAACTGCACAAGAAATTATTTAATATTTTTAAAGATGACTTTTGAATGAAATAAATAAATAGTGAACAATACGGTTACTGAGGCTTATTTCACTAGCATATGTTTTCATAATTATTTATAGTACTTTTAATCATTGTCAGAGCAATTAACAAAAAATTGACATGGTTATTAAACTTTCATTACATATACTTCATTCATTAAAATTACACACTCTGATGCATAGACATATTTTTACATAAAATAATTTAATTTTTAACTTTTTAATTTCAATAACTAAGATATATATTTTTATTAAAATAAAATGCATTATTTATTGATCACAATTTCGTCATCAAAAATCACAGTGAATATCTAAAAATCAACTGTTCGGTATGCGCATTTCTTTTCAATTCAAATATTTTTTAAAACTTTGGTTTTACACATACATAGAAAGTATGAGTCTTGAAAAGATGAATGTATAACAAATATGAGTCCATTTCCTTAGTTTCGAAAGGTATTGTGCTTTGCAAACAGTAAATACATCAGCTATGCATCGAAGGATATTGAAAATCAACATTCATTCATTTCATTGAAACTCTATCACTTTTTTTGTTCACTAAACATTCAAAGCTAAAAATAAAAAATAGATGAATACTTTAAAAGTATTTCTTTATATAGGATGAGCTATAAAGATTGTTAGATATGCATAGATATGAATAAATAAATTAAAATATGTATATGAATTAACGAAATAATATTATCCAGAATGTGAGTAAATATCCCATCATTTATATCTTAGAAATTAATTCTTTTTCCGAGCATCATCAAATTAATGATAACGTATGTTTTGACTAATTTTATTTGAAATGGATTTTATTCCCAATAAAGTTCTTAACAAAGATATTAAATATAGAATAATATCATATATTATTGTGGGAAAAAGAGAGTCATATGCTTAAAATTTGATAGTATCTTTGCTTTTATACAACAAGAACAAGCAAATCTCTGTTAAAATATGTAAAAAACAGTTATTGTAAAACTTAAATATATTTATCAAGTTTTTCCATCATGAATGGATTTAAAACTTAAATTTTTGATTCGTAGATAATGTATGATGACAAAGTTTTAAATATATTTAATTACTATGTAAAAGAGTTTGTTTAAAAATTAAAAAAATGATTAGAAAAATTATTGACAGAAATGTCTTTCGTAATTTCGAATTAAAATTTCCGAAATGAAATTATGAAAAATATCCTTTCTCAAATTCCAATAAATACAGTTAATAGTTCTTATAAAATTTATGTATTGATTTGACTTTAATCAGATTTATTTACCGTTTTCATTTATATTAATTGATAACTCTTCGATAAATATTAAGTATTAATTATACATTCATATTATTCTACTTTATTGGTGTATATAATCTATGTATAATTTAATAACGTTATTTCTACAAAACTTTTCTAAAACATTCACAAAATATTTCTTGATTAAAGTATTTCGGATTTTTCCTTAAATTTAGTTATTATAATGATTTTATTTTTCAATTTTCAACATAGATAAATAAAATATATTTCATATTAAAAATATTTTTGAATAAAATTTTTATTATTACTAAAATTACATTTTAAAAGTGAATTAGGGATATTGAAAGTAAAAAAAATAGAATAAATAATTTTCATCATTATGAGCTAAATTTAAAACTGAGGAATTCAACACTGAGTTTTGAATGATAAAATAGACTTTGCTTGGAAGAATTGATTTCTAATATGTGAAGTTAAAAGTATTTGGTGCTCTTCTATATTAATTTTACAAAATTTAAGTTGATTAACAAAGTAATTATTTTAAAAAATTTCTAATTCAATGATTTGATTCATAAGAAATTCTATTCAAATTGCTTACATTTGTTTCCAAGGATTTTTAAATACTTCTCTGTTTCTTAGAAAGTTTTTAAATCTAATATTTTTAAATGCACAAATATAAATACATTAATAAAAATTTGTATTATTATATCAAATCGAACAAAAATATAAAAAGTATTTTAGAAATAAGGTATTAAAATATAATTTTGCCCTAGATAAAAGTATGTATTAAAATTCAATGGCTAAATTATTCACTTTTTAAAATTTATCAAATGAAGATCATGTGGCAAATGTAGCTCAGCTTCTGATATTCATAATGATTATATTAAATTAACCTCGTAGAGGGAATTTAATATAAAATTAAAATCTTAACAAAAATCATCTCCTTCTATAAGAAATTTATTTTCCTAATAATATTTTATACAATTGTTTTTTTCTTATTTCTTACATGTGTTAAATGTAGTGCAGCTTGTGGCAATAATACTTATTATGTTAAATTTATGTAATAAGATTTCCATTAATTCATATAATATTTAAAATATACACTGAGACGAAGAAAAAATGAGCCCGGCTATAAGACAATTTAATTTAATAAAAGAAAATTGAGATTAGGACATAAATAGTATATTCGTAGGTATCTAAAATTTGAAGATTGTTTGTTTGTTAAAGTTATTTGTAGACAAAACATGTGATAAATATAAAGTTTCATCTCATTTATAATTTTGTACATTTAAACGTTTAACAAATCTGATCACAAGTTTCAAATCTTCGGTGTAATACTATTTTATTCACAATCCGTTTACAAAGTCAATTGCTATCAGAATATATAAACCAGAATCAAGTGCATTGCGTACTCCAATACTTCATAATACCTAAAATATTTACATGCAAAAACTTTTACAATTTAGTCAAAAAGGGATAACTACTAAAAGGAATTTCTCACTATATGAATAGTGTAGTGAATATTACACTTCTAACATACAGAATAAAAGTCTTTCAACTGTATTTAACTTTTTTGGGGATAATTACTTAAGATAAGATTATTGTCATATTAATTCCAGCACAAGTTTTGTATAACAACAATATGAAGGTAAGCAAAAATCATGAAGTCCAATCGTCAAAGAATCATTTCGACTTTCCTCTTTTATACAAGCTTTGTTCAGAGAAACATCTCACATCATATATCTTTCTAAAATAATTTCTATCAATAAGTCTTGTCCTGCACAAAATATGGTGAAGTTCCTAGACTTACTGAATATGCGACAGAAAAGTATAACTTGAGAATTCTACGCCGTGACTACTAGGTATATTTAATTATAAGAGATGTTTATATAGAAATACAATTATAGTAATTTCATGCAATTCATTTTTAACCATGTTTATTATTTACTTAGCTTTATTCAAAACACTGTTTGCTCTATGAAATGAGGTCTCACGTATAGGTCAACTGACAACTAATTTTATATAGCGAATTGAGCACTTGAAATTTCTCTTCCCTTATGAAGATAATAAATGGATTCTGAATTCATTTCATATGAATTCCAATGTTTTTCTTAATTAACAATTAACTACGTATGAAGAAAAAACGGACTTACTCTACAATGATAAAAAAATAATATGCATTCAAAAGTTTTAAATGATGGTATTAAGAAAATAGGAAATTATGTTTTTTTTCAAAAAAATTTAGTCTATAGGACTGTAGAAAATGTATTACATATCAACAGATCGTTAGTTTTTGCTTTTGAGCAAAACTACACATTTAAAAAGTGCTTAGAATTTTTTTTTAAATTTTTAACAGAAAGGCTTATAAATATTCCAAACTAACCAGATGTTTTATTTTCTTACGTTCATGCTTGTTTAAAGAACTATACCATTATTTATTCTACAAAAATAAAGGTGTGTGATTTAAGATTTAAAAAAAAGACAAAGGACATTTTACCATAAAACTTTGTCTTCGTTTGAGCGAAATAGATCTACAGGGGAAAAAACGGTCAAAGGCAAATGTTTTGGTGAGTCTACAATTTTTCGATGGTATAGTGATTTTCCAAAAAGAACTATTGCCTTCGTTGTGAATGATTAAAATTTTAATACGGTGGTGAATTCAATGTTATGAGGAATCAGCATCAGCAAATTGTTAAAAAAACATTAACGTTTCATTTTCTACGTATTATTCCTTTAATATATTCTCATATTCAATTATTATATAATTATAAGTGTGTTTATATTACTATAATTTCTTCGCTAAATTTCTTGAATACTTTTAGAAAACTAATTTTTGTTTAATGTTCTTTTATAATTTATCTGTTTCTTAGGAATATAATAAAAGCAATAAAAGAAACAGATTTTAATTTATAAATTATGTTTTCATTAAAATATTTTAACTTATATTTCAATAATATATTAAATAAAAAATTATAGATTCATCATTATATATTTATATTAAAAAGAATTAAACATTTGTTAATGATATAAATCCACTTTATTCATTTTAAAGTTTAGCAGAAAATTTCACAGGATTGCGTATTATTGTTAAAAACCAATTCATATATCAAAAGTCTATTAAAGAAACATTATCAGATCTTTATATGTTTTCGTTAAATTATGATTGCCTGATATGGTTTAGGTGATTCTTAATTAATGTAAATCATTGTCAACATTAATTTTGGAAGTGTCCTGTAAGAATTTTTAAAATTGTAATTTATTAGTTATGTAATAAATATATATTGGTCTTTAAACTCAAATGCTAAAAATTGAATTTTCTGTATTAAAATATGGAAGAATTTGTTAAATTGCAAAGTGAACAGAAATTTCCATGGTATTGAAAGTAAATTTTATAAAGATCAGTAAAATATCTGAAAATAATTATAGCATCTCTAACTCTGGTTTTAATTATGATTGTAAGGCGTTTTTGTATAGCACATTAAAAATTTGTGTAAATAATGGAAATTTAGTCAAAACATAGTAAATACCTTAAGAGCTAAAACCTGTTATTGTAAGGAACCTGTTATTTAACTAGAACCTGTCATTGTCTTTGAAGAAGTAACTGCTTATTAGATACTCGCAAGGACACTGCCATCGATAATGGGCCGTATTCACTTGCCGCAAGGAAGCAAAACAAAAAACTTCCAAGCACAATTAGACGTACATGTGGGTAGCATAAACTCAAAATAAATCTTCCGTTCTTCAACAGTGACTGCGGTTAATAGCACGCTCCTCTCTGAAGATAGTTTGCCGAGCTGGCAGCCGAATGGTTCGCGCTCTTGCCTTCGGTTCAACAGGTTCGTGGGTTCGAATCCCACCTTGGGCATGGATGTTTGTAATGGTTCGGAATCCACTTTAAAGCGTAGGTCCCGGTCTAATTAGCCCTCGTGTGAAAAAAATGACCATTGAGCGAAAAACAAACAAGCAAACAAACTCTGAAGATAGTTTTCCTACAACTAGGCATCGTTAATTTTCACCAGCATAAAGTAAATTAATATCTTCATGTATATTTTAACTATTAATGAATATATTAGCTCTTTCAAAAGCAATACATACAAAGATGCATGTCCATTTTAATGACCCTACATTAGAAAGAAAGGCAGGAACTGTTGTAGAAAACTTATCTTTACGCTTATCTTATTAATACCATGTCAGTATATACACGATATGAGAAGAATACAAGTGAAAATAATGACATGGACTCAAATATAACAATATAACTAGGATGTTATTTAATAAAAACTAGATATGAAAACTTTTGGAAATAAGTTTGATTAAATATCAGCACATATCCATACTGATCATGCACGTATCCATATTGATGCTATCTTGCAGCAATTTGTGTTTGCAAAGTGTACTTTTAATCAGTACAAAAGGGCTCTTCAATTAATATTGATTGTTACTATAGCAACTATATTGATTAAGGAAAGTTGATTTAATTATTGACGCAAAAAAAGTAAAATGTTGTGAAAATTGTAAATCCTTTGGAAAGGTAGCAATCATGTAAAAAATATTGAAAAAAGTTTTCGCTATAATATTAGGGTGATTTAACGATTATTGTTAAACTGGGTTAAAATTCGTGCTTCTCTATATAAAGCATGTTGTTGCTGAACCTAATCTAAGTAAGAAAGAGCATTACGCGTATTTATGCATGTAATAGCATATATCGATACATATTCACAGTTATCAGAAAATATAACGGATATTCATAAGTTTACAATATTGAGGCTTTGGTGTACATGAGTTTTTTGTAAGCAGAAAAGGAATTTGGCAATAAAATTTCACGTGTGACTATGCATTATCCTGTATCAACATTATACATCGACCACTTTCACTTGTTTTTGGTGGTTTGTTGATGCCGATATTGTAATTGTAAATGAGGACCGACTTTATTTTAAAATTTGATAATCACATGTGACAATCAAGGAATCATAATCATTTGTACAAACCATTTTGAATAGAAAAGGAAATTTTATCATATTCATGAGTAATCTGATTTATTTCTGCAACATATTTTTATAGTAACCGATATTTATATTATCAAAAATAATTTAATGCTTGTTATATCAGAAAGCGATATAATTTTAATAAACATTTTATAATGTTTTTGTCTTATTAAATTATTAATAATAATGATATATATATGTATGTATATATATATATATATAATATATATATATATATATATATATATATATATATATATATATATATATATATATATATATATATATATATATATATATATACATAAATAAATAAATCACCAAGGATTATGAGTTTTGAAAACTCAATCACTAATATGTGATTAAATCTTAGAATTGTAATTTATTTTGCTTAATAATTATTCTATATTCAAAATATTTCCTTTAAAATTTAAATATATTGAATAATTTTATGTATATGCTTATTTTAAAATATCTTTGTTAGATGCTTGATTAACTGCCTTGAAAAAACATTTTAAGCTATAAACAAAAAAACTATAAAATGAAAAATTATTAAAAACTTTTGAAAATATATGAATTTATCACCTATTATATCAGCCAAAACATCAGTTAATTAAGCTAATACTACCCTTAATTGCATATAAAATAAACATTTTTATAATTATGTTAGAGATCTCCAAGAATTATTTGAATTCAAATTTCCCTTACATAATATGTGACAAAAATGTAGAGTAGTTACATTTATTACTTAATAACCGTGCTGAGCCAAATATCCTCTTAAAGGTATAAATTTGTGTTTAGTAATTTTATATATTTACTTCGAAATATTTATTTTAATTGTAATTGTATTGTCTTGAAGTATATATAACCTTGATATAGATCCTCTTAAAGGTATAAATTTGTGTTTAGTAATTTTATATATTTACTTCGAAATATTTATTTTAATTGTAATTGTATTGACTTGAAGTATATATAACCTTGATATAGATCCTCTTAAAGGTATAAATTTGTGTTTAGTAATTTTATATATTTACTTCGAAATATTTATTTTAATTGTAATTGTATTGTCTTGAAGTATATATAACCTTGATATAGAAATAGTATAAAAATAAATGAATGAAATTTATTGAAAATTTTTATTTGCACATATATTAATCATGGAAGTTAAAATATTTCCATTTTACCATGCGTTGTATAATACTCCTTGAAAATGTATACATTTTGAAGTATAAATACTGCTTCATACAATAATAAATTGCATCCATCAATTGTAACCAAATTCCATAAAAGAACCATATCTTTAAACGTTTCAAATATATTTTGAACCATTTTACTCAGTCTGATGGACCTGCCTTCTGAATGCTTTCGGTCTCACTCATAATTCATAGGTTTGACGGGGAACATATGAGCCAAATATCCCATTTGTCATTTTTTCTGAGGATATTTGACCCTTCAATGATAAATAGCCACGGACTCGGAAATATATTACTTTTAATACACCTTTATGAAACAATACAATCTCATATTCAGATGAAAAGATTCTAGACTATTGTTTTTCTTTTCCAAATAAAAGGAAAGTATTTTTATTAGATTGAATGGGAAAATAATGCAACTATTACTAGAAATTTTAGAAATATAAAAGAACTGTTTACTTACTAGATATTTTTTAAAATTGAAAACAGAAATTTTCATGCAAGAAAATAAATTTTCAAAGTCAAATATATTTAATATTCATATTTTATGAAAGCATCAAATGGAAAATGTTTAACAAACTGGATTTAATGTAGATATCGATTATTAAATTTTGCATGGTGATATTAGCTGGTGTGGTTAGAAGAGTGTAATTAACATGAAATTTATTATTTTCTTGAATAACAAAAATAATGGTTAAAAATAATTAATAAAATAAAAAATAATGCATGTAATCACAATATTAACGTATAAAATTTATAATATCACCTCTAAAATACATTATTGAAGCAATCATAAAAAGTATTATTCAAATATTAGTATTTTACATAACATAAGGAATTATTCGATATATATCTTCGGAGTTTGAATTGGAAGAATTTAGGATTCACGCATTATTTTGTTCATTCACAATTTATGTACAACATTAAATAAATAGTTTCAATCTAGAAATTTCACTCTAGACATACAGAGAATTGAAATCAGCTTAATAATCTTCAGTGGAAAATTTATAACTGGTTAATAATTATGATATTATTTTATCATTTTGTCTCCACGTAATAAATGTAAAATAGTATAATAACATATTTATTTTTTATATCAGTTATCAATATTTTTTATTAGCAAAGAAATACTTTTTTCACTGAATATTAAATTTGTTTAGTTAAGAAAAGATGTTTTGTTAAAGAGTAAATTTATGTTTAAAACTAAAAATGTGATAGTCGTGTTGTTTCGTAAGAAGAAAATCTCTAACTTGTGTGTGTGTTTGTCAGCATAGATAATTTAAATAAATGTTCGGAAGAAAAATCAGGTTTTCAAATTAGGATTATACATACAGAATGATTCTAAATTGTTTTTACAAACTAAGAAGGATGATAATACCCATCCAAACAAGCAATAATTACATAGGAACATAGAGTCGCATTCCACACTGAGAAACAGAAAATAGGAAAGTAGAAAGGCATCAAGAATCTATCACAAATTTACCGTATGCAAATTTTTACAAAGAAGAGGCAGTATATTTTGCTCTAATTGGTTACCGGAGAAAGCCAATCAGGGTAAAAGTTTCTTTTAAAAACGGTGCAATAACATCGCTTCTATATTATTTGGATTAAATGGATTAAATCGTCCAAAAATTTTCGTGAATGCTATGGCGGGGTACACGTACGAAGAATTGGATGATATGCACCTCATATACGGTGAAGCAAAAGGGAATGGATGCGAAGCACGAAGATAGTAAGAAAAGCGGTTTCCAACTCGTTGTATTCCAAGTCCCCCTACCTTTTCCAGTGTTGATTCTTCGCCGGTGTCAACTGTGGAACGACACATGTGGTCAGCATTTAGAACATTCGCGGTGAGATTTTCACTAAACAATAAATATGATTGTGAATCATTTGGTATTATTCATAAGTTTAAGAAACATCCTCTTTTCTGTCTCTCAAAGTGGAATGTGACCCTATGTTCCTGTGTAATTTTTGCTTGTCAGAATGGGTATTATCACCATCTTAATTTGTAAATATAAATACTTGTATATATATATATATATATATATATATATATACAAGCTGACCCAGCCACGCGTTGCAGTGGCTGAGTTTTTAAAATACATTGAATCAATTTTTTACTAATTCTTGGGTTCAATCAAATTAATATTTTCTAAAAAAATTTAGAATAGGTTCATTCATAGGAGATTAAAAATAAAACGTTTCACCAAAATTTAATAGTAATAGGTAAAGTATCGAAATTTTGAAATTAAGCACAAATCAACATATACTTTCTGAATTTACATTTTATTCATCTTATATTAAATTATAGTTTGTAATCAGTGACTTACTTATAAAATATACTATATAAATTAAAGACATCTAAAAATAAATTGTTATAAATGAGGTAGATAACATTGACATCGAACTATTATTATTTTAATTTTAAATTATATTAAAACTAAAAATTTTTTCTGCGGCATTATACTGAAATAAAAAAATTAAAAGAATTTATCATTTGAATAAATAAATTCGATCAAAATGTTCTACTGAATAAATTAATAATTATCAAATTATAAAATAAAAATAAAAAATAATAAAAGGCTATCAAGAAATACTTACATATTTTCGAGGTGGTATGAAAATTAGTAGAGAAAAACAGTAATAAATAAAATTTTATTTTACTATTTATAATATTAAAAATATTCAAACTGAATACTGCACAATAATAACACAATACAAAGTATAATTATGAAAATGATTCACGAAAAATTGTTATAGTATCATAATACATCATGAAAATATATGTAAATTCTATATTTAACCACGCGCTTGCGCGCGCACGATAATTTTCTCGAAGATGGTATAATCTGGAAAAATAAACACGTCGCCATCTGCCGAATACCTGTGCAACTTAGATGCTAAACCGCCATCTATTAGGAACTTACAGAACTAACCAAAAAAAATATAAAAAAATTTAGTGTTGTACTACCCCTAACATTTAGGGGGATGAAAAATAGATGTTGGCCGATTCTCATAGATACCGGATAAGCACAAAAAATTTCATCAAAATCGGTCAAGCCGTTTCGGAGGAGTATGGCAACGAAAACTGTGACACGAGAATTTTATATATTATATATATATATATATATATATATATATATATATATATATATATATATATATATATATATATATATATATATATATATATATATATATATATATATATATATATATATATATATATATATATATACACAAGACGAAACCTTTTTAATTTGCATATTTTATTTATTTCTCCATGGAATTTCGCATTTATTTTTTAGCTACATTGTACATATCTTTTCCACAAACTTTCATTCCTTATAAAATAGTTTTATATGACTATAATTGATACTTTATTTTTATTTTCCTAGGTATTGGATTTAACAACCTTTATCACAAGACAGACGTAATAATTATCCTTGTCATGATTAATATAATTTTCGCTTTATAATAATTTATGTTATTTATTTATAACTTGTTTTTAATTGTGACACTTGGTCCAGTCAAACTCGTTAGCCAACGGCTCTGCAAAATTAATTCAGAAAGGTGCATTCTTCTAAGACTCATCCAGAGGATCCACTTCCTCAGTTTTGACTATGATCTGGAGATGGAAAACTTTTTCTCCATGTACTCGGTGGGTCTTCGGTTGCATTGGGAAACAAACAAGCCCTTTTATAGGGACCACTGGACTACCAAGGCCACAATTTAAATTATGTAATAATTCTAGTTTAAAATTTTGGAGTGACAACATAAATAAGATTTATATAATATTCGTATTGTTGATCTTCCTATCTTTAAATACAAGTAACGCAAAAAATTAGGTTATGTTGATTGAAACTGGTCAAGAAAATGAACCAGTTAATCAGGGGTGAATATGATGAAGCAAATAAACCTTTGGAATGCTTAGAAAGTTCAATTGGAAATATTTGATGACAGACATGCAAGTATTACTTTCAGTCATAAATTGAAAATTTCCATAAGAATTATCGTGGAAATATTTTGTTACATTTCATTTTAAAGAAATTAAAAATTGAAATTTTCTTTTAGATGTGTGGCTAGTACTTTAATTTTATGAATAAATGTTAATTTTTGGTTTGAAAAATTTGTAAGTTAAGTGCTTACAAAAATTTTAAAATTAAAAATAAAATTACTTTTAACCCTTTTTTAATGAATGTTAAAGAAATTAGTATTATAAGAATTATTACATTAATAGATATTCGGGTTTTATTTTAATCTATATTTAAATACAAAATATTTGGATATATATAAATACATGAAATCACAATAATCAGATTTAATGTTTTCGATATATTGGTATGAATTTATTTGCAAATTAAGATCATTTATTGTAATTTAATGTGTATTAGCATGTAATAAAGAATATAAACTGCTATCTATGAATCTGTTTAAAGAAAACAATACATGGGAAAATGTTTTTTGATATACATATATGTGCACGAGAATTAGGATTTATATGAAGTATTGTGAAATATAAATGCAGAATTTAATTATATATTATAATTGTTATATTATAAATGTAGAATGTTAATATAAATTAAAATATAATGTCTATTAGAATATAAATGTGTGAACTAAAAATTATAAGTTCTTTTAATATTTTTTCGTCTATCTAAAAATCTTTCTAATTTCACGTAAGCATGTAAATATAAAAAAATATAATAAACACTATTAGAAATAAAGAGTATGTATTTTAATAAATAAGTTGCAATTCTTAGATATTTTTCCAAATTTCTCATTTAAAATTAAAATTTATAATGAATAAAATAAATGAATATTTGTATATAAATATAAAAATAAACAGGAGCCAAAAAACACCTATTTCTTATGGAAATTTTCAGTTTTTGACTGTAAGTTAATATTTTTTTTTACTTTTATTATAATATCTAGCCTAAGATACACTGCTGGCTACCCAAATGGCAACACCAAGAGAGACAAGAGATATCACAACAAAATTTATTTTGTAGGTAACATGTTGACCAAGTATCAAATGATTAAATTTATAATCAAAGACTTCTGTGAAATGTGGTTTCTGCCAAAATCGGTAGCCAGCACGGCTTCTACAGGCCTCGGGTTTGATTCAAAGAGGCTTTGGAAGACCAGAAGACCAAGCAGCTACCTCACGTGGCTAAAGTTGATCTGTTGTGGCAGCTGGGATTGTAATCTGCGACAATCATTTAGCAATTTTACAATCATTTAGCAATCACCATTGATTACATGTTTTCTATCAGCAAAAAATCTGGAAAGCGAGAAGGCCAGGGAAACAGTTCAGTCTGGCGATTGACAAAGAACACTTGGAAAATGCGTTCTGCGTGTTGTCGAGCATTATCCTGTTGAAATATGGCTGTGGACAAGATTTGAAAGTAAGGAAGGACAACTGGCTCCAAGACATCGGAGTTATAGCGCTGGATATTTTAAAGTATCGGAAATGTATGCTAAAGGAGTGCGAGAGCGATTTCTTATACCTCCCCATACCACAATACCTGGTGCAGGACCAGTGTTGGGGTGCATAAAGCAGCTTTTCAGCATCCTCTCTCCACGGTGTCTCCAAACTCGAATGCAACCATTGTGGTGTTGCGGACAAAAGCGTGACTCGTCAGGAAAAAATCATTCCATTCTTCCGTTCACATCTTCTTTTCAGCTCTCCATTGGTGGCGGAGACGTCTGTAGTTTTGCGTCAAGGACAATGGACATCTTGCGGACAGACCACTCTGCTGTCGGCGTCGAATGGTACCCGCAGATACTGGGTGATGCGTTACAGAATTAGTGTGCTGTGCTATGGTTCGTGATGTAGCTGAGCGATACGTGATTGCCATGCGCACAATTTGCAGCCATTCCGTGAAGTGATGCACTGAAGTGGATGCTATCAAACACGTCGGTTTGTCGTACCCTCCTGCATCATACGATTACAGTTGTTTGGTTTCGTCCAACACGACTGCCGATTTCCCTGAAAGATAATCCACAATCTCGGTAGGCCACTATCCTATCTCTGTTGAACTCGGATACTTGACCAAAAAATGATCGCTGTATTCTACCAAGCATAATTGGTCGTTTAAAAAAAAAAAAAAAAAAGTCTCAAGAAAAACGCAATTGCTGAAATTGAAATTGTCAAAATCTCGAAGCTTCAAAGAGTGCTTTGAAATGGTGCCACAGGCACGTGTGATGTGCGTCTGCGCTTAAATTCTAATCATTTCCATATCACAACTCCGCTAATGCATGCTGTAAATTTCATGTTATTTGCTTGCTTCCTTCAGAGTGTTGGATTTAAGGTAGATAGCAAAGTATATTTCTTTCTGGTTGGAAATATTTGAATATATTGATAATTTATGATTTCCTTTGTAAAATTCGATTATCGTTGCAATTGTCATCGATTTTTTTATTTTGTTCTTAAATGATAAGAAATATATTTATTAATTGTAACATTTGTCATGTAATGAATATTAAGAAAAAGAAAAAATGTAATGAAATATTTGACGGTAAATGATTGTAAATGAAATATAAAACTGCTTGCATTTCATGACAAAAAAGCTCTTCCTATATCTTTCAACTTTGTATCAAAGTCATGATTAACTGAGCTAATGCAAATCACGTTTTCACTTTAACCTAGACATTTTTATAAGTATCCATATTTTCTCAACTTCTCCAATCAAAACCCAAGAATTATGATTCTCATCTGACAATTTTGCCAATACAATCATAGTATAATATCATGTGATTATTTAGTTTTCACTGCACGTGGACATCAGAAAAGCACGGTATCAAATAACGTCAAGAGTTAATCAGATAATATGATATATTTTAATCACATTTTATAGTTTATCATAAAAAGAATAAAATATTAAAATTTAACGTTTAAAAAGTCATCAATGACGCAGTAAACTTGTACCCAAAATTTAAAGTGTATAAGCAAAAATCGATTTTTTCTTTTTTAATTAGATAATATTTAAATTATCATTATAAATATGGTAAATATGTGTAATCGTAACTGTTTAGCATATTGTAAGAAAATAGGTTTATTTTCACCATACGGCCATTGTTGGTCACGACGACCAATGTGACAAAACTCCATCAGTTAAAGACTCTTACGGGCATCATAAATATCATAACGTATTGAGTGTATCGTTTCCATTTATCATAGTACTCACACGGAGAAGATACTATGGAACAAAATACGCCCCATCACAAATAATACTGTATACATTAATATTTATAGTACGCGAGTATACATATATATATTCACGTGTACTATTAAACGCCTTCTGCTACTTGTTCCACCACATATGAATTTTTTATCAACTAATAACTGGCTTGTGAAATCTTGTGCTATAAAATCTTTAAGCATACAACTAAATTATCCATTTGCTTATTTCCTCAACAGTGCTAATATATGTCGCCTCTATGTTGCAACAATCTCGTTATGTCACCTTGCTCCAGTTACAAAAAATATTACCAGATATCATAATTAACTCACACTTAAGTTATTACACATTTTCATATGTCTGCTAAGCATGAAAGAAACCATGAAGTTTGAGACAAATATTGCAGCATTCTGTAGATGTATGCATTCAGATATGACTGGTTATTTTTTTTTCACTTTTTATTGATTCAGATCCTGTGTTTGGACAATTTTTCACTCGTTTATTCCGGTTTTTGACTTTATTTTCAATACAATGTTATGTACACTTAATGTTAACATTTTCTGTTTAATATATATATATATATATATATATATATATATATATATATATATATATATATATATATATATATATATATATATATATATATATATATATATATATATATATATATATATATATATATATATATATATATATATATATATATATATATTACTGGCCATTACAATTGCTACACCAGGAAAGCGGCACACCACACACGTGAAATTTGCTTACAGGTAGAACTTGCTGTGATATGCAAATGATTATATTTTCAACGCATTTATACAAAGCAGGCGACAGTAGCGACATCTAAAATGTGTATAAAACCAGAGATTTGACAGCAGTTTTCTCATACTCAATCTCCGTTTCTACGTTGTTTTCGGCAAAGAAAGCTGTTGTAATGCCTCGTGTAAGAAGAAGAAATGCCTACCAGCACGTGTCTGACTTTGATCGAGGAAGGATTATAACCTACCGGGATTGCGGTTTATCCTACCGCAATATTGCTGCTCGCGTTGGTCAGGACACCATGACTGTTAGCAGAATATGGAATCGATGGGTTCAGGAAAATCATTCGGAATGTCATGCAGGATCTCAGCGACCCCCCTCACTGACAGCAGAGAAGACAGACATCTTATCCGCATGGTCACAAGGGATCGTACAGCCACGTCACGAACCCTGAGTCGAGAAATGGAGTCATTTGCAAGGCAACAAGTTTCTGCTCGAACAGTTCGACGACGTTTGCCGCAGCATGGATTGTCTACACGGCGACCATGGCTTCGGCTACCATTGACTCTGCGTCACAGACAGGAGCGCCTTCAATGGTATGATCAGGGACAAACCGGGACGCGGGAATGGCATCACGTCATCCTTACAGATGAATCTCGGTTCTGTATACAGGACCATGATGGCCGCATCCGTGTTTGGAGGCATCGTGGAGAACGTGTATTGCCAGCTTGCATTTTACATCGCCATACTGGCCCATCTGCTGGAGTGATGGTATGGGGTGCCATTTGATACACGTCTCGATCACCTCTTATTCGCATTACCGGCACTTTGAACAGCAACCGTTACATTTCCGATGTGTTAAGGCCCGTGGCTCTGCCCTATCTTCGAGGCCTCCCTAATGCTTTATTTCAACAGGATAATGCACGACCGCATGTTGCTCGTACTGTTCTGAACTTCCTTGATTCAGAACAGGTTCGACTGTTACCCTGGCCAGCACGTTCTCCTGATCTGTCACCAATTGAGAACATGTGGTCAATGGTTGCCGAGTGATGGGCACGCCATCACTCACCATCCACTACTGTCGATGAACTGTGGCATAGTGTTGGAGCTGTATGGACTGAGATCCCCTTACATGCCATATAATTTCTGTTTGACTTCATGTCTAGGCGGATAAATGCTGTTATTGCAGCCAGAGGTGGCTGCTCTGGGTTCTGATTTCTTAAGATCTATACATCCTAATTTCCTGTAAATCTAATCACTTGTTCTTTCCACTATAATGTATGTGTCCATTAAATATCGTTCTGTTATTCGCATTCCTTCTTGGTGTAGCAATTTTAATGGCCAGTAGTGTATATATATATATATATATATATATATATATATATATATATATATATATATATATATATATATATATATATATATATATATATATATATATATATATATATATATATATATATATATATATATATATATATATATATATATATATATATATATATATTAAGCATTAAAATTAAAATGTTATTTTTTACTTTATAAATAAATTCATTATTCACGTAAAATTTGTTTTCCTGTGTATTAAAATAGTTCACGAGAGAAAATATGGTTTAGAGGATAATACGACGAATCATACATTCAAGTACATGTTTATAATAAATTGTCTTATTATTTGTGTTTCATATTTGATTTCTTAATATGATTTAAATACACCAACGAAAATTGAATTACAAAGGAATATTCCACATTTTATTAATTTACGCTTACTAGTATGAATGTAAATTGTATCATTTTTAATACTGAAAAGATCATCCGCTAGTGTATAATGTGAAAAAAACTTGTGTACAAAACTTTAAAAATTATATTATAATGTTATGGAATTTTAGGTATTCAAAAATGTATCTTTTTATAAATATGTTATCATAAAATTTATTTGAAATACATTTATGTGCAAAATTGATGACACGGCGGCAACTTACAACAAATACTTTCATACATAAAAATTATTCTCACGCAGTCGTTCTTCAGTACTTTGATCCTTTGTATTATCAAAGCTTGTCGCGCTACAAAAACCAAAAAAACCTGGGTTTGTCCACCGGAGAACATTTTCCGGATTTAGTTATCCCTACTACGTGTTACGCATTGAAGCGATATCTCGTCTGGATATCTCCTCCACAAGAGATATGGAGTAAAAGACCCTAAATACCATTTGGTTGAACTTTCTCTGATCCCGAACAAGATCCTGAGCTTAAATTCTCGAGGTAAAAGTATTCCAACAACAAAATATAAAACTAGAATAATGCCACTACTGTGTAGAAAATCTTGAAACATTTCATAAATCTTCCAAGTGATAAGTTTTCTTCACTTAAACACAGTTTACGTTTTTTTTTTCCAATGAAACATCTTACTTTATTTTGTTTCCTTTAGTTTGATGGATTGATGATTTTATTTCTATTCTATATAATATTTCATGTCTATGAGATTTCAAATTTGCTAAGAAAACAATGCATTATATCCTTAAAATTCTTTTCCTGGAATGACTTTATGTATTCTTTAGTATTGCTTCTGAACATAGTTTTTCCTAGATAACGAATCTATAAATTATTTCTGCTGTCAACATTTCTTATTTTGTAACTAATACATATCTAAAACCATGAATAAAACATAATTTTATCGAATTTCTTATATGATTGTGGAATTTAATTCGTATTAATAGAATTTCTATTTAAGAAAATTATAATTGTAGGATTTATCACAATGAATCTTATTTAGAGATTCTTAAAATTTACATATTAACCTTAAAGGCATTTTTAGATATATTTAAGTATTCTTACATATTTGATTCCTTTCAGCTTTAAAATACAATCATATTAGTTTATGCAAATATTTTGTACATAAAAAGTTGTATCTATGTAAATATTGTTACTTAAACCAAATTATTTGTCTTATAAAAGCGGTCAAAAATTTGGTATTGACGTTTTACTGTAACTATACTGAATGTTAGTTACTTGGTTAGAACCATACAAAAAGCATCATCGAAAACTAAAGTTCCGTTTTAATTGAAAATTAAAAAAAAATAAATAAAAAGTAAATAAATAAAATATAAAGTTTTTCTTTTTTTGTTATTGACGCAAAACATCAAAACATATATGAGTAATATTTTGAGCACTTCTTAGCAAAAGTATTACAATAAAACATTAAATATTCAGGTTTAAACAATATTAGTTTTAAATTATAAGTAAAATCAGTTTTCATTTAATGAAATTTTGATTATCTTCATATAAATATGCATTGCATATACAATTAAAATTCTTTGTTAATTATACATTTTAATGATATGATTTTAAAAAGTTTTGGATTTTAAAATCATGTTATCGATAAAAAAATGAAGACAAAAATACATTTGAGTAGCAAATATAGATTTAACATACATATTTACTGAATTCATTACTTTTTGTAAGTATCTCTTAAGATGATTTAAGAGGATTCTTAGATCCTATTAAAGAATAATTTGACATTGCACGACTATGTATATATATATATATATATATATATATATATATATATATATATATATATAGTAATTTGAGTTTGTTTCATCAGAATTATTTCTTAAGATCTTAAGAATCTTTGCTTCAAAGATGCTTACTAGAAGGGGAAAATGTTCATCTCTCATACACACATCAAAACAGAAGAAATTGCCGCCCAACTTGTCTTATGGTCAGCGTGTCTGACTGCGGATAGGGAGGCCCTGGATTCAAATCCCGGTTTGGGCATGGATGTACTTTCTCTATCTATCTTGTCTTTGTCCTTTCCTTGTATGAATGTATTGTGAATGTTTGCCTACCTTATAAACGGGTACCTATGGCATGTGTGTACTGAGGAAGTCGGACTCCACACCCAAATATGGAGCAGTTGGAAAAGTGGAGCAGCGCACCATATATTGCCAGCCTAGCTGGCACACGACAACAACAACTGAAAAAAATATGTTTTTCTCCATAAGAGTCTAATTTCCTTATATGAATAGGATATTTTTTTATTTTCCCTTTGATCATTCCACTATTAATTTATATTTAAATATATGAAAATTAACGAGTCCATTTCATAATTATAAAAGTCCAAATTCATAATTATAGAAGTCCAAAGTAAATTATATTTTTTATTTAAGGCTAATGCAAAAACTTTTTAAATTTACTGGGCCCATAACTTTGCTTAATATTTTTACAGAAACACTGAACAGACATGATGTTTATTGCCATCATCAGAACGTATTAACAGGATAATCATTGTTGAATGTTCTTCATTTCATTATATATATATATATATATATATATATATATATATATATATATATATATATATATATATATATATATATATATATATATATATATATATATATATATATATATATATATATATATATATATATATTATATATATATATATATATATATATATATATGTATATATAAAACTTCGATCACATAATCTTATCAAGTTATCAAGACACTTTCTTTTCCAGCTCCTCATTCCTTGAAATTAGAAGTTGTCTGTCAACTGGAAGATTTTCAACAAGCAGGTATATTTAGAAGAAATATTACAGAGAGTATTATTCCTACGATTCTTGTGAAGAAGAAACCAAATCTTCATGAACTAAATGAATCCCAGATATTAAGGCTGGCTTCAGATTTACGTCGGATGAATTCTGTCATAGGGTATTCTTCCTGTCCTCTTAAAAAAACCTCATCTTCTTACAAGCATTATTCTTACAAGTATTTTAAGCTGTAAGAGTATTTAGTGGAAAGTTATTTTAATTGATCATCTTAAAGACGTTGTAACATTTATTACTTCTTAGAATTTTCTCAAACAACCGGATGTAGTGTTTGGTTTGAAAACTGATTCCAGTACATTTTCCAAGCCTTGTTAGATATTTTGATTAGTGAACTGAAAGTTCAAGACTTCTACGGAATTCAAGCATATCAAGATAATCTCAATATAGGTGTTGATAATTTTTATGAGGTGTTTCATAAGTTTGACACCATACTAACTATTTTGATAAAATATAACATTAGTTTATATCCTAAAATGTATTTTCTTTCAAAAGAAATTAATTACCTTGGTTTTCACATCGCTCATAATACCACATGGTATATCTCTGTCAAAATATGCAAAGTTACTGAAATTAAAATATCCAACACAATCAAGTACAATTTTTTTAAATATATATAACATTCTTAATGAAATATATAATATAATAGACAAGTCTAAATGATAATATATGCGCTTAAAATATATATTTTGTCTCTAACTGAATTTAAATAAATATTTAAGATTTGAAAATTTTACTTAACAATATGTAATTTTATTTGTTAATATTTACTGTTCTAAAATATTTACTTTTTGTTTTCGTTCAAACAAAGAAGAATAAAGAAAAAATAGAATTTGCTGCCAAAACTTTTTTCAAAGTTTACAAAATGTATATATATATGCCATCCAATTAGGTACTTCTAAGATAACGCAACTAGGTATTCTGAAGAAAGAATTACCGCGGGGTATATGATTAAGCTATCATCTCTTTGTATTTACTTATAAAAATACCCACCAAAAAGTTTAGCTTTTTGAAAGATGCAGTATTACTGAAACGAGTGCTATAATTTTCTAATATTTACTGAAGATACCATGCACGACTATGAATAAATGATTTAAAAAAAACATAATAATAAAGAATATTATGAAAATTTCTTCTATCATGTTACAAAATTCATAATAAATAATCCAAAGTAGTATAGAGAATGCATTTTTAAAAAAATATATTTTTCTTATCAAATTTATAAAACAATATTAAAGATACCAAAAATGATATTTTTGCAGAATTTAAGTAATCAAGTTAATTTATGGGTACCTTTTTATTAACCTCTTTAATATACCAGATAATTTAGAGATTACACGTTCTTATAATTATTAACGGATATTTGAATACTTATGTAACACAGTGTGTCTTGATAATTCTCAATTTATATATATATATATATATATATATATATATATATATATATATATATATATATATATATATATATATATATATATATATATTATATATAAATATATATATATATATAATATATATATATACATATAAATATAAATATAAATATAAATATATATATATATATATATATATATATATATATATATATATATATATATATATATATATATATATATATATATATATATATATATATATATATATATATATATATATATATATATATTTGGTATAATAAATGCGTAATGAAATGATGAATTATATTTAATTTTTATTTGTATTGGCGTTTTAAAAATAGCTTTTCCAAAAACTGTGTGTTTTACTACTTAAATTAACTCTGTAATTAAATTGAATATTATGAGGTTGGTGATTATATATGTCAAATCATTTTCAGGAAAAAGATTCTACCTAACTCTATTATGCGCCATATATGCATTAAATATAAAATTAGCCTAAGAAAATATAATACTTTCACCATTTATTTTTGTCTTTAAAATTTGTCTCGTATTATTAATTTATCCTGAAACTTAATAATTTAAAATATAGATTTAGGGCAAAAAACCCATACATTTTGTAGGGTTTATAACCAAGAACTATTATAAAGTGTAATACTGTCGGGATAAAATCTTTGTATCCTATTCATTTTATAAATTCCTTTTTTGCTTTTATAATTACATTAAAAAACTGCCTAATTAAACTCTTTAACTATTTCAATAACTGTTATCTTGCTTTTTTGTATTTTAATATCTTTTTTTAAATTTTTACAGTAATCTATTATAATGAAAAAATAGTTATTGAAACTCTATGGTTTGGACATTGATAACAACTACGAATCTTGTGAAATTAAGTATTTGTATCTTTTTACTATCAGTTAAAATTTTAGGAATTCAAGTACGTTTAACAGGCCATTCATTTAAATCATTATATTTCGAATGTGATATCTTTAAAATTTTTGTATATAATTATTTAATCCTGATTCGTCTATGATACTGGAGAAACTTTAAATAATAGCTTTACTATATTCCACTCCCTAAATATTTTTTAAATAAAATTTAAAATATTAGTGTGAATTTTTATTTTAATGCGAATTATATCAATTATTGATAATAAAATTAATTAAGAAATCAAGATATTTTTTCATATTTTTAAGCTTTGCTTTCAATTATATATCATTCATGTGGTTCAATAGCTGATTGAAATATGAGTTTTATTTTATGATGCATTTCATACGGTGATTAGATTTACTAAAATTATTTGCTGGTGCATTTACGTAGAAGAAACTTCGAGCAATTACAATCATGGTAGAAATTCATAAACATGTATTACAAAATTATGGTTAAAAGTAAATTGTTTGATTAAAATTTTCTTTGTAAGGCTTAATAAATAATGCATTAATATTAAAAGCGGTAGAATCTCATTAGAATTCAATTGCAGAATTTGTTACGACACAGCTGTCTTATACAAAGTCCCAAGTTCAAAAAATTCAGAAAACAGATTGACGATAATACATGATTGAATAGAAAAAATAATAACCGAAATACCTTACAGATTACAATACTAACCCATGCTTCCTGTTTTGAATTCATAATCTCAAACATGATGTATAATGCACATTTGTTATTTATTGAAAGTTAGTTAAAATATAAAGTACGAATTGATTTAAATTTGTTTAAATCTAAAATGAATGCATAAATTTAGCTTATTAACAATCTTACTTTCTACAAATTTAATAATGCACAACCATAATTTCTATTTTCTTTATTAATGTATTCAGTGTTATACAAAACAAACATAATTGAGACCTATGTTTTCAATTATTTACATAAGAAAAGAGTAAATATATAGCTATTAACACAAATATTGTAACGAAAGACAAGGACATTCTATATGCGAAAAATTAAAGAAAATATTATGTATTTTTGACTGAGAATAAAAAAAACATCAATTAATTGGTTTGCCGTAAAAACTATAAATTTACCAATTTGATTAATGAACTCGAATAAAATATGTAAATTTCTCATGACAGCTTTAATTGAGGGTCTTGTGTTAAAGGAAAAAGTTAAGTTTTTTTAAAGTTTTTGTTATCTGAAGTTAGAGCATTTTAAGCTCCAAATTTTTTACCAAAACTGAGTTTAAGTACTACCTATTCAAGTATATATTAAAATTAAGCAATATGCATTTAACCAAATTATAGTTAAATCTAAACATATGCATAAGAGGATAATTTTTCAAACTTTAAAAAACTAAGGGAATTATTAAGGTATATAACAAGAACAATTAACTGTTACCAGGGCTTCAATTTTAAGTCAAATTTTCTTTTCTTATAAGAAATTTTATTTTTTGTTAGTGTTTTAAAAATTTAATGGAAGCTTGTTTAAACGAACCTCTAATTTACGAACATGCATAATTTTAGGAACTAGTAGATGGTCTTTGTTTGCATTTAAGCAATGATAATTTTAACTTCTATTGAAAACTGAATATTTTCAAAATCTCTTTTTATGAACTCATTTTCGCGCTTCATTCGCTAGTGTCTATATCTTTATCTCATTAGATTTGTTTCTGAATTTTTTTAATTTTAAGAATGAGAAAGTTGGATCCATGGTTTTTGTTGGAGAATCGTATATTCTTCAAATTGTGGATAGTTCACAGTCAGGCTGATGCCAAAACACTGACACTGATGTCGAAGCAAACTCTAAATGATTTCTCCCAGCCTATGAATCCCTGCCAATCAGCTTATGCATCAGTATACCATCAATATCTTTAAATACTAATAATGAAAAGCAACGTTTTTCAACCTTTCAATATTTGCAGCCCAATTTTTAATCATAATATACATTGCGTCCCCCCGCATGCGTTAAAAATTATATCAATAATATTACTTTTTCAGTTTTTTTGCTCGAAACCTACACTGTAATCATAATTTTACCCTTTTGAATGACCATTAAATGCCTTTATCTCCACCATATTGGATATTCTTGCGGTTTCACGAGAAGCTTTGATTTCGACAGGATGCCGTCTCCAACCTTTGGGAAACGTAAGCAAATGGCTCCTCATAGGTAGAAAAAGTTTGATAACGTCTGTTACTATCTCTAAACATGCCAGTCTCGTTCAAGTAGATCCTTTTATCACTTTTGAATCTGTCGTGAGTGTATATAAATTATACATATTTTCGTGTTTTAATTGCAGTTCAACATATTAAATATTAATGGTGACAAATTTATGCTGAATCATGGATAATGTTTTAATCATGCATAAGCGAACATTAGACGATAATCAAAAGAGTATACAGACGAAAGTCATTCCAAAAAATCAAGAAGATATTCTCAAATATACTTAAATTTTGGGTTTATTAACACAGAAAAAAATGAAGAAGAAATGCTTATGTGTTTCATTTGCTCAAAAATATTGGCAGCCGACACTATGAAACCAAATAAATTAAACAGCATTAGATACTCAGTAAGTAATAAAACCCAGAGAATTTTTTGAAATAAAATTGAAATCGTATGAAAAGAAAACAATTATTTAAAAAAATCGCCTATGATTGAAAAAGCTTTAATTACCTCATAGAAAATTCCATTTAGCCGGGTATAAAAAGCCTTACACACAACAGGTGAAGAGTTATTTTGCCCATAGGAACTGGAATTGTCAAAAATAATGTTTAGACATAATATTGAAAACAATTGAAGTCCATACATCTTTCGAATGTTACTGTTGCCCATCAAATTGGTGATTTAAATGAAGATATGTGTCGGCTTTTTTCGAAGTCCAGTGACAATTTAGTTTCAATACAGCTTGATCAGGCGACATGTAATAATAAAGATACTCATTTCATTGCCTATGTTCGATTTTTTCATGTATATTAGTCGTAGAAGAGCTTTTTTCAAAAAATCAATAGAACTAAAAACAAAAACACTCGTATTATTTGCTATCTTAAATGATTTTATGAATAAGGCAAACACAGAATGGAAAAACTGCATTGGACTAAGCATCGATGGCTCTAATTTAATGTCTGGAAGATTCCAAAATATACAAGCACTTCTAAAGCAAACACCACTGCAATGCATCTAAAAACCTTGCATGATCCACAGAGAAGTTCCTGCTTACATCGAAATGAATTCTGTTCTGAATGTTTTGTTAACTACTTTTGTAACCATAGTGAAATTATATAGAAAGAAGACATCTGAGATCAAGAATCTTTTCAGCACTTTCTAAGTACATGGGCCTTAATATGTACAGCCTTAATATGTTCTTGCGAAGCAAAATGGTTAACACGTGGGAAGTCTTTGAAAAGTTTAAGAAGAGAAATCGCTTTTTATTAGAAGATAAAAACAAAACGGAATCCGAGAATTTTCGCGACGTATTATTTGTGATGAAATTGGGCTACTTGGTCGACATATTCGAGAAATTAAATGACTTGAATCTTCAAATTCCAGGATTAAACACGCATATATTGGACGCAAGCGATAAATTTAATACTTTTTGTAGGAAATTAGAATTGAGGAGCAGAAATTTAAAGCAGGTAATCGAACTATGCCAACTATTGAAAATGTAGATTATTGTTTTCAAACTTGCAAGGTAGAAGAACATTTAAAATTATTTTTATAATCATTGAACATCATTTAGCAGTGCTGGAAATGACTTTTAATAAATATTTTCTTGCTGATGACAAACTGATATCAAGTCAAAAGTGGATTAAGAGTCCCTTTCATATTACTACTGAAGATTTTTAATTGTCTTTGAATTTTGGGCTACAGTAGACGATGAGTTTCAGCACGAAAAAAAGGGTTTTTTATATTCTCTTACTATTTTCAACAATTTACCTTTGTGGAACTGAATTTTCTGATGTGGTTTCGTTGAAGACAAAATATAGATATCAGCTAAATACAGAAAAAAGAGCTGAGAGAGGGGCAATTTCTAATATTAAGTCTCTCTTCGAAATGTTGTTGAATAAGGCAACATGTTGCACTTTGCAAAACAGACACAAGAAAATCACTATTATTTATTAAATTTGTTATGATAGAAATGGCTGTATAAGAGGATGTGAATGTAGAATGCAAATATATATTTTAAATTCAAACTGACCTTTGTCTTAAATGTGGAAACCACTGAGTCTGTTTTAATGAACGGCTGAATAAAAACTGCTGCACTTTGGGAAAAAATATTATGCAAGATATTTGTCAAAAAAGGTAAGGTAGTCATTTGAAAATAATGAAATAATTCGAAAGAATAAATAAAGCATATTCCTCATAAAATGATACATCTTTAATAATTACTAATTATCCACTATTGTTTTCATTAATATCTTTCATAATTTTCATTAATAACTTAGTCAATTTCAGTAAAATCTTTAACTTCATACGTTTTTTTGAAATTTTGAATTAAATTATATTATAAAATTGAAGATTTTGAAAATTATCTACCATTTTAAGTATATTTTCCAAACATTCTAAACTAAAACAAATTATTTTTTATTAAATAAAATAAATTTTAGTTTAGTAAATTACAATCATGATCATCATTTATAATTTAATTTAATTAAATATTATATTTACTTACTTCTTAATTATTAATTTCAGCAAATGTGGCTAGTGACAAAAATATCATTGCATAATTATTTTATACCTTCCAGTAACATTATCTTATAACATTCCATAGATACTTCTTAGAAATTCAGAGCCTTGATAATGATTTTCCATGTTATGGCTAACATTATTTTACTCTATTAAAGTGCTTGTTGTAATCTATTGATATATTTTATAGTCTTTATTCATTTGCGTTGAATTTTACAAAGCAATAACTTCTTTATATGAAGCAAAAATAAATACGATACGTATTAATGTATCGATTTCAATGTAATAACTTCGCTCTGATTTTAAAACATATAAAACTTATTTTCTTTAAGACATAGTTTACTACATGCATCAAAATTCTACTGTTTTGGTACTAATACCAAAAAAAGTAGGTATAGATCTTAAAAATAAAATAAAATGTAATAACTCTAGTACACATGTGAATACTTAGTTTTATAATGATATAAGATTTTGAAAATGTATATTGGAAATACATAATTTTCGTATTCAAGTCTCAAAGTTCTGGCATTTATAGATGTTTATTTCACAGTGTGGTAAATTTAAAAATTGTAATTTAAGTAAATTAAGCTTTTGAACCAATCTAGGTTTGATTATTTTTAAATGAAGTTAAAATAAGTATAATAAATTTTCATGGTACTATATGTAAAACTATTTTTAATAACAGTTCCTTAGTATTATATAGTAAACAATTTTATGCTTTTGCAATAATAATTTATAAAAATTAACTTATCATTAAGAAAAAGAATTTTATATTATTTATTTTACTAATTAGGATAAATCTAAAATATTAGGTTGGTGCGTATGAAATGTCGGATTCTTAAGTGATTGTATAAAACTGCATATCTTTCTTCAAAAGCTGTTTATTCAATCAAAGTATGCTCCATTCACTTCAATACACTTCTCCCAACGAGATTTTAAAGCGTAGATGCCTGTCTTAAAAAAAATTTTGGTCTTTAGAATTAATAAACTCTGATATCGAGTTTTTAGACTGTCTTCATTTTCATAGTGTTTGCCCCTTAAAAACAGCTCTAAGTGCTTGAATAAATGAAAATCGGTCGGCGAGAGATCCGGTGAATATGGTGGATGCTGCAATGATGAGCATACGTTTAACCGATCCAGCTTATTTCGCTCTGTCAGTGCGTGCGGTACCCACTTGTCCATCTTCTTAACCTTGCCAATCTCAGAAAGGTGTCTCAATATCGTTGCATGGTCAACTTTCATCCTGATAGCAAGTTCCCTCGTGGATACGGCTGGATCCGCATCCACTAGAGCCTTCAGGTCATCATTCTTCACAGACGTTTTGGGTCTTCCGCGCGGCTCATTTTGCAGTGAAAAATCGCCAGTCCGAAATTTTTCGAACCAACGCTGCACTTTCCGATCATTAACCGTATTCTCCCCAAACGCTTGGTTTATGTTGCGTGCAGCTTTTACAGCACTATTACCAAGTTTGTACTCATATAAGAAAATGACGCGAATGTCGGCAGAATTCATATCGGCAATAAACTCAAAAGAAATAAAAAGGGAAGACCTTCGAGAAAACCTATTTTGCTGAAATGAGTCTCTGGCAATGGGCAATACGAGTATGAATGAGGTTATGCCAAATACAAAAGTATAACGAAAACAGGGAGGAAAACGTCCGCATGTAAAGAGAATCCGACATTTCATACGCACCAACCTAATAAAAGAATTTTAATTCTAGCAAAACACCAGCTTTGTAATATAGACACTGACAGATTAACCACGAAAGCTATTATCAGGCTTAGGATAGTGTACAGTAACTTTGATAATTTAATAGACACGCTGCTGGCATCAGAGCACGTTTTTGACTGCCCAGCTATAAGCTCTGATTAAGGGAGAATCGAAGTTGTTCCACCATTGGTAGACATATATACGCCGAGAACATTGGAGAAATTATAGAAGCCATTATAAGAACTAACGGTTTTATTTAATAAAACTATCATGGACACGAAAAAAGAAAAACTTAGTGTTCGTGCAATATTGAAAAAAAATCTATTTGCGAATGAAAAATTATCTACCTAGATATAATGTCATCTCAAATATGTATTTTCATAAAATTGATAGAAATCTGGATTTTTTCTGAATTCATTTATTCCTTTTCAGAAAACTAAATTCTTTTAAAAATTTGTAAATCAATTTCTAGTTGGAGCAAATGAAGGTTTAATTTCCAGATTTGCAGCTTAGGGTGAAAATCCTTCGAAATAAGCCTTGCATTTGTATATGTCTAGAAAATCTAATGTCCCATACTAATGCAATGTAGCAACTTAAAATATACGGTCAGCAAATATGCATTATGTTTAAAAGATTACTCTGGCTTATTTTTCTTTGAATATATTTTTCTTAAAATCCACTAAATAATTGAAATATTTATTCAGTTTTATTAAAAGATTATTAGAAATAATCTTCTAATAATATAATAAAATAACTCTTGTTATTACCAACTATCTCTTTTTTCAGAAAATACTTTCAGTCTGAATACAATTTAAATATTTTAGACACGATATGTTCCTGGAATTGTGTACATTCGTTAATCATTACGTTGCATAGAATTGAGAAGGAAAAATAAAGCATTTAGTCAGAGAAATTTGAGGCATTCAGAAACAATTGCATTTATTAATTCATGTCTTCTTTATTCATGTAAAATAGTAATCATGTCTTCTTTATTCATGCAAAATAGGGTAACCTTTCTGATAAATATGTATTAAGCACGATTTTATGCATAAAATTCTCGAAAGCACAATATCTGATAAATATTTATTGGTTATTGTATTTTAATTTAGTAAATACCATACACTTCTAAAAAAACACTTTCCCATAATTAGAACAAAAAATTTATCAAAGTTGGCAAATATGACTAGCTAAAAAAACGACTGCAATGCTTAGTATACAGTTTTGTTAAAGAAATAAATAAACTTAGGAGTAAAATATAAATTTTTATATTCATATAGAGGTAACTTCCAGAAACCTGTTAAAATTTATCTGGACTAAGTTATTAAATTTGATTTTAAAAATTTATTTATTTCTTGACTTGAAAAATACATTTTTAGAGTTTCAGAAAACAATTCAAGATTTTTACATTTTTAAATAAATGGTAGCTTTTGTGGTTTTCTATTAATAAGTGAAACATTATCATAAAATTGAAGACAATGATGTTGCCAGTTAAAATTAAACAAGTTTTAATTTTAATTACCAAATTCATGCTTAATTTATGAATGCAAAGAGATCTGAGAATTAGAATTAATTACTTGATCAATATATTTGTTTACCGGATAAATCTAATTATATGCAATTTAAAACAATGTATGAAACAAGCATTGTTTGAAAATACATGCATTGCTATTATTACTAATTCAAAGTTTGAAAACATCTGAAAACAAGATCGAAATACATGGGGAACAATTCTAATTAACTTACTATATTTCAGAATATAATTTTATTAGTTTCCGAAATTCTAAATTTCTGAAAAGGGCTTATTTCTTTATTAGAAGATAAAATTAAAAATTAAATTTTACGCAAGACTCGTCTCAATAACATGCAAAAACACGAATCACGCAATTAATTTTTGTAGCTTGAGAAAACACAATTAATTTAGGAAGAACTAGCTCTTATTCTTACTTCCAGGAGCAGCATTTTTGAAGTGGGGAGCAAAGAATGAGTTCTTAATCCGCTTGATCTCCGGAATTAATTTTCTGGGATTTGTAAAGGAAATATTCATCATTTTCGCGCCCTTCTTTCAATAAATAAGTACCTGATATACTTTGTTTCCTGTCAAAATGAACCTAATTTTTTATTCTCTTTACGCCTTTTTATTTTTTAATGAAAATTTAATTTAGTACTCAAAGGAAACTTTTCTGGAATTTATTTTTGCCTTTTGTATTGTTCTATTTATTTTAATTGATAGTTTGACGTTTAAAAAAATAAAAGCTTTTGCATTAATGAATTTATTCTTCCGGATTTGAAACTGAAACATTAAAAACGAGTAAATATAGTGTCGAAAATTTAAACAGCGTGAAATAATTAATAAAATGATGTCCTTTAAAGTGTTACGCGTCTGCAAATTAATGAATGCGTAAACATGTTAGCAAAAGTAATTACGTTGTTTTTTGATACTGGTTTGCCAAATGAATGTCTTTAGTTGAGTAAATTGTTGAATAATTAGCTGAATAATTTTATAAAATTTAGTATGAAAAATTAAGGACATGATTTGCTAAATCATTATACACACTTATTTTACTTTATCACTAACTATATTTTCTAAATTTAACTATTAAACGAATTAATGAACTTTTCTATTAATGGTAGTTTAAATATTAAAGCTAATGGTTTTTCTTAGGGGGTATTAAAAAAGGGCAGCAAATGTTAACAAGTATTATAAGAGAAATATTAGAAAGGTTAAATATTTTAAATGATAACATTGATTGCTAATTTTCTATTGATTTGATGCTTAATGTTCAATTGTAAATGAAATATTTATAGTTCTAAGCCTGTAAGAATTTTTTTGAGTACTTCAATAAACATATTATTTTAAATTTCTTTTACTTTGAATTTACATTATAATTTTTTTTAATCAATGTATTTTTATCAAATAGTATAATACATCATTTTGCAATTAATGTTTAAAAATTGGGTAATATATATATATATATATATATATATATATATATATATATATATATATATATATATATATATATATATATATATATATATATATATATATATATATATATATATATATATATATATATATATATATATATATATATATATATTTATTTATTTATTTATTTATTTATTTATTTATTTATTTACTACGTTTAAAAAATGTAATGTGCTAAGCAAAATTGAATTATCTAACTGCGCCTTATTAAATCTTAAAATTACTTATAGTTTTTAAAATTATAATTTGCTTATTAGTTCTTTTTCATTTTCTAAGCACAACAAAGAATAATATGTTTACATTTGTAGCACCAAATAGTTTTGCTAGGGTAATGTAACCGGTGTATATTTATGCATATAAATTGTCTCATACTGCGACAAGTTTAGGAATCAATTTATGCTTGTGTAAGTTTTAATATTATAAATGTATATACAGAGTATATCATTATTATTTTTTAAAATGCTTAAGATATAAACTATAATCATGAATATACATATATTTAAAAGTAGTTCCTGACCATATGGGTAACCAATACATAATTTATTGCATAATATTTAGGAAAATTAAAGTTATACAAGATAGTTACATTGTAATAACATTTCCTTCAAAGGTAAATTATGTTATACATATGACGTGCCTCAGAAAATTTTTTCATTGAACATTAACAATCTTATTATAAATTACCAGTAAAACATAAAATTTGATACATTTTTATTCATATATGCATATTTTATTTAAAATGCTATATGTTTTATTATGAGTAGATGATGTGCTATAATGAAATAAAAAATCAAAAGATAATATTAAATTATAAAACAATATTAACCAGGAACATATCAGAAAATATTTAAAATCCAAAAATTATACTTCAATATTTACAGAATAATAAATGGTTTTTTTATATTCACAAAAACACTAAAATGCTTGAAGGAAGGTAATGTTTTTTACAATGAAACTTTTTCACTTCCCTTGTTTTTGTCTTTTTATTTTTAAATATTATTGGTATAATGCAAAGAAGTTATTAATTTGAAATTTTTCAATTGTTAAGACAAATTCAAATGTTATTAATTTTGTATAAGTTAAAATTACAGTATGTAGCAAAAGCTTGATATCTACCACTTTATTTATTTGCATTTAAAAATAGCAAATTTCATTTTGTAAGCTAGGTATTTAGCCCTGATACGTTAAAATTTTATTTTAAGATATTCAACTCAAAATAAGAACATCACTTATTTTCTCCATACATAAAAATAAAAAACAAATATTTTGATAATGGTGTGCATATCTATATGCATACTAATGCACTTTTATATACTTTAATTCTTAATTTTTCTAAATTTTCATCGTACTTATCTTCTCTTTTCCTATTTTTATTCGTTGATAAAAAATGAAGCTAAGTTAATTTTTACAATTGTATTAATTAAGGTAAATATTAATTTCTTGTTACAAAGTTTGAGATAGAAAATTTCACATTTCTAATTTTCAAAGCATGTGTTAAAAAAATACAATTTTATTTCCTGTTATTAAATGTTGAATATCTTTGTAAAATATTGAATATATCCCCATTGAACTTAGTTGATAATTTGCAAAATTCAAAGGTTTCTTCTTATAAAAATTTATTAACCATAAATTTCTTTTTAAATATGTAACAATATAATTATTAGTCAAAGCGTTCATTTGGATCTTTTTCGCTAGAAATTTAAACAATAATAAATTTCTAAATTTGCAAATTATTTAAAACTATATATTCAGTGCTTTAATTTGCTTGTTGAAATATATGTCTAATGTACAATTTAATGCCTTAGAATACATCGTATATTTATTTTTACTATAGAAAAAATATAACAGTATTTGAAAATTGATTTTATAGAAATTTCTGAAATAAATAATATTGCTTTCGAACATATTTAGAAAAAACATTTATTACATTTTATGGGAAACATCATTTTGTTAAATAATATATGATAAATAATATTGATAAATAATTTATTTAGATATAAACTATATTAGATGTCTATTAAAATTTAAATATTTTCTAGTAGCTTTATTAGATATGTTTTGCTATGAGACCACGAAGAAAAAAGAAAACTTCAAATATCGAAAACCGTTGGCGGAAAATAAATTTCGATGTTTAAAATATATAATATAAGAAGACGTTCAAATAAAAAAAAATTAATAGATAATTGAAACAAATCTGTCAGCAATAAATATGCATATAAGTGTATGAAAGGAAAACTATGCATGCTACACGAATTAAAAAGTCATCAAAATATCAATGAATGCAATAAAGATTTCCAAATTGGTTTATAGTTTATAAATAAAATATCTGCTTAAAAATATATGTAAATATTGTTTTTGCTTTTTTTCTAATTATTTGTCTGGCATTATAAGTAAAACTATATAATGTGGAAACAAAAGTTTGTTTGAATAATCTGGCATGGAAACATAATGAAATGATGGAGCGTTGTGCAAATGATTTACCAAATTAATTTTTTCTTTTTTTGCATTTAATGATCCTATATATCCTTGATTTTTAATACATCACTAAATGATACATTATGTGCTTTTTTATTTCTAGTAGCATATTTAAAAATTAAATTTATTTTAAAGTAAGAAAATGTGTGAGATAAACAAATTTTTTTTTATTTTGAAATACAAATTTTTGTTGTTTGTTTATATCTGTAGATACCATATAATTTTTATAATGAAAATTAACTTTCTTTAAAGACAATCATAATCTGAAATTAAGCCTACATATTTTTTAAAATTGATTAAAATTTTTCATCCAATTTTAAAAGATTATTGAATGCAACATCTACGCAAATAAAGAAAAATCAGACCATAAAATGAATATGCATAATAATAACATTAAAAAAGGAAAGCCTAATTAAATAATAAAAATATATCAAATTCATATATATGTATATATATTTGAATATATATATATATATATATATATATATATATATATATATATATATATATATATATATATATATATATATATATATATATATATATATATATATATATATATATATATATATATATATATATATATATATATATATATATATATATATATATATATATATATATATATGTATATATATATATATATATATATATATATATATATATATAAAATATATATATATATATATATATATATATATATATATATATATATATATATATATATATATATATATATATATATATATATATATATGTATATATATATATATATATGTATATATATACTCCAATAAATTATTTTTAAGTAATATGAATGATTTTCATTTTTAATGTAGGAAGCATATAAAGCTATTTGAATTTGTGTATGAAAGAATTATTTAAATGTGCTCTCTCTTTGAAAATTTAATGAACAAAGAGAATAATATACTTTAAAGAAGAATATCTGCAGCTGAGTTAAAAATACAAATGAATTATTTTTTCTTTAATATATAGCAAAAGCAGAAATTTGAATTAAATTCTGCACCTCAAAAAGGAAGAAAAATAAAAAAAGTTTGAATTTATTTTGAAATGCTGAAACAATATTCGAAGTTATACTTGAAACAAATTTCAATTGTGAACAAATTTCAATCGAGTAGTGAAGTAGGCTTGAAATATTTTTTGAGAAAATTTGCATCTGAAACATTTTTATCTAAAACGGTTCTTTAATTAGATACAAGTGGTGAAACTGAATCTGAAATTAGATTTATTTAAAAAAAAACGAAAGCAATCTACATCAGCTTAAAGAATGCCACTTTTTTTCTTTAATAAATGATGACACTTGAAACATGGAATTATCTTTTCACATTTGGAGAAAGACAATGATATGATGAAATATGTTTTGAACAGCCTTAGCAATGACGACGAATTTATTAAATAAAAATGTTATGCCAACTACATTTTTAAATTCTGTACAAGAAAATCCATTGGCTACTTAAATAAAGAAATATTTTCACTTCTTTATTATAACTCACTATTATATAAATTGACAAATAAAGTAAAAGCACACATTTGAAATACTGGAACCATCCCAAACATCATAGGCATCTTAGTGAAAGGGAACAAATTTGTGAATACTGCGTGAAAAACTGCTCAACATTTGAAAACCCATTTTGCTAAATAAATCATAATATATTGATTTATGTGAAGATTTTCATTGAGATTGAGTGCCAAGTTTAAATATTACATGCAAGAAAACCCAGAATGATCCCGCATATCCATCTAGATTGATAAGCATGCAGAAAATATATATATTATTCCAATCTATCATTCTTCTACAATGTCTTTGTTTGATCCATGATATTTTACTTAGAAAAACACTCTAATATTACTTGGCCACAGAAAGCCTAAAATTAAGAAAATAATGATTTTAATTTTTCAGTATTTTTCACATATCTGTAAAATGTTCATTATGATTTTTCAGTTTTGATTATTTATAGAATGTAATTGCTTTGAAAGGATTCAGCGATCCCCGTCTTTGGATCATATGGTCCTCCTTTACTGAACGAAATCCATCTGTGCCTATGTTATTTGCGAAAGTTGGCGTTAATGAAGAAGCACGTGGTGCTTTATTATTTTCTTAGTCATTGTAAGTCAAACGGAAACGAACAGACCAATTTCCTTGCAAGAAAAGCTTCAGAGCTATAACACATATATTTTATCGTTCCATTAAGCTGTATACTAAGCAAATAATGCCTAATTTTTTTAAAAGTAGCTACTTAACTGTTTGCAGAGAAAATGGTGAAAATTTGATGATCTCCGAGCATTTCCCAATGTTCTGCGTCGGGAATTGTTGCATAGTTCTGTCGTTCGACGAGTCTCTTCAACCTGAGAGAGTGTCTCAATCATTTAGGAATTTCTTACTTAATTATAATCTGTTTGATCCACTAAACTGTTTCTTCCTCCATCGCCACTTGTCACTTCATGGCAACTCTGAGAATATTGTATTGTGGACCTAGGTAACTTTTAAGGCAAAGAATTTTCAAAAATTATATTGAAAAAAAATTTACTTTGATGAATGCTTTTCTTAATGTTAGAATTTTTCAACGAATGTTTTTCTTTATTTATATAACAAAAATTAAGATATACTCAAACACCTTATAATTATAAGTTGTTATTAGAAACATGGAATAATTTGCACATTTACAATGTTTTTTAATAAGTATATAAGCTAATGTAAAAAGTTTTATAAAAGAATTATTTATCAAAATATATAGTATATTTGAAGGATGTCAAATATTCAAAAAAGGTAGAAATTCTAAACATGAAAAAATCAATGATCTAGTTGACATTCAGTTAAGATAAATGATCAACGTAACGATGATATCAGAGAGTTGATATTTGGTGATCACTTTTAAGAATAGGAAACATTGATTAAAACCTTACATGCTTTAACAGTTAAGCAATTTTAAAAGAATAGATAAATTTTATAGCTTTAGAAGATACTATGAAAAGTTGTACTCGTCTTATTAGTTAGAGAGTTGATTTCATTATCCGAAGATAGAGAGTTCGAATCCAGATTTAACCAAAAACTGAAGTCAGTTGGAGCACGTTAAATAGGTCTTGGTCACTATGTTTTCCATGTGAAATTCTTCTGTGGGTATCAGGTCAAGTAACGGGGTTCATAAGCTTGGTCCCTGCATCTAATTTACGAAAATTCTACCCCTGCTGCTTTTCTATGTACAGGGAAGCATGCTGAGGCAACAATAACAAAGATGTTTGGGACTGAAAATCTTAATGTAAAGATGGTTTTTATTTTCAGAAGGTAGTATAGAGTGTTCATTATAAACTTTCTCAGTCTCTTTATTTCCAAGAAGTAAATTTCTTTCTGCAAATATAAACGGTGTAAATGACATCCTCTACACTATATTTTAAGCAACCATTTTTTATTTTTTATAATGGTTTATTTTATTCTCTTCAAAATCCTCTTGTGTAAAACTATGAATCATACAGATAAAAGCGGTATTGAATTTAAATTTGAATTATGAAACAAAAGAAATTGACTATGTCTTTATGTATAATTAAAGATTATTTTAAGTAATGATAACAATTCTCTGAACTAATAAAGATAATCATCTTGTATATTAAAGAAAAAAATAAAAGAGGGAAAGTTACATTACTTGTTACATAACCTTGAATTAAAATAAAGTAAAATTTATGTAAACTAGAAAAAGCTCAATGAATTTCTTCGCCTACAAAAAACTTTGTATTTGCAACAACGCTTTGTATTTTATAGTATATGTAATATTGTATATCAGTTAATCACATTGAATATAAATCGATCATATAGAGTGTTAAATAAGCAAAATCATGTGGATGTACAATAATTGATCTAGATAAAATTTGATGTGATTATATTTGTAAAATATTAATGAAATTTGTCAAATTTTTTGCTAAGTCCTTTAAAATTCTAATAAAGATATTATAGATAAATGTTTTATAGTTATAATATATAGTTATAGATACATATATATATATATATATATATATATATATATATATATATATATATATATATATATATATATATATATATATATATATATATATATATATATATATATATATATATATATATATACACTACTGGCCATTAAAATTACTACATCAGGAAAGCGGCACACCACACACGTGAAATTTGCATGACAGGTAGAATTTGCTGTGATATGCAAATGATTAGATTTTCAGCGCATTCATACAAAGCAGGCGACAGTAGCGACATCTACAATGTGTATAAAATCAGAGATTTGGCAGCCGTTTTCTCATACTCAATTTCCGTTTCAACGTTGATTTCGGCAAAGAAAGTTGTTGTAATGCCTCGTGTAAGAAGAAGAAATGCCTATCAGCACATGTCTGACTTTGATCGAGGAAGGATTATAGCCTACCGGGATTGCGGTTTATCGTACCGCAATATTGCTGCTCGCGTCGGTCGAGACCCCATGACTGTTAGCAGAATATGGAATCGATGGGTTCAGGAAAATCATATGGAACGTCATGCAGGATTTCAGCGACCCCCCCCCTCACTGACAGCAGAGAAGACAGACATCTTATCCGCATGGTCACAAGGGATCGTACAGCCACGTCACGAACCCTGAGTCGAGAAATGGAGTCATTTGCAAGGCAACAAGTTTCTGCTCGAACAGTTCGACGACGTTTGCAGCAGCATATATTGTTCTGCACGGCGACCATAGCTTCGGCTACCATTGACGCTGCGTCAGACAGGAGCGCCTCACAATGGTGTGATCAGCGACGAACCTGGACGCGGGAATGGCATCACATCATCTTTACAGATGAACCTCGGTTCTGTATGCAGGACCATGATGGCCGCATCCGTGTTTGGAGGCATCGTGGAGAACGCGCATTGCCAGCTTGCATTGGACATCATCATACTGGCCCATCTGCTGTAGTGATGGTATGGGGTGCCATTGGATACACGTCTCGATCACCTCTTGTTCGCATTACCGTCACTTTGAACAGCAACCGTTACATTTCCGATGTGTTAAGGCCCATGGCTCTGCCCTATCTTCGAGGCCTCCCTAATGCTTTGTTTCAACAGGATAATGCACGACCGCAAGTTGCCCGTACTGTTCTGAATTTCCTTGATACAGAACAGGTTCGACTGTTACCCTGGCCAGCATGTTCTCCTGATCTGTCACCAATTGAGAACGTGTGGTCAATGGTTGCCGAGCGATTGGCACGCCATCACTCACCATCCACTACTGTCGATGAACTGTGGCATAGTGTTGAAGCTGAATGGACTAAGATCTCCGTACATGCCATACAATCTCTGTTTGACTCCATGCCCAAGCGGATAAATGCTGTTATTGCAGCCAGAGGTGGCTGCTATGGGTACTGATTTCTCAAGATCTATACATCCTAATTTCCTAAAAATCTAATCACTTGTTCTTTTCACTGTAATGTATGTGTGTCCAATAAATATCGTTCTGTTATTTGCATTCCTTCTTGGTGTAGCAATTTTAATGACCAGTAGGTGTATATATATATATATATATATATATATATATATATATATATATATATATATATATATATATATATATATATATGTATGTATTTAGCCTTTGCTATTTTTATTTTCATAATATAATATATTATTCTTTGATATATTGAAAATGAGAGTGTTCCTGCATTTATGTAAATTTTTAGAATGAAACAAAAATTTAAAAAGAATAAAAAATTTTTTTTTAAATCTCAACATAATTAATATTTTTTGTAGCTTTAAATCTCAAGCAAAAGATGTAAATTCCAAAAGAGACGGAAAATCCCAGCTACGAAGAGAGTTTCTTCTTTCTTTTCAGCCAGAACTTTAAAACGAAGTGAAATAAATTCCTTAAAGAAGGTGAGGCGTATTCTTGAAACCAAAACGCAGGGCATGAATATTTAATGAGAGAATAAAGCCACAGGAGCTGGGAATAGGCAGGGCTTTCCAGTTTCGAATGCAAAGACGATAATCCTGGAAAAAAAGGAAAAATAGAGTTGAAAAAATGCTTTGAGTCTTTCCAGATTCCGATTGTAAGAAATAAAAAAAATAAAGTTGAGGCTACTTACGTGGGAAATGGATGTGGTTAGCGCCAGTAATGGATGGGGAAGTGCTTGAACTAAGCTGATAGATTTGGTCCAATTGATTTAGATCGTTTTCTGATATATTTGGATTTCAGTTTCAAGCTAATGGTTATTGCTTCTTTTGACTGGATTGCTTTCTTAAGCCACTTTTTGTAATAAAAGAACTTAAAAAATGATTAAAATTAAGTGGATTAAAAGTGAATTAAATACACATTTTATTTTAAATATTATAGCATATAAATTTTACTCCTATTAGAGATAATTAATACTGTCAAGATTTTTATATACATTAATTTTGTAACTATAATATATATCTTAAACTAAGCATTTAATCTTGTGATGAAATTTGCAATAAAAATTAAGGTATGGAATTATGCTTAAAAATCTTATTTACTTGCTTTTGTAATTGATTACAATAGCAGTTTCTTTTATTGACAAAAATACAGACTATATTTCTTGAGATGGCATAGAACATTTGAGAAATAAAATTCTGATTAAAATATTTTTGAGAAAAATTAAAAGGAAACAAAGTTTTGAAATAGGAAAGGCACAAAATATTTAAAATATTTATGTTGTTAATATTGAAACGAGAAAACATACTTTTGATTCTATGAAGAGAAACTGCAGCTTACAACATTAGAAATAAAATACTTTTACTTCATTACAACTTTATATGTAAAAGCAATATATTATAACAAGAAATAAAATTATAATATATTGCTTTTACATCAACATCTTCCTATGTTGATGATTAACACTTAATTAAAAATTTTGATTTTAAAATTATGCGTTTGTCAGAATTTATAAGGTAAAAAAATCAAAAAAATCGAATTATTTATACAAAAAATAAAATCCTAACTTTTAAAAGCTACATGTTAAATATAAAAATTTCTGAATGTACATATTAAAAATTTCTCAAAAACCATTCAGTGATATAATTTTCCAGCATTTTGTTGAATTTCTTGAATATCGTCAGAAATTTAAAATTATGTGTGTCTTGTGAAACTCTCTATAAATTTAAGTTTTCTCTGAATATATTGTGGAATTTTTGTTTTTAGACAGTTTAATTTCAAATATTATTTTGCGAAAATGACTGAATATTTGAAAATAAAGAATAAATATTTAATATTCTGTTATATAAGCAGTAAAATTATAATAATGATTCTGTTATTAAAAAATCTTTTTATCCAATGATTACTGATTGTCCGAAGCACACATTGAAGTACTGGAAATTATAAATAAGAATGTTTGCAATAGTGTAGGCTATTAATTCTTTTAGAATGGCTTCCACTAAATATGTAATAAAAAAGAGAAATGGAATGTATACAAACCAAAAGAACAAGTAATTTACTTCATTTCTAGGAAAAGTTTGGCATATTTTCTATAAAATCATCTGATTTACACACTTTACTTATTATTTTTAGCACTAGAAGGAGCATGGGATACTGAGAAATCAGCACTAAATTTTATTAGGAGTGTTCAGCATTAATATAACTTTTAAAAGTAATTTCATAATATTTCGAAGTCAAAAATAGTAAATTTCGGGCTTAAAATAGTGATTTCTTTTTTTAAAATGTACCCTTCAAGTTTGTTCAAGTTCATCTGATTTACACACTTTACTTATTATTTTTAGCACTAGAAGGAGCATGGGATACTGAGAAATCAGCACTAAATTTTATTAGGAGTGTTCAGCATTAATATAACTTTTAAAAGTAATTTCATAATATTTCGAAGTCAAAAATAGTAAATTTCGGGCTTAAAATAGTGATTTCTTTTTTTAAAATGTACCCTTCAAGTTTGTTATAATGACAAATCGAATTCTAATCAAAATGTAAATCAATATAATACATTATTTCTCCCATAGCATTTTACGGTTATTAAAAAATACTAATTTTATATAGTATTTTAATGCGAATGTTTTATAGGAAAACAAAATACATTTAAATAAAACGCTTTTAAATTTAACGGATATTTAATATGAATGCTTATTATACCACAATTTATCTATAATTTACTGTTGCTCATTAAATTATCTTTAATATTAATATTGTTTTATTTTACAGTATTAATAATTTATTGCTAATATCAGGATCACAAATATTTTCATAACAAATATTTTATATTGCACAAGGGATTAAGTTTTCTTAGAGCATTCTAACATGAATATATAATATTTGCATTATGAAAAATTAGCTTATTAACATGTACAAATTTATAATTGATTTTTTGATTATCTTTATATTGGTTCTTGATTTTTTAATTTAATGAATATTGTAGGTAGAATTTGAATTAATATTTCACATTAATATTTGATGATTGTACTATGCTTACACAGGGAACGATATATTGTCTAAAATTTAATTGGATATCCATATATGATGAATATTTCTTTAATCTGATTTTCACATTTTATTGTATTTATTTTCTTCTCATATTTTAAAATTCTTACTGTTCCATAATCAAACCACATTAAATTTATCCATGAAAATACCACCACGAGCTAAACCTTATATTTTGGTTGCCATAGTTACAAGCATCCTCTGAAATTTGCTTTCGGCAGAATTTCAGTTTTCATTTATCTTAACTTCATTTACGAAAATAACTCACGTGCACTTTATAGAATTTAATTACATCACTTACAATATTTATTTTTAAAAAATTAATTCTTACACCTAAATTCATTTAAGAGAATTTCCACGTTAATGGCTTTTGTCGAAAATAAACGTCTGTTAAAATCATCACAACAACAAAAATTTTTACTTGTTCGACATCCAATAAATTGACTTTGTTTCTTCCAAATCGATAACCTCCAGAACAAGAAAACAAAGGAAGAAGCAAAAAATAACAAGAACAAAGTCGACTTCATTTAACGGAAAACAAAAGTCGAAAGAAGACGTTGAATTGGAATTCGGATGGGAAGTTTAGCATTTTAAATTCATATTTCAATATCAGTGAAGTGCACGACTGGTACCATAAAAAGTAAAACTGAAAAATCCAATTTATCACTGTATCTGTTTTTTTTTTTTTTCTTCCCAGACGTCGATTTTACGACTCGCTTCTTAACTTTTTATTTATTTATTTGTTATGCGAACATTTTTTTTTATCTTCAGGGAGAATACCCTGAATGATTTTTCCATCTCTTGGATTTGCATGTTTTTGAAATATTCTTAGTGTGAATAATTTATTTTGTTCCCAGGATTCCATTGTGGTAAAGTTAAAAACCATAAAAACAATATATTGCGAATTTTTTCGATTCTTTTATGGTTCATAGCTTCTTTGTTTCTCCTAATCCAGTGAAAAATTGTGAATATATATATTTATTATCGAATACCTGCTCTTTTAGATTTTTATCCAGCCAATAAAATCTTATTTTAAAACGGATGCAATGCACTTTCTCTTTTTACTGAGTGTACTATATGAAAGTTTAAATAAGTATAATTTAAAAACTATATTGTTTACGTGATTCACAAATATGGAAACTATTTAATTATTTTCAAACTATAAAATTTGCAGATTCCAATAAGCATTTCTAATTTTTCAGAAGAAATAATATAATATCAACAATATTAGCACTTTTTCTGTTTTATATAATCTTTTGAACTTAAACTGCTTAAGAATATGAATCTCTTAAAATTTATTATAAAAATGAATGTAGATTTTTTTCAATAATTTAAAACAGTATTTCTCAAAATTACAATTATATAGTATAATAAAGTTGGTAATTAATCTGTAAAAATACATTCCAAATCAATAAGTTGTTATATAAATATAAAATGAGATAAAAACGAAAGTTTTTAGTTCAAAGTTTGTGTTTTGAAAATGTAACGATAGCTAAAAATATAGCGTGCAAATTTACAAAAATGTGGGGATCAATGTCACATAATTTTAAGTGACATTATACAAAAACAATTTATTTTTTGTTATAAATATTTAATTGAAAAACAATCTAATTAAAAGCTGTAATATTTTTATGCTTTCACATGAAACATCATAATAAACAATATACTTTAATTAATATTTTCTGCATTTTGGTATCGGTTTTTCACGGAGTAAAATGTGAATATCTTAATATTTTTAATATATAATTTTTAATATCCCTTATTTTCATATTGCATAATTTTCTATTAAACGTTTTTTGTATTATAACTTTTTGAATTTAAAAACTTATTTTATGTATTCTTTGTAATGATTACCTATTGAGAGCTATATTAACTAAAAAAAATAGAATTTATTTTTATTTTAATATTTTGCTATTTTATCATATGTATGTATATTTTAATATTTAGCTATTTTATATTACATAAGTATTTAGCTATTAAATCATATGTATGTTTACGATTATATATATATGTAAATTTTATCATATGTAAATAATCGTAAAATTTGTTATTAAAGCTTTGGAAATTCACTTTTAATTTTAATTACTTTTTAGTTTTTTTATTCCTTTACATTTTCAATCATAATACTGTATAATTGGGAATTAACAAAATGTAGAAAAAATCAACCTTGTTAAATTTGGTATAATTTTTATTATTCGAAAATGTTCAATCCAGTCAAATGTCTTTTACTTTTCTCCCTTCTAAAAAAATTTGAAAATCTGTCAAATGGCATGTAAAATTGTGAGAATTACCACCAGGATATTTATTATTTTTTTTCGTGCGTTATCATTTTATTACATCATTTTATTTTCAACTTAAATATCAGTATATGATCAGTATATATAATTTGATCAATATATCAGTTGTAATCTGAGTACTACTTAATTCAATAGAGGCAGTGTAAGCCATTAATCTCAATAGAGAGTATTACTTGACTCAATAGTCAAAGTGAATTATGAAATTTTCAGACTTCAGTTAAAGAATTTAAAGCTTTTATTTTTTTCTTAAATATTAAAATACATATTTAGATTAGTTCCAAACATTTTTGATTATTAAACTATTTTAAGAGTATAATTTAGTAAAAAAGACTATAAAACGTTTTTTACAAATGTATAACAAATGATAATGAATAACTTACAAAAACTGTCAGTTACTCCCAATTGAAGTTCTTCCGCACATTTTTAATTTATTAAACAAAAATAAATGATAAGCAGTTTAACTATATAAAAATGTTCCTAGAATAGTTTTTTCACTAATAAACATCAAATATTTAAAATTCTTGGTGCGTAAATTACTAATGTAGAAACAATTGCATTTAGTTTGATTTATTCATCCCAAATACAGAAAAATAAAATGGATGGATAAAGCAGTAATATAGAAATTTATGCTAATCAAAGAATTGTAAATATTATTTGAAATATAATTAGTGAAGTATTATGATCAGGAATATTGAATATAAATAGCAAAGAAATGAAGTATGGGGGATATTAAAGTTTTCAATTATTTTAAAAGTCGCTTTGATCGTCTCATATTTAGTTTCATCAAAATCTAACTATATGTTCTATTCCCTAATTTGATTCATATTTGCGTATTTTTATGTATAAAATTTAAATCAATGGTTATACAAGAGAGGTACGTAGTTCAATCTATTTTCGTCTATAATTATTGAAAACGAAAGCAATATTAGATAGAGAGTACTTAAGAAACTAATTTTTATATTATACATCCCCGTTATAAATTCTGAATGTACGCCTATTAATTACATTTTGGGATATATATATATATATATATATATATATATATATATATATATATATATATAATATATATATATATATATATATATATATATATATATATATATATATATATATATATATATATATATATATATATATATATATATATATATATATATATATATATATATATATATATATATATATATATATATATATATATATATATATATATATATATATAATTTTTTTTAAAATTCCTGGCTGCTTGAAATGCATTTAATGGTTAGTTGAAAAAAATAACTCTTACTTTTTTTATCTAATTTTTTTAAAAAAATGATACTAAATTTCTTATAATAGCAATTGAATTAAAACTCTGAGAATTCAAATTTCTCTATCATGTGATATTTTATATTGTGCTTGAAAAATAAAAATGTTAAAAACATCAAATTCTTGCTCTAACATGAATGTAACAAAAGACAAGAATTGAGTAAATTAGCCACATTTGACACCTTGCTTTATTATTCAGTTAAAATGCATTATAAATTTATTCGTTTTATCTTCTTATTAATGTTCAATTTAATTTTTTAATATTAGAGTTATGGAAGTTAATATTAAAATTCTTAAAAACATACTTTTCTTGAATTTTTGCATTGTATATCAACTAATATTTAACCGGTAAGAGTTGAAATTCTTCTTTGAGGAGGAATCATTAGAAATATTTATTCATCTATTAAGATATTTTTGAATGAAATTCTAATTAATAAAATTAATACAAATAATAAATATTCGTTTATGATTAGAATAATATGAGAAGTGTTAAAGAGTTTATATCATTCTGAAAATTTCATGTATTATTCAGATTACATCAATTATATTATTTCTAAATTATTTATTTGGTATTTTACAGAACAGTTGCAGTCTGTCTTGAAAAACTTTAATAACTTTTCAAAAGTAAAGAAAATCATATACAAAGACAATTTTAGACTTTGCATATCAATAATCCCGAGTTTTACTAAGCAATTTTAAATAAAACTGATAAACGTTATGTTTTATTATTTACTAGGTAGTATGAAATTAAATTATTCAAATCAATCATTTTAGAATATTGATTAAAAGCAATATTATATTACAAAAAATTACTTTTACTTTTTTCTGTCACAATTAATAGTTTTTTTTGGAATTGTGCTATCTTAACTTTATACATGTTCAAGATTCAAATATATTTACTTAAATATTTCTTTAGTATCATGCTGATACTGGTAAATTTGAAATTTGCTTAAATGCATTTTCCCTGCGTAACACTCCTTACTGATCTGATCATTGGTTCAGATCGTATTTTTCAATTCCAACTTGAGTATGTATCCTTGTAGCGGTCAGTAATCCACATTTAGTTGCTGGTTTCGGTCTAATTTTTTCTAAGTAAGAAATGACCGTAACAAATGAAACAGTTATCATCATTCCTTTCATTAATTTTGAGTTTACTTAATTGATAAAATAATAACTTAGGTTTAAGTGCATTATTTAATTTTAGTTTTGTTAATGTGGCATATTTTAGTTATTTTTATAATATGAAACAGTAGGGATTTTAAAGTATGTTTTAAATTCTTAAGAAAACGAAGTCACATTAATACATAAAAAGTATTCTGTAGAAATCATTAAGCTGAAATTTTAGTACGTACGTGAAGATTGCAAAGTAAATTTGGAAAATGTTTGAAAAAAATAACTTTATATTTTTAATGTATTCAATACTTAGTATAAAATAATAAATAATTTTTCAAGTATTTAAATAATTAGTAAGAAAAAAATACTATTTCAAGTTTTAAAATACGCTGTTAAGATTTTAACATAAAATCAACTCGTAATACATTTTTTACTACAAGAATTAAAAAAGCTTTCCTAAATTGGTGCAATGAAACTTCAGTCTTTAGAAATTTCATTTTATTGAATGATAGAAAGTACACAAAATGTCTTCATTTAATATTCAACAAATTCTCACTTCTTGTATTAACCGGAAAATTTTTATTTTTCAGTTCATTCATATTAATAGCTAAAATTTCTTGTTTTAACTTATGTTTTATCAAAACACGATATTTAAACTATTATAATGAAGATTTTTTGCTCAATAAACACTATTTTTTTCAATCAACATAGTAAACAGATGAGGTGACAAATAATTGTGCGCTGATATAATTAAGAATGGGAAAGTTTACATATTGTTCCACATTAATAACTTCGATTAAATCTTAATGGACTTCATTAGATCGTCAAAATTATTAATTGATATTATTCAAGAACATATATTCATTTAGAAAAATTCTTTAATAATTAACCTTTGTAATGAGGGAACGTAAAGGAAGCAATTAAGGGCTAATGGATTCTGAAATAAATTCAGTAGATGTTTACCACAAGTAAAGAACAAAGAGATAACTTTATTCATTCAATTTTATTCTTTAGTGTTTTGCTATAATTTATGGTTCGCAGTGAAAAAATGCATGTTTGCTATTAACTACATTATTTGGTTTTATATAAGTACCTTAATTTTACGAAACGTTAATCGAAAATGAAAGATTTACATTACAGCGTTTAGGTTTTAATTTTTTTCCGGTTTCCTTAGAAACCATTCTTGCAATTTTTCGAGGTAGGGGATAATTATTTAAAATTTTAATTTCATTTTAAGAAAAATATACAAATTTGTGTGTCATTAAAATATAAAAAATGTCCTTCAATTAATCAAAAAATGATGATTTATTAATAATAAATGCTCAAATATTAATATTTTAAATATTTAATTATTTATTCAAACTATTTAAATGCATCTAAATTTAAATCATTTAGGTTATATTAAATCATAATATAACCTAAATGTGGAAATGCTAAATCAAATTGTGTGTTTTAGTTGAGTTTAGTAATGCATAAATAAATAATATAATTCATGTTTCTTATTGTTAAAAAAATTGTTAATAGTACAAATTGCGCTTTAATGCTTCGCTGGTTAATGTATTAGAAACGTTGAAATTTTCATTTAATGTCTTGCAAGAGATGGAAAAGGCATCTTTTTCTACACATTTTCAAAAGGTAAGACATATCAATCATTGATTTTACTAATAGATTTCATATCAAACCACGCACAGATAGTTACATTAAATCTAATCTACACTCCCATGACTGAGAAACGCCCACATTTCTTCCAAAGTGCGAAATCTTGTTATCAGTGGTTCCAAGAAAGCAGAAACTAATCATCTGAGGGTTAAAAATGAATAATGGGGTTTGAAAAATCATGCTATATCTCATTTTGCACTGATGAAAGATGTCGAATTTGCAAACAACCCATCAAAGTTATGAAAACATATAGAACTAAATTAGCTTTATAAATTATAAAGTCACTTAGTATCCATGAAGGAAAAAGTAACTTTACCAATGATTTTAATTCATATTCACATAAAGTTAAAAAAATTGGTTCGTTGAACATCAAACATACTTCCAACACATCCCATAGCCATTGCAGATGTGGCATCTTAACCCGATAGAAAATGTATGGGAATAAACTCTAATATTACCTTAACACTCTTAAACTTTAACTGCACTCTTCCATTCCCTTGAGCTTACAAATTCAAAATGTACAACTAAACAGATGGATGATATTCTCTGGAAATAGATGCATTCCAGAAACTTGTAAGTTCGATGCTCAGATCAACAAAAGTCATCATCCGTGCGAAAAGTGGACGTTTATTTCTCAGATTCAATCATTTCCGAATAAATTTATATAGATATGTTCAAGCTTAAATTGTTCCATTTTACGAGAAACATTTGCCATTTGCAAAGCAATATATAAGATAATTAATTTCGTCAACAAAACATGTATTGGATATCTATTTTGAATCAAAAGGATCAATATATATATATATATATATATATATATATATATATATATATATATATATATATATATATATATATATATATATATATATATATATATATATATATATATATATATATATATATATATATATATATATATATATATATATATATATATATATATATATATATATATATATATATATATATATATATATATATATATATATATATATATATATATATATATATATTTCACGAAGAAACCATCAACATTAGTTACGTTCAACATTAGCTACATTAGTTACGTCATATCTTCATTTTTTAGCATAATGATGTTTAATAATTCTTAATAATAATGCATTTAAATATAATTTTTCATTTCAACTCGTATTATTTAATGAAAATTTTTAATAAAAAATTCTTAAAATGATAAAGAATAAAAGAATTAATGCATATTAATATTTATAATACAAAACAATGTAGATTATTTTAACAACTTTATTTAATTAACCATGTTTCATTTTATCTGTATTTATTCTTGATTCCTTTTATTATTTAAATATTAATGTTAGATTTTATATAAAAAATTTTATGTATACATCAGATTACATGTATAAGAGATATTAACTAATATAATAAAGCTCTTGTTTATATTAACTCTATTGCACAAAAAAACTATAATTTTGCATCAAAAATTTAATTCGCTGCTTTTTTCTCTTATAATGTAAAATATATATTTGCAGAAAGCCCCTATGTGTCTTTTAGGAAGTGTCAATCGATTTTGGAGTCTTCAATAGTGAAATGCCTCAGCAGCAAAATTATATTAACTGCAAGAATTGTCCCGCAAGAACTTTGAGCTTCTTATTGAAGCTCAAACAGAGCGGAATAAGCAAATGAATAAGAAACAGTCTATAACTCGAAGAATTTATTGGAACGGTGTTCTCCAAGTAAAGTGTATTGGAGTGTAATGGAAAATGGGTATGGAATTTTGGAGATCTAAAATAAAACAAAAATTTGCCTCAAGAAATTTCAAGCATATGATAAACTTATGAACTTAATATCCTCCTAATGGGGACTTTCAGTCCAAAAGTAAATGGAATGTTGAAATTTGAATATCTATAACTGTTCTATAAATTAAAGATATAAGAGCATTTTTTGACAAAAAAGGTTTGTAACATATAAAATCTAGTATACCAGTAATTTTAATGTTTTAAAACAAAACCATTAATCAGGTGTTGTGTCTTAAAATTTCATAATTTATGAGCACAAGTGCAAAATAGTTTAATTACATTTCTTTAGATTACTTTTAATTTAAAGTAAAATTAAAATATATTAATCTTAACTGTTTTTATATAAAATGATATGTTAATTAATCATTAAGAGTGTTATTATGTTTGAAAACATACTATTTAATGATAAACGTTTACGAAAAATTGTTTCATAACTTCTTGACTTAAAAAAAAGAAGCTATGGGTCTCAGAATTCTACATTTATAAAATAAGTAACTTTAATATAAATATGCAAAATTATGCACATTTGCTATAGGTATTTGTAATACAATCTCTGATCAAAAACATTGTGTTCCAGATCTATATAAAATTTGTATCTTCGCTTAACTTTTGCAAAAATTTTAAATAATTTTTCGTCTTGTTAAATTATGGTTATTATTTAAAACATGCCTAATTCTTCCCAATCATGAATATTTTGAACATAAGCAAAAAGTATTTAATGATTTAATCTATTTCATTAATTTCAATTAACAATAAATCATTAGAGCAGAGATATTTCTCTTGATAAACAGCAACACATTCACAATTCATATTCCCTGGTTTACAGCTATAATATTCGGTCATGCATTTAAAGCTTTCACAAACATTTTACCTTTCAAGCACTAGTAAATTTATAGTACTCTGTTCTCACATGTTTCAAGAAAGTTTCTTTAAAACTTCATAGTATACAACAAACAGCTGATTACTAGAAAACTTGAGAAGTTTACATTACATTAATAATACTGAACAGTAAAATTTCATTTCGCAAGTATTGCAGGTTTTCTGAATTATTTACAGAACAAATGTAGAAATAAGGAAAATATCATATTAAAAAGTATACAAAAATAACATAATAACATGTTTGCAATATATGAATTGGAAAACTGCGGATTTGAATAACTTATTAGCGTGTTTCAGGTATTAGAAAAATCTTTTGCTCGTACGTAATCTTCGAAGATTAAACAAGACGAGCAATGAGAAAACTCATGAGTTTTGTGTGAAATTTAAAAAAAGAAGTGAATTGCTTTGATGGAGATGTTATAAATAGAAATCACATTTGTGGTAATTTATAACACTAACATGTAAATTTTTAACAATGTCCAAAAAAGCAAAACTTGTAAAATTACTTATTCTATGACAATGTGATGAAGAATAAAATATTTACAGAGCAAAGACGCAAACTATGTGCATTATCCCTATCTCGATCAAATATTAAGTTCTCATTTTTACCAATAGAACATGTTCTGCTTTTTAGGGAATCTATATTTTCTTATTTAAGTACTTTGGGACCATTGTCGTAACAGAGGCTGAAATTCAAATTCAGATTTTCTAAGTTATGTTGCTATCGTTGCTTTGATATCCCTCAAATCTGACACCAATTAGTAAATGATGTCAAAAATATTGCAATTTAGTTTTTTTAAAAGAGCAACTCTTTGAACTGAGCCATATTATCGAAGGTTTTGTGATTTATAGTTGATAAATCGCCACATTGAAACTTATGTTAAAGCATTTGTGCGAAGAAAAAAACAGTGCTTTCAATTTTGCTTCAATGCTTTTTTATGGAAAAAACAATCTATTAAAAATAACGTCTGTTTCTAGTTTACCATAAATTAAAATATAGACATATTTAAATGAATTTTTTTCTCCATATGTATATCAAAATATATTTTCCACTAATAATCCTACAATTTAATACAAAATAACAAAATTACGTAACCGTAACAAGCTATAATATACTATCGTAATACCTTAGGTGTGGTCGGGTATTTCAGACATTATTTAGATTTCTGAAGAGATATTTAGATTTTAATACCTTACGTTTGCAAGTATATAAAATGTATTTATGAATACTCATGTTATTAAATATCTTGATTTATAAAGTAATTATAAATTTATAATTATTTCATAATTACATTTCTGTTTAATTCGCTTTTTCATGTACATAACAAGCTCAACAAATACTTATATTCTATTTAGCTAATATTAAAATGTCAACATAGAATTATTGAAAGTAGAATAAAGTTATACACCACATTAAATGTTAATTACTGATTAATATTTTTAAGTTGTTTTACATGTCTCCTTTATTAAAAGGTAATAATTTTTCAATTATATATTTTTGCAAAAAATACACATCCTGTATTTGTAAACCAATAAATCAAATTCTTAAAATTAGTAAAAATATTTTTATTTGCATAATGTTTTGAACTTAATAGGTGCATTCATTCGTTGTACGAATAAGTTTTGTAAGGAACGTCATTATGCATTTATATTGTTAGTTTATTCAGATTAAAATATATGCATGTGTGATCATATTAATTGCATATATGAATTAATTTTGAAAATAAATAAAGTTTTTTTTAATATTTTGGTAACTAGTTTATATATATATATATATATATATATATATATATATATATATATATATATATATATATATATATATATATATATATATATACTTAGTTACGTGATATTTTACATGATAGCACATTTTAATGATGTACTTGTTTACTAGAAGATTTATTAATTTTTCGCATAAATAAATCGCATAAATGTTTCTGATTTACGCATAAATAAATCGTCATTAGTAAAAGAAGAAATATGCAAATAATGAATTTTATTTATGAATACAAATAATGAATAATACTAGAAAATAATAATTTTATTTACTGAATATCAAGAAGGAAAAATAATAATTATGACAAAAATTGCATATTTTAAGTATCATGAAATGAATGAATAAAAATCGACATAACAAAGAAAACGTTTCAAGAAGGTCTAGAAGATGATATATTAGAAATCGTAGTTTTCTATCATGAGTTATTTATCATTGACTGTCAACACACATTAACTGTCACACACACACAATTATAGGTAAAACTTTTCATTTTACTTTCTTCTACCTGCACTGGAGTAGAAAGTTTAGCCGAATATTCAATTAGTGTTTATAATAGTTGACTAACAATATCCTAATTGATAAATGATCCTATTCGTCTGAAAATGTGGTCGGTTTCTCTCCTCTAGGATAATCAATCTGCTTTCCGTGACGTCTGAAATAGCACCTGCTTGAATCACATAATCAGCTAATTTCCCAATGGGATGTTAATTAAATGAAAAATTGATTTTAAATTCAGAATACTTTAGAAAAGCTTTTTTTATTGTGTTCTCATTTACCTGGATTTTAAGTATATATATATTTGTTTATTATATACTTTATTATATACTATAAATATATATATTTGTAAATAGTATAATTTGTTCATTATTATTATATAATGACATTACAGTAATCATTATATTTATGATAAAATTGCAATCATAGAGAACTCCATATTTTTTAATATTTATATGTTTCGCATAATTGATATTTTACAAAAATGTCAACTATTACGTACCGGTATATAAAATGAAATGACAAATAAAATAGGGAATGAAAATTTAATTCTAATGAACTGTAAAATATAAATGTGAGAAATGCCTTTACTTTAGACATCTTCTAGACAAATTAATAATGGTCAACTTAATAATTTTGAATATTCATTGTAATATATAGTTCTCTTTATAAGCCGGAACAATATATACTATGCTCTGATATAGTAAACATTTGTTGTTGTTATGATGATGAGAGATTTCAAATTCTTAAATTAATTTATAATCATTCTAAGAGAGATAAGGAATATCCTAGCTTTTAAATGGATGTATGCATGCTATATATAGGAATAAGTTAAAAAATATAAATTTTCGTAAAATATAAATTTTAGCATTTCTGCTCAAAGAAAGATGGAAAACAGTGAATAAAAGTTTTATTTGCATACTATTGGACTATTTGTAATCCATGCAGTGTATTTACGGGCAAAGCGGTTCAAATATCTTTTGATAACAATTAAAAATATCGATTAATAAAGATGTTTGGAAGATTTACCGATAACGTGATATCCAGGTTATCGATACGGCATCATAACTCCGTGCAATTGTTAGAAATATTCTGTAAAGCATATTTTAAATTCAAGACTCTTGGAAATTTCTTTTAGCGTAGAAGTAAAAATGAAATGTTTATTATTATCTAGTCTATTGAATTAATTTATGTAAGCCAAGTTTGTAAACTACAATTCAATGGAACATTCACTTATCCATTAATACAAATTTAAATATTTATACACCGTCTCAAACTTATAAATATAACTTTTCTTGATTATCCTTTGTTTCTCCATAACGATGACATTTATTGGCCTTAAATTTGATCTTATTATATTCTCAGAGTTTATTTCATAAATGTTAATCTTTTCATAATAAAAATAAATAAAATGAATGAGTTCATTTTATATGAGTTCGATTTTAGTTTTAAATACTCATGTTAATATTTTCAACACATTTAAAGATGCACATATTTAATGAGTATCATATATTGCTTACTCATTCAAAAAATTTTTCTGAAATTTATTATTAATTAAAAAATTTATGTAACACGTGTATAAAATTATTTATTACTATTCTTCTCATTTCATGGAAATAAAAATATTATCATAAAAGTAAATATTAACTTGTAATAAAACTAAAAGATTAGAAAATGTTTTTAATGAATAAATATGATTCATTTTTACACAAAACTATTTGAAACTAAATTTACACCATATTTCAAATGTGTGTGTCAGTTGAATGAAACAACGATTTATCAAAAAATACCATATAAAGCTTTTAATGTCTATTTTCTTCTCCTTTCTTTTGACACAAAATAACTTATGTTGTTATTGTTTGTTAACAATTGAAGAGTAAATATTTTTTGACATATTTGTAAGCAAATAAATTCTTCATATTACGTATAAGCTTTGTGTATGGTTAGTATTAAGAAAGCTTTTCATTAAATCATAAAATATTATAACAAACTTAAAGCTTATATTTATTTATATACAAATGATAAAGCTTTCATTTTCCATTTTTTGAAAATATTTTAAACAATCCAACAAATTTGTAAATAGTTTAATTATTTAATTTTAAATTTGTATGAAAAGAAATTAAATGACGTTTTAACTAAATATAATATGAAATTTTATAAGTGTTGAAAATTATCTATACTAATCATGAATATAAACTTGTCAAGGTTTATTTTTCAAATATTAATATAATATTTATTGACAATAGTTGACGCCAAATCTTATATAATAATATTAATATATATTAAGGCAGTTGTTTGTTAATATTTTAACAATCTAAAAATATTTAATGCCAAAAATATTCTTTGAAAGTCTTAATTACACGATTACTTGAAACAATAGTTTCTTCAGATTTTAAGTATAAATTCCCTATTACAAAATGCAGTACAAAAAATTTAAGTTCCTAACTAAATGCAATTCTTTTAGAACACGAACGTACAAAAATGTTTATGAATAAACATTCGCTAATATGAATTTTTAAGTTTATTTTACAATTTTTATCATGTTTATATAATACAATATATTACACAATAATATATTATAAATTTTATGAAATGCAAAATAAGGATATTTGAAATAAACATGAGTGTAAGATTTAAAGCCCTTTTTATATTTTGATTTATTTTTTCAAAATAATTTAGCATTTATGAGCAAAAATTTAAAATATCTTATTGTTGATATTTTAAATATTTGCCTAAACTATTGCCTAAATTGAAGTTTATTGTTGAGCATTGGAAAGAAATTTATCTTGAGCCTTATAAAGCCTTAATGTAAAAATGATTGGTATCTACTTTATATTAACTGAAGAAATAGAAGTAGCATTCAACTAACTCAAATTATCAGTTATTCAAATAATTTGTGAATTCAAATATTTGTAAGGTTTTATTAATTAGCAAATAAAATTTTTAGCCATTTTATTAACAAAAGTAAAATGCAAAAAAAATAAATGCTTAAACTTGCACATTATGCTTGCACTGAAGAGAATATTTTGCAATCTATCATCAAAAATTGTTCAAGTTAACAATATATTAGTATCAAATATAATATCAGAATTTATTTCATAAATCTTGAATGACAAGATCTGAATGAATTACATTTCAGATTTAATGAACCAGAAAAAATACGTTGGAATCTGCAACTCTTCTAAATACAAAGAAAAGATTTAACTGTAGGAATTTATGATTTATTTAACCATAAAAAATTTAGTGATGTCATTTTTGCAAAAAGTAGCTTATTCATTTTACTTAAAATGCGTGTGTTCTTAATTTTAATTTATTCAACACTTCAGATTCTTTCCAAAATAATATTATAATATTAATCAAAAACAAATCATAATAAAGTGAAACGAATAAGTTTTCGCTAATTATATCTGAAATGTAATAACCTGGATCAAGCTTAGATTGCCAATTAGAATTTTGTAATATATTTAACTGTTATTTAGCATTTGGCAGTAATGCGTAAATTGAATAATTTAATCAATAATATATGTTTTATTAATCTAAAAATAACTGTTGATCGATAGTTTGAAGAATTAATTGGGAAAAAGTGTGCAGGGTGTAACCATCGCTCAGGCATTTTTCTCATTCAGAATAATATTTAAAATTCAGAACTTAATATTAAAATGTTTCTTGTAAATTTGATCAATTATCCACTGATGTTGCGACCAATAAAACTCTTTTTTCTTTGAGATATTTAGAATGAATAAAAGTGAATAATATGGACGCATGAAGGAGTTACTATATAGGAGATACTTTTACCATCACATTTTTAGACCACACAAATAAGATAATCAGTCTTGTAAAGATCTCCCACTTCAATTAGCAATTCCAAAAACTCTGATTAAGAGACGGAATATTCTTAAGCATAAATATTGGCAAATAGTCCAAGAAAAAGTCAATATTCTAGGATATTACATTTGTTCTGCCAATCACACGATTTTGAACATTAATCTAAGAAATATGCTGCGCTAACGTGATGTAAAGACCAGGATTGTAAACAGTAGAACCATAGAAACGTGTGTTCGAGAAATTGCAGAATGTGTGTTTGGTGTCTTTTTGTAAACGCATACTACCTAATTAAGTTATACTGGCAGTAAATTTTGACTTTTGGGCATTATTTCTGATATTAACTTTTCCTAGGACATGAGGAAAAGATTCCTGATCCAAGTATTTAACATGGGTGAATGTATGCTTATTATGTGTGTCAAGTTCAAGAAATGCGTCTTTGTTATTGTTAAGATAACAACGTGAGTTTTTGTGGTTTGTGATTTAATATAACTTTGCAGTAAAATGGATTGGAATATTAAAATTGTATGCAATGCTTGGGTAAATCAGGCAGAAATTTGTACAATAACCCTATAGAACAAAGTCTATCATCAATTTAAGTACGTTTTTACCATTCGAAATATGCTAGTGATTATTTTATCCTAACAAATTGAGTTGAAAAGCACAATCAATATCATTATAAAAGTTAAAAAATATATTTCACTGCTTTAATTGCCTAAAATGATTCTCCATTATCTACTTCGTAGGAAAATAGAATTTTATTAACCGTTAAATGCAATGACTGAGTTACTGCATTATAAAACATCCTTTACCATTTCTTTTTCATTTGGAAATTTGATGACATCATTTCAAAATTATACTAAATATCTTTTTAATTTTAGATTAAAATAAATTATTTTTAGATTAAAATGGTTCAAACTAAAAATTTAAATGCAAAATATCAAAGCTGAAGTATGTTACAAACTATAAAAGTAAATGTTCTGGCAGTGCATATAAATATTCCATTAACAAAAAGAAACTATAAATTATGATATATTCGTTAAAAAAGTAGTAGGAAAAAGAATTATCAAAAGCAGCAATTTAAGAGCATTGTTTTAATTTCCAAAAAACAAAAACAGTCGTTGTCTCATTTTGATTCTTTTCTTACTACATCACTTATGTATAAGAAGACTATTATGCTACTTTGATAAAAAATTTTATGATTAAAACGCTCTCTGAACTACAGAAATTCTAAAATATTTTCACTATGGATAGATTCTAACAACGACTGTAAGGAGCAAGTTTGAAAACTTCTAACATCCAATGTTTTCTCAGAATGTATAGTTTATAGATTTTTCAAAAATGAATTCCTACACCAAGAAATATTAAATGAAAAGCCATGTAATTTTAGAATCGATTGTACTGAGATGGATATGCAAATGATTGAATTTTTGTTTTGTTTTTTGCCGGGCTATTCTTTAATTATGTAGTTTATATAACATTGATAACTTAAATTTGACTCTAGTTAACACATTTACCTTTAAGAAAAAAATATAATCTTAAATATTTAATGTACATTTTCTAAAAGAAAAGTCAAAACTGAATCTAATTCAGCTAAAACATTTTTTGCAAAGAGCAAAAGATCTCAATTGATTTAGTTATGCAAATGTGATTTTTGTTGTGATTTATCCTTTTAGATTCACATTACATAATCATTTTTAGAATAATTTACAATCAGATCTTTACTTTATAGTAGATTTAACAAATGGAAAGTATTCTTAATAATTGTTGTATGGATAAAATTTTATATTGTTTATTTTAATGATATATTATATAAAATTCAAGAAATTTTCTTGTAAAAATTATAAAGAAAACTTTAATATAAAAATCATAAAATATTTGATTTAAAATAGTAATCTTAAAATAAATGTTATCAGTAACACTAAAATTGTATTGCGTTTCATTTTTTGTAAGTAAATGGTAAATTATAAATAATTTAAATGATTTGACTTCCTTTTATATTAGCAACTTGTTTAAGTAATTTAATTTAATATTGCTTGTCATTAATGTCCTCTCCTTCAACGGATATTTTGATTTGGTGTGACTCTGTCAGACCATTTGGATATAAGCAACAACAATAATTTAATATTGAACTTAATTGATTTCTTTGAATATCTTTAACTTTTAAGAACTTAAAATAAGTAATTTATCATGATGTATACGGTTATAAGTAATCAATTTTTCTTTCTTAGTATTCTCTGCTATACAAATATACTTTTTTATTTCGACGAATTGACAAAAAATCTTCAAAAAATAAAACTTTAGAAAAATACAAACAAATAATAAAAAATGTAACTTACTGAAGAAAAAGGGACCTATTTGATAGAATTTACATTGTAAACTTTTAGTTTATGTATGCATTTCCAATTTTAATGACAAGCAGTTTTATTGTTTATTTAAAAAATAGTAACTCCTTGGGGTTTGTAAATTACTTTACTCACATATTTTATAACATTTTTATGATGCAGTACAAATAAAATTAAAAGGAAATTTTAATTAATACGTAATTTTATTTATTATTTTAAGATAAAAATATTCGAAAACATTTTGAAATATATCTTAGAAATTTCAGAAATTTATGGATAAATTTACTTGTACATATATATTTTGTCGCTCTATAAATATCGATTGTCTGGCATTAAGTTATTCTTGTGATTATTTATGGCACTTCTTTCGAGGAATTATAAACTAATATATAATATATTTAGATCTAAAAAAATATAAATAACTATTTAATTGCAAAATTTTGTTTACAGTTGCATTTAATTGATTTTTACATACATTTTTTATTATATTGAAATAATTGTTTTTAATTTCCCAAATTTATATTTAAAATTTTGATGTTATTATATAAATTTTATGGAAATGAATATTACTTCAATTAATTCAAACTATATTTTATTTTGGTTGCTGTTAATCTTAACATACTATAGTAATTAATTAAATTACACTACTGTCGGATAACGTATTCAAGGAATAATTGTTAAATTAAATTATTAAAAATAGATTGCACATTTTTTGTGTGTGAATAAACTATTTGAATAAATAAGATACAATTTCACATTAATGATTTTTAATATTTAGTAATTTATATATATGTTTTAAGTTATCATGTGTAATTTTTAACACACACTTCTAAATATATATAATAAATTAAAATCGATTTCAGAGTTAATAAATTAACGTTCATATATTGAGGACAATAAAAATATCTTATTTTTTACAATTTTTATAGTTTTAAAGTAAAGCACTTAAAACTGGATACATTGAGTAATTTTAATATTTAACATACACACATACACAAGAAAATGAACGTTAGTTTTTTATCGATTAAAAATTTCTAACCCCATATTTAGAATATTAATTGCATTTAGTTAAAAATAACTTTTATTAATAACATTATTTATTACGATAAATTAATTTTGTAAAAAGTCAAATTTGCATTGCAAATTTAATTTGATTGTCTTGAAGAGTTATAATGGAATTCAAATAGATACTTATGATCACTTTAAATTATAATGATACTTATAATCACTTATATAAATTAGAATCACTTTATAATTTTTCTCATATATTTAATTTCATTGTGTATTTTTCCATTGTATATTGTTTTCCATAACATTTAAAATGTTCTTAAACATTTTAGTCTTGCAAATATGAAATCGTTTCTCACAATAATGAAACACTTTCTATTTGAACACCAAATTAGCACATCATTATCTAAATATATATTTATCTCATAGAGTAATAAATAATATTTCATTAAAAATGTATAAATCCTATGGAACATTGCATATCAATAACTGTTCTCATAATACGTTTCTTATAAATAAATTTTATTTAATTTATGCATTTCTTTTTGTTGACTTACAGATCCCGGTTCACTAAGAAAGATAATACTTATCGCTTTTCATATTTTTAAGATTATTAATAATAAAATTGGCTTCATTTATTTCAAAGGAGCTAATATTTAACTTTCTCAAGTAGTAAAATATCTGTTATTGTCCTAATTGATTAATTAAATTACGCTTTAAGTTTTATTAGCAATGCCGCATATTTTGTAGTTTTAGCATTAATGTAAATTTATATTTAACTTCCGTGGATAACAATGCTTATTACAAGTTGTTTATTTACATATTTATACACTTATTGGATAAATAATTATGTATTAATATTGCTGTTTACATGTGTTTTATTCAAAATTCTTGATATTATTTTGCTAAAATGAAAATTTTAGACTATTAAATTATGTACATTTTACCAAAAAAAATCATAATAGAAATATATTACATTAGGAATTAGAGATGAATATAACAAAATTTACTGTAATAAAAATTCTTATATTTGATCAACAATACTTCTATATTAATATTTTATAAATAACACCTACTGATTTCTTAAAATAAGCAATGACTAAAAATCTTACTTTTCAGATTTCTATTAATTGAACAATAACTAATTTGGCATTAATGACTAATAGCTTGAATATTAAAAAATAATCAAGTTTCACCAATATACATATATATTGTGGGTGTATATTATATTGAATACACCAATACTGTTGAAAAATTCTCCCACAATCCTTTATTTTTTAACCGAAATCGGCAAACCAAAACGCGTTTGAAATACGTCAGAATTATATATATTAGCAATTTCTAAGACAAATGTAATAAATTATTATTTAAAAATTCAAAATTTCTGTCAATATAAATATTTAATTTTTCACATAACGTATATTAAGAAATTACTCTACGTTCAAAAAATATATGTATGTACTTTAAGAAAAACTGCGTATAAACCACAAACTTGCTAATGGAAATGATAATTTCAAAATAATAGCTGCAAAGTGTAATCATAGCAATGGGAGTGCGTAAGATCATTTTCAACAACTGCATTTGTTTCACAAGCTTAAGACACAATGCATTATTAAGAAGAGACAATTGTAAAAGTTATTTTTTGAAGAACATATCGCAATTTAGAAAACTATTCGTGAGAAAACAAAAAAATGCCTCCTATATTGTTCGTTCATTATTTTACAATGACGTTTGAACAGTTAAATCTCTCTCGCTCTGTGGCAACACACCTTAAGCTTTTGTTCCCTAAAATATACTATACTAGTTTTTAATCTCATGAGATATTAACTTAAAAGAAAACAAAAAGAAAATTCACGTATAATTTTCTTTGATATCGTTTCTGAAAATTTTAATTTTTAAAACAAATTACAAATTATATATTATATAAAATTATATGTATTATATAAAATTCAAGAATGTATATAATTATACATTCTTGAATTATTGAAGGGAAATAATACACTTTTTGATAACATTTCATTTTAGTTTAAAGTTTAACGAAATAGGTTTTCTCCCTGTGGTAGCGTACGGCATTTTGACGTCAAGTTTATGTGGGATGTAAAGAATTTTGGAACTTAACTGCTGAATTTGTTGTAAAAATAATACTCAGTAATTTAATGGTAGTTAAGTTTATTACTAATTTTAAGATAATTAAATTAAGGTTGTCCAATGTCTGAACAAATCTGAATATTAATCAGACATCAGATCATGAAGTTAATAAATTAGTTAATTGCAGCAACTGTAAAAAATCTCAAACTATGCAGCAAATAATATTCTGGTATTCCATTTTCAGCATTGTACAGTAATATTGATAGAAATTAGAAATAGAAACTTCCAAATATGAAAACTGAAAAATAAAGTAAGTATAAGGTTGATAACTAGTGAGGAAAAAATTGGTCAAAGATTTGAATTCAATTATTATGAATAAATTTTGAGTATTGTCTTTGAACTTGAATATTCTACTTTCACTATCATTTAGAAAGAAAAGAAAAAACTGATACAATAATACAAATCTTGTATTTCTAACAATAAATACATTTCAAAAAGTAATTAATGATCATCAATTTGAATAATAATGGCACAATTTTGAAGATTTTAACTGACATCAGAGTCGAGAACAAAATTTTTTTAATTTAAAAAATGCTTAAGTTTCAGATACATTAACATACAACACATTTTATAATAAAAAGGAATAGTTTGAGTGGTAAATTCTAATCAAGAAATTTGAAGCAGTCTAAAATTAGTTTCTTCTACAAAAATATCACCTTCAGAGTATATTTAACAACAATAATTTGCCTGCGAAATTTTAATTTGATAACAATTTTAGTAAATATTTAACTAATTTTAATATTGAAGAAATTTATTTTACGTTTTCGAATAATTATATTAGCTTTATAAACAAAAAAAGGCAAAAATTATGATAAATTTATATAATTTTTAACTATAAAAAATGATTAAATTTTCGAATGCTGTCTAAGATAAGAAATAACATTTATCTTACGTAAATCTCATAAAATATAAAAATATTTTGCAAATGCTTTCTTTTAAATTTTACCACTGTTAATATAATGCATTCCCTACATTTAAATTTTACTTAACATGCTACGCAGCGTCTGACTAATTTTTCCACAAAAACTCTTTCTTTTTCCCAAAACAATTCACAAATTTTTAAATTATATAGTTTTAAAATAATAATTAATTTTTAGCATAATAGTTAAAAAATAGTCAAGTTTGCAGAGCAATATTATATTAAAACGAAAACAAACAATATTGATGGAAATTAGAATTTGCTTAAACGAATTTCTTCATTTAATTAAACTGAGACATGCAATTTGTAAACTAATTAATTATTTAATGCAAAAATCGTAATTAGTTGATCATAATTAACTCATATAGATAGTATTTTTAACTTAGTTACAATTTAATACAAATATGTCACTTTTAATTACTAATTTGCTTTAAAAATTCAAATATTTAATAAAAGTCATTTAAAAAAGACTAATTATAGTTTGCCTACGAAAATATACCTGCAGTGAAATACATTTTAAAATCATGATAAATATTAAAAAACTTACATATATTTTGCATACAATACTGATAATTAAATAATTATGATATGATAAAAGTGCATATGGATAGACTTGTATTCTATAAGATTCCATATATTATCTGCATTTATGAAGTAAAGCTTATTTCTTTTAGATAGTTCTAATTTCATGGGTAAATTATATATTGTATTTTCTGTAAATTTTCAATTTTCCACACAAATCGCTGCATATTTTTTGAAATTAGGGAATAACATTGTTTTGAGAATATATGTTACAAACATTCAAAATATGTCATAAATAATTCTTATCCCAATTTTCTAGAATTCAATACAATATTTTATTTAAAAAATTTACGGTTTTTGAGTAAAATTGACTTTTTCTATTTAGTACAACTTAAATTAATCTCATAATTAAGAATTTTCAATATACTAGGGCCTTCTTTTAATTTATTGAAACAACCGCTTGATAAAAAAGGGAAAGTGTTTGTATTTTAATTTTTTCTTTATGTATTTTTTCTGCAATTTTACTTCTTTTAATTTCTTATTTTTAATGTGTTATTTGTATTCTGTACATATTTTTACTTCGTATTTTAAATGATTAATCGTTTTAATAGTTATAATTTTCTTATTATTAGTATTTTTGATTAATTTATGCTCCAAAAGTTTTAAATACGTATGATCGGAAAATATGATTTATAATAAATTGCATAAGCGCAAGTGGTATGTATTTATATCAGGTAAATGGAAATATGTAAGTTAATTTGACACACATTAGGCACGTTACTTTTTTCTTTGGTAAATTATAATGGATGTAATTATGGTCAATATGATTGCTTATAAATGGAATGGGATTGAGATAAGAAATATCAAACTTTTATTATTCGCAAAAATCAGTGATAGGTATGAGGATTCACTTACACATATTTATGTTTACTTGTTACAAGAGCGCATAGTATTTATATCATTAAAGAAGTAAATTTATTTTGAATTTAGTTATTTTCAATTCTGAGATTCGAAAAGTTTAAAACTATGATCGTTGTAGCTATGAAATATAATACTCTTAAATCATGATTTTTTTAGAAAATTTTAAAACACAGCATTTTTAATTTTTGTTTTATTACTCTGTAATTGTAATTGAAGTGTATTTTTCATGTAATTTTATACAAGTACAAAAACTAATTGTTATGGAAGATATGTTGTTTGATAAATATTGCATCGAAAGCAACGCAGTACATCGTCATTCGTAGGTACAAATTTTAACAATCCTGCTATTATTAAATTTACATGTATGGATACAATTTCAAGGAAGATATTTATTCAATTTATTGCAATTTGCTAAATTTAATGGAATTTTTATGAATACAAAATATATTTACTAATATTTTATTCAATATATTTCATAATATTATAATTATGATTTTTTACAATAATTTTTTTATCTAAAAGTATTTGTTTTTGGAAAAGTGATATTTTCCTATTATAATTAAATTCACATCATCCAAAAACGGAACAATATTCACTTTTGACATCTTTTTATATTTTTTGAATAAATGAGGTAGTTGTTATTAAATGAAGAATCTCTCTCTCTTTTGGAAAAAATAAATACAAATATATAAAAATAATATGAATGAAATCTTTCAAATATTTCGAATAATGGAGTCAACATAAGGAAAAATAACTTGTAATTTTATTAACAGAATAATAATGGTTTCCTAATACATATTAGATTATTATATGCAATTTATGGAAGCCTGCTTATCAGCGGATGTTCCATTATAAATATTTCAGGATTGTTTAATTTTTTGATTTCTAAGGTCATGGAAGCACTCAATATGAAGCAGATCAGTAAAAAAGTTAAAAAAGAAACAATCATTAATCATAGAAATTTATGAAGAAAATAGTTAAAGAATTTCTAGAGCGTCCACCAACTATCAGCCAATGCTATACTTAGTGTGAGAGAGAAAGAAAGATCTTAATTATAAAATTATTATTAATACATAATTCGTAAGCTTACAGATGTACGATCTTAAACGTTCTTCTTAAATAGATGATTATATAAATATTTTAGGAAAAATATAATTGAAACAGCTACAAGTATTAAAAGGTTTTAAGCACATATCAATAACGGGATGGTTTGTATAAATGTTAAAATTTCGTGTCAAACAGTTGTATCGATTTCCTTCAAATTCGTGAAACCTTCATTTACTCTAGCCAAAATATGATTTTAAACTATATAAGATTCTTTTCTATTTTTACCATAGATTTTCTGTATGCATTTGGTGAAAGTGCGAAAGAAGCTGTTATATGTGTTTTATAATTATAGAGTTTTTTTTTCTTTTATATATCAAAAAAACACATTGTGAATTTATAAACACCTGTTAGACATGTACACTTAGAATAATTATGTCAGATGCATTCCTCATTTGTTAAAATATGAACAGAACAATATAATTCTATAGATAATCTTTACCTTAATAAAGAAATTTCACCTAAAATTTTATTATATATATATTGGCAATGTACCAATAATATCCTACTGATACTCTATTTCAAAATCAAAACATATTCATGCGGTCTTCTCCTCTGTAAAAGGCAGAACTTGTCTTCTCAGCATACCTACTAGACCATAACAGCAATTCTTACTATCAATTTGGTCTTAAATGTAATAAGTACATACATGTAATTATAATAATTTCAAAATTATACATAATTTTATTCAAAATTATACATAATTGTATTAATGCGTAAAATTATTTGCCTTTATTTGAGTAATTATTTAAAAATAGAAAAAAAAACAATTAGCATTTTCTAAATGGTATTTTAATCAATAGATTCCACAAAACTCATTAGACATAGAATTATTAACATTTTAAATAAAACTTTACTTATTTAAATCAGTTTGATGAAGGATAATAGTTACTCGAACTTATCATAAACATATTGATTCTTTCCAACGTTTTTTTTCAATATTTACGTGTTTACATAAACAGTAAATATATTTATGCATCAAAATACTTCGGATATGCTAATTCATTGAAATCCGCAAAAAAGTTTTAGAATCGAAATATTTAAAAAATAACATTAACTTAAAATTTGTAAAATAATTCATTTTATATGTCGTTTAGCTTAAAAATATTCGTTGATTGAAAAATGTTGGTGACAGAAATGCAATAAAATATGTGTCCCCATGTTAAATATTCTTACATTCCATGTTTACCTTACCGTTTTACTATAAGTTTTTATGGTTCAAATTATTAGATTAGTTTTATGTGCAAAAAAATAGAAATTGCATTTTATATTTTGTATTTGTTTATATAAATTAGTTGTTAAGAATATATTTAGTTATTACTGATAAAATTTAATCTTATAGGTTATACATAAAATAAATTTGTAAACTTTCATTCATCGATTTTTATTTACAGAAAATATGGATATTTTATAACATTTGAGCATGTAAATAAATGAATAAATAATGCTTTACAATTTATAAATTTCTTTTTAGATACAATTTCGGTAAATTGATATATTTTAGTTAAAAATCTATATTTATCAAACGAAGATTAACATGTAAATTTATATTATAATTACAATTTTAAATCTCTAAAGAGTAACAAATTGTGTTATAAATTTAAAACATAATTTGTGTTTCTATTTCAATAAAATTGTGAAATTTCAATATAAAAAATTTGAAGAAACTATTTATTATGAATCAATTTTAAAGTAAATATATTAGTTATTTATCAAAATTATGTAATAACCTAATAAAAATTAATTTCTTGAAATGCATAAATGTGAGCTACACATAGAGTCTGCAGTTGCTTATAATATTAATATTTTTAATACTGATCGTAATATTTATATTAGTTTCTACGGATAATATTTAGAGACAATTTATATTTATTCAATGTAGATGATAAGAATAAAATTAATACTAATATTGAAATTAAAATATTGTGTGATATTTTACATGAATACATATAATATTTTACTTTAAAAATATTTGACCTGTTATGTTATAACAGTCGATATAGCTGATGTAATATTTACAAAGTGTATATTTTTACAGTCAATTTCAAAACCATTCAAGCAATTTTCCAGAAATATAAAAATTAATATATTTAATAAATGTAACCTGCATTTACACTTTTTCAAACTCCTGATTGTATCTATCCTCGGTTCCATTCATCTCTTCTAAGAAAAATAAAACATATTATTTCAATCAAGTTTTTAGGACACACTTTTATTTATTGATTTACTATATCATTAAATAATTAAAGCATTTATGCAAAAATAACCATTTATTGACATGTAATAAAAATAATGTCATGATGTGTTTTTCATGTCATAAAATTAAATATCTTCAAATTTTAAGAAATATTTTTATTCAAATAACTTTTGTAAAGATCTTTACTACATTATCTTCCAGTAACAGATGCTTGCGAATTGAAAATTAGTTGAATAAAAATAAAAATAAATTATATACTGTTGACATGTATTTCTTAAAACTAAATAGAAATTTATATTCTATATTTACATACTTAATTTGCATTTAGTTTGAATATATTTCATTAGAAGCAATTCTTTATTCTTGAAGAACAGTTAACGGAACTGCTTCTAATATTTTTTGTACAAATGTAAATTTTTAATTTATAAAGAATTATAAAAATTGTAAGAAAATAGAAAACTAAAATAATTTTCTAACAATTATTACATTCATTCATGAAATTTATTAAAGAAAATACGAAATTCTATGGGTAAATTCATTTGACGTGAAAATATATCAAAACAAGATTTCCCTTATTCTTTATTTTTAAGAAATTTCTCAATGAAAATAAATGCGTACTTTAAAAGAACGCGTATAGTCAATTTAAAATATTGATGAATAAAATTTAGTATTAAATAAAAGTAAACTATTTTTTATTAAAAAATCTTCATATATATTTTATTATGTAAGTTAATAAAGTTTATTTATAAATACTTTATTTATGTTAAAAAATGAGAAACAATAAATGTATATTTTATTGTCTATCAAAATTTTATTCTTAGGTTATTTTAACATACATGGGTATGTGCTTTAATTACAATATTATTAAAAAATAAAGGCTATTAAAAAGCTTTATACTTTTTCCCTAATGTTTAATTCAATATTTATATGTACAGAATAATTATTATTTATTTGATATAAATTTTATTTTGATATAAATTCTTTAACACATATATCATTAGCAAAATTATTGAAAAAAGGTCAACTTGTTTTCTTTGATGCTGATTTTAATATTATAGTGCATTTGTGTTAATTTAATACAAAAAACAATAATATATCATTTATTTTAACTAATAAAAGATTGTTACTTGATATACTTAATATACGAATTCGGTAAAAGTGCCAATTCGGTAAAATTTTAAAATGTTTAATGTAATTTAAAAATATTTTTTTTTCTGAAATTTGCTGAGGAGTTTTTGAAATGAAGAGTATTGATACATTAAACTTAATAGATAAAATAATTTACAACTAGATATATGTGCAATATATTAATTCACATTAATCTTCAGTAATGTAAATTACTTTTTTAGGTAATTATAAGTAAATGTTAATATTATTTTTTTAAAATAGACAAATATTTATTAAAAATATAAAAATCTAAAAGTAAAAAACCAAGAATTGATCTCCAATTTCAAAAATATGCACTTCATTCTTCCAATAAAATTAACTAAATGCAGTCGTTTCTATAAATATTTTATGACATTTATAAAAAGAAATAAATAATTAATTTTATGAATAATATGTCGTTTATATTAATGATGATAATAATATAAATGAGCAATACCAATTATGAAATACCAATTATGTAAATTTAAACAATTAAATTATACTTTAAAAGCATTAAGTGGTTTCAATTTATAAAGTATGGCGAAAAAACATTAATCAAGTTATATAAATAAAGTAACATTAAAAGTTTAAGTATTTCTAATTTAATAATATAATGAGATATGCTTTCTAATAAGTTTTGAAATTTGCCTCTGACAATAAAAGAAATAGTATACAATGACAAATATTGTGTTCAATTTATCTTTAATATTTAAAGTAAAAGTAAGAATCACATATTTTCTAATAAAAAAAGACATATTTTCTAATCATCACACATTCATCACATATTTTCGCAAAAAAATCACATATTTTCTAATAAATTTCATATCACTTCACAGCTCAGACTTTTTTATATTTCAAAATTTATCGATATTTCTCATTCTATGTTTAAAAAAATCGCATTATAAAATTTAAAAATAAGATCAGTAAGCAGAAATGCATTTATTTATGAATCTATACAAATCTACTTATCTGTTTCTATATTAATGTTTTGTAAGAATTTACTCCCGTGATAGAATCTAAGAATACACAACGGTTGAGCATGAAACTGTCTATCAGCTATAGTGCACATGAGTATAGCTGAAAATTCTGCATAATTCATCAACCAAGATTTTATTTTAAATAAACAATTCATTTAAGTGATAAATTTTATAATTTTAACCTTAACTCCAACTTTCCTTTTTTCAGTCCATTGAGTTCACTAAAAATTTTTATTAATTAAAAACTGCATGATGTAAATCAATTTGAACGTTATTAATCTAGTAATCTAACACTTTTAAACTTTGAATAATTGAGAAACCATAAAATTATGAAAGTCAATTCTTATTTTTTTATTAAAAATATTAATACAGAATATGTAAACAAAGAATTTACTCACTAAATCTGGAAATATAAAAAGGCAATTTTTATAATTTTAAATATATGTAATTCTCATTTTGTATAGAATTATTTTTTCGGGTTGCTCATTAAAACAAATATGTTTATGATGCAAAAGCATGAACCTATAAAAACATTTTTCAGTATAAGTGGGTCTAAATTCCTCTCATTTGTATTTATGAACACAATAATTAACTTTCTATTTTGCACCTAAATCATCATAACTAAGAACGGAAAAGCTTCTTACTTTAGAAACGTTTGTTTAGTATTATTTCATTTAAGCTTCATAAAAAGTAAGAAAAGTTAAATCATGAAACCCTTATAGTTTAAACATAATAATTTAATCTCTACATTTTCAAGTAATATTAAATTATCAGAAATATTCACAGCTAGAAATCATATTTTTTAACATGAATGATCTTAAATGTTTTTCTATATAAGTATATAAATTGAATTATTGTCTTCCTAAGCAAACATTTAGTTCGATTAATTAAATTAAATTTTAAAGTTTTTAAGCAAATTCTTAAGCGAACTGCAGAAATGAGTGCATATTTATTTATTTATAACATTACATATATTCAGACTTGTATGTTTGATTCTTGAGATCTGCTTGTAAGTCTTCGTCGATATTAAGACAAATAGCACAATGACAGATGTACAACCACAGAAGAATAACGAAGAAAACACCCAGGACCACGGTGGGAATCGAACCCACACTCCTACGCTCTCAAGCGATTAGCAGTGATGCCTTTTACGACTCAGCCACTGAGCGCCCTTGAGTATATATAGTTTGTGTTGAAACAATACCATCTTCAATAAATGCTACCACAACAACATAATTAAATTAAACAATTTTAGGATAAAGTATGTTGTCATGAATTATAAATAATATATTATTCTCAGAAACATTATATATCAAATAATAAGAATTGTTTATTAACAGCTTAAATATTTTATATATTTTAAAAGATAAATTTCCAATGTAGAAAATTTTTAAGTTAGCAATAATTTTATTGAAAATGCGTGCATTAATTCGATAAAATTATTTTATTTGCATTAAGTTATTTCTTAAGTATAGAAAAGAGCAACTGTATGAAAATTGAAATTAATTTCTAAAAAGCTTAAAAATAACGTAAATGTAGTTGCATTTTACCTTACAACTTTAATAGATACTGGTATTTCATAAAATTGATTTAAGATTTACATTAATACTTATTTATGAGATAGAGCTCAAATAAATCACCACATTATTTTTAATTACTAATTATTTTTACACATTATTTGAAATTATCACAATACACATAAAATTATTTTAATCATTCATCTAATAAGAATTCCCGGTTAATAATTAAATCTCCCTAATTATATACTTTAAGTTAAGGTGGGAAGCCATAAAAAATATTTCTACTCTTGTAATAACATTATTTTAGGTGTTATCAAATATAGATGCAAATGTTTTTATTCCTTAAGTGAATTGCAGAATTCTAAAATACATCATTCTAAAATACGAATACATATGCTCATTACATCATTCTAAAATACGAATATATATGCTCTTATTAATAAACTATCCCAATAATATATAACTGCAAATGTTTGAATTAGAAACTATAATATTAAGGTACTTGATTTCTTTTAGCCAATTTTGTAATAAACTTGAAAAATAATGCCTCTCTCCTTTTACTCATTTAATGAGAACAGGATGTATTAAAGTAAATTGGGCATATTAGTCACCTTGAAATGTTGTTTCACTGAACCGCAGAATTTATGAGAAATTGATTATTCTTTCGTTGCGGAAACCGAAATTCGATCCTACTCAGTGCTATATAATTAGATATATACAAGCTGTGTAGGTAATATTACATCAATTGTTTTGATAAGCGGAAACTATTTGGAATTTGAATTAGAGAGCAGCTTGCATCGCTCCGGGTAGGTGGAGCAGTGGAAGCTCATTTATGAATAACCGCTCAAGAGTTTACTTGAACGAATTGAATTACGAGGTAATCAATAGTTATAGGAAAGAGATAACACTCTTAAAGTATCTGAACAATTTCTGATGATTGTATTGATAAGAAACTATAAAACATGTGCATATTTATTTTAAATTATCAATCATGGTTAATTTCAGGAATCAAAATATTTGTTGATGCAAATAGATATCTGAAATATTAAAAATTGTATTACCTTAAGTGCCCTAACACATTTTGTGAATAGTGAAAATTTTTGTTATACTATGATTTTCTTTGCTTTAAGTAGTTAAACAAATGGAATATTGCAAATTAAAATTTATATTAACAGAGTTTTTTTAATCTTTATTTTTTACTAATTATATTATATCAGTTGAAATAAATATTAAAAGTATATGTAGCATAATATAGATTTCAATTTTAAATCCCCAATGCAAAAACACATAACATTATATTTCTTTTAATGTTGATTCCTATATATTTGAGATATCTCCAGTTTTATTTGTATTCTGTACAGTTTAAGCTAGTAACTATTAAACATTGCAATTTAGATCGAATATTAATAATCTTATTCTTATCAGAAAAAAATTATGACTTTCAAAAATAAAAGAAATGGGAGAGAAGTTTTCAAATATCCATTCCATCGGAAGTCAAAAATTATATTATAACTAGGAAATATAAAATTATAATTTTAAAAACAATATTTAAAAAATATTTCATTTTCTAATTGCATGTGCATCTTTTTGATGATGTATAACCTTTTTTGCGTTTCATTTCAACTATTGTTGAGTCCAAAAAGTAGCGTTCACTGATAAACAATAAACCGAATTTTTTTTGTTTTTCTAATTTCTTAATTCATTTCTGTCTGTGTAGATGCCTTGGAGTCCTTCAAATATGAGTAAATACACCATTACATTTTTTCACATAAAATTAATATTTTTTTATGTATCCTATGTGTTTTAGATTATGATGGAGTTAATTATTTATACTTGGAATTCCTAATTTTATTGAGATAACAAATATTAAGTTGAAAATATAAATCTTAGCAGATTCAAGTTAGTCAATCAAACATGTCATTATTGTAATATAAATCATAAAAAAGACATATATTTATAAAATTAAATGATTTAATTGGAAGAGAGCATATTATTTTTTCCAAATGTTTATATTAAGAAATTGTATTGATTAATTTAATAATTTATTTATTAAGGACAGACATTGTAGATGTAAAGGAAAACATTCAATAATTTATGGTAAAAATATGCAGTGAATTTAAGACAAACGTAGCTCTGAATAATTATCCTTTAACTTACTTAACCAAATTATATTGTACTGCAGTTAGCATAATTAAATATGCAATTTCAAAATTCGGTAGATAATAAATTGTTCGAGTGGTATTTGTAATTATCCTAGGAGAGCTGACAAAAAATATTTTGTAAATTTTCATAAATATGAAATAATAGTATCTAAATTATCATTATAATAGAATTATTATTAAAAGATCAATACCTTAGACCATAGCATTCATTATTCAACAATAGGTTCTTTTTTCTGATCAGGATTAAGAATGTTATGCTGTAATATCAAAATAATGAATAAATAATGTACTCAGCAGTTAATATTTGCTTTATAAACATTTTATTATGATTCATAGCAAAAGCTGAGAAGTATTGTTAAGTTACAATGGAAATTTGAAAAACTTTGAAAGTGATTTCATTTCTCTAATTAAAGAATATATATTCCAAATACTTAAGAAATAATATTCCCATAGTTGTAATAGGAAAGAGTACAGAATTATAAAATTGAAAAAACAATTATCTGCATTTTTAAGCATAACAATGCATTAATTAAGCTCATGAATCGGCAAAAAGTGTCTAACATCATGCATACTAGTTGAAGCCCGATGGTGTATTGGTTACCCTTCCACTCTCAATGTACATGTTCGAGGCTCTATCCTTAGACTAGGCAAGTTGGACTTAGCCTTTTATACCTTTAATGGGTAGATAAAATTTAGAATTAGGTATGCTTGAAAACTAAGCCTTGGGGTTTCGCGTAAGGCTGTCCACATAAATGAAATATATGCTTCGCGACTTTAGTTTCAAAAACAGATACTCTAGGTGTTGGCCCCATGTGATTCTCATATTATGAGTGCGGTAGATGTATAATAATAATAGAATTTATAAATTTATTGAAAAATTGTGTTATGTTTCATAAATACATTTTTTTTAATTAATAACGTATAATTTGTGCTACAAATTAATAGCTGTAAAATTAAAAAAAGTTATAATTATTATTACTAAAATAAAAACTATTATTTTAGTTTTTTTAATTATCTAAATTTAAATAAAATTTAGGTAAACAACAAAATCCATAAATAATTATTATTTATGGATTTTGTTATTTACCTAAATTTTACATGAGTATACTTAATATAAAAGAAACAAGTGTTAGAGCAAATGATTTAATTGAAGCAATACATGAGAGCCAATTTTAAATGCTGATCAATTTATAAGTAATGACTTTTTTACGAAAAATACAGAAATAATATTTTTCAATTTATTAGGAAAAATGGAGTAAAGTTTCAAACTCTCTGAAACATTATCATCTGATTTTTTCTTTTCCATGTTATTTGTTCAATAAAATTATATTGAATAATATGATTCAATTTGAAATCAAATAACTACAATTGATTATTCATTTTATTAAACGTTCATTATTGATCTCATATTATTTTATTTAAATGGCCTTTGTTTTTCTGAAAAAATATTTATTTTACATTAAAAAATTGATTATTGATTCTTGATTTAGATATATTTAGGCTTTAAAAATTTTGTAATTAAAAAAAGCCGTAATCTAAATGAATAAATTCTTAATTTCAAAAAGTTTAAGCAAATTAAAAATATATTTTTGAAAGTTATACACACATTTTAATTTGTAAATATTCCACTTGTGTAAAGATAAAAAAATACTTTGTGCTAGATCTTTTTTACTCCAAATGTAAATTTAAACGTCACATATCTGTTGCATAATAGAATACAAAATATTTTGTGGCTCTGAAGTATTTCTGATTATGATCATTCATATGTAGCAACGCATCGGAAAACGTATAAAATATAAAGATAAGTGCAATAAATATTTATTTTTTAATGTTTGTTTCGGGAAATATTTAGTCACAAAAATAATATATTAAATTATTGATTTCCGTCAGTTTTTATGATCATAATGTAATTTAAAATTCAATTAAATAAACTTTTGACTGATTTAAGAATTGCAAACATTGATCAATGTTAAAGAATTTCTAAACAAAAAGTAAGAAGACTAAAAAGAATTTTTTCACTTCATTTCATAATAAATATTATTTTTAAATTATTGCATTATAAATATACGCCAGTAAAATAACGCGTAGCTAAGTAATTGTTTTAATTATTAATATAATTTATTATAAAAAAGTTGGTATATATGCAAGTAAAAATGTAAAAGTAAAATAATCATCTCCTTAATCTCCAGAAGCATTCATCCAATTGAAACATCATAACGTTTGTTGAATATTTTATGCCATTGACTGGACAATGTGTTCATTGCGTTCATTGCTAATAAATTATTTTAAGTATATTAACAAATTACAGCATGTAAACACATTTGCTATGAATTATTAATTTATAATACAATTTATAATAACTATTTATAATATTACATTACATATATATGAATTTAGAACTAATTATGAATACTGTCACTTTATATTGTGTAAAGATATATATAATTAACTTATAGCGAATATAAAGAATTTTCTGTTAAAGTAATTTAGTTTATAAAGGAAAAAATTCTTATTTACTTCTTACTTACTTAGTTTATAAAGGAATGTCTTGAAGAGGATATTTTTCATCCAAATTAGCTGTTAAAAATTAAGTTTGTGTTTAAACTCATGACAAAATATTTCATTCTTCCAATTATTGTTAAAATTCATGATGAATTAAAAAAAATATAAAATAAATCAGTTAAAATAAACTACCAAATGGATTATTGAGCTGCAAAGAGTTTGAAATCTTACGATATTTGCTTAAAAACCTTTATCAAGAACTGTTGTTAAATTCTCAATAATATCATTCTTTGAAATTTTAAAACTTCTCCGAAAAGTAATACAAAATTCAAACTCTGGTAAAGAATATAATCTATCTATTTAATCTGTAATAAAAATTTTTGCTATAAAGGAAATAAAAAAAGTATCAACTTTTAAGTTAGATTGTTTTTTTCAATAAATTTATATGTTTATATAACAATTAATATCATAATTTAATCTGTTTCTATAACTTTCTATCGTATGTAAATTTCAGAAATAACGACAAACTTTGCCACTTATATGAACAATTATTCTAATTATTTTTACTTAAAAACAATACAATTATTTAGTGCCTTGATGTTTTTTGCATCTACTATAAAAAGTGTTTTTAATTTTTTAAATAAATGTAAACATTTATAATTTTATTACTTAATAGCACATTCATTTTTAACTCAAATTTATTTTAGGTAATAAAATATTCAGATAATTATTTGAGTTAATGATTTCACGGCTGATATTATTTTAATGCATTATGTAAAATCATAAGATTTTTCATCTTATATTTCAATCCTTGTAGTTCTTTTATCTCAAAAACTTTCAGAATAAAACTATTTTGAATTTTAAGAATTTAATTGTTCCGAGTAGATTATGAAAAAGAACTGTTCTACTGAAGGAAACAGTACTGTAATATTGCGATCATTCCCCATAAAATTGTTCCTTTTATTTCCATAAGCAAATTCAATGATCACATATTGTGTAGATATCAGAAGCTCATCAGTCGGAGTTGTCTTAACAACTCCCGTGAAAAGTCATTAAGATTTGCTATGTTTTTTTTTCTAGGTATTAATAATTTGTTTACTTGCCATTACCAAATACTCGGAACAGTAATTGATAAATTGTAAAATAAAGGATTTGTATGAAAATTCCAGGGTAGTTCTACAGCATTCTCGCTTAGAGACAGGTCCTGATTTAATTAAAATAAAGCAATAGCTCTTTACAATATATTTGTAACATGCTATTTCCGAGTCAGTTTACGGTCAAAAATAGCCTCCAAATAAATAAGTGGCAGGTCTGAAGAACAAGACAGTTTTGGTAGAAAAAGTTTTAACTTGAACATGTAGTATGTGAGGGAAATGTTTAATTTACAGTTTTTACTGAATTTATCTCCTTTTATTAGCATGGCAAGAATCGCCTTATTTATTTAAAGGCTGATTTAAAGTAGCTTTAGATCATAGTTTAATGAGTTTTTTTTTAAATTTTCAATTCATAAAACTAGATTATCTAAAATAGTAGACACTTGACACCACAAATCTTTAACAGATCTGTATTACAGTAATTGCTTATATAGATGTTAAAGAGAAAATAACTAGTAATGGTACCGTAAGGAAGTTTAGTTTTAAGATTCTTGAAATGCGAGAAGCAGTTTTTCAAATGTACTATATGAATTCGCAGGACTGGAAATCTGAACTAGGGAAACATATATGAATGGTTACCAATGTTAGATGGATTTAACAAAAGAAATTCCTTGCAAACTAAGTCATTTGTGGATTTTAGATCTACAAAACAGTTAAAAGTATGCGATTTTTATCATATTAATCCTTTACCATATGACTCATTTGTCTATAAACTCTAACTTATCTCTGGTCCTTTTCCGTCTTATGAATTAATATTGTGATAGATCGCAACCACAACGAAGGGACACAATTAGAGATTGAAACATAATTGAACAACTTTAAAATGGCCTTTGCTGCTGTGCTCTTAGTTGTAGGATATCTCCGAAATGGATAGCGTCCTTACTTGGTAATTGAATAAGTATTATGTGATTTATGGCCATAAATTTCACTAAGAGTTATTTTGAGAAGAGAAAATTGGAAAGGTGGTTGGAACAAAAGGTCTGAAATCCTAAAGGCTTTGAGAGTTTTTAAATTTTTTTATTGTTTACTATAAAACTTGGATTTTTGTTGCACGCCAGCATCTTGGTAATATCATAATCGTAAGCGGGAATTAAAATCTCCCATTAATATTGCATTTGAAGAGTAATTGAAGCAGGAAAAACTCATTTTGTTGCTCTGTAAATTGCTTACAGCATAAATTCTAAAGCGAAAACTGCATTTCCACAAATCCAAAAGTATAATCTCACTTTTGTCCATATTGTGACTCATATTTTTGATTATTTTAAAGTTATTTATCAATCCCTTCCTTACTTCATTTAAAATAACACTTGTAATCTATTTTTAATTTTGGCAAGATAAAATATTTATAATCATTAAACAAAAAATACTGGAAATACTAATAAGGTCTGTCTCCATAACTATAAGAATGACAGAAAAACTGACATTATAAAAACATTTTTATGACAAACTCAAAACTGTTATTATATTTATACAAATTGAATATTTCGGCACTTTTAAAAGTAAATCATAGTTCAGTGTTAAAATTTACACCGCATTAAAGTTTTTAATTTAATTTCTATTTTACTTATTTTAAATATAAGGCTCTTAGTTCTTTTGACGTATTGTGAAGCTCATTAGAATTGCAAATAATCTGCTAACTACGTCCTAATTGATAAAAGATGCTCTTTCTTTTGTAGAGATGTAAGGATAGAGGCTCATCAATCTAAATTACCAGGAAGTTTAAGGAAACAAATATTTAAATGATGTGCTCAAGAGGGATTTCTATTATTGATATAAAAAGCAAAAACGTATGTATGTGAATAAATTTAAAAAATGAGAAAAAATTGAGAAATTAAAAAAAATTGAAATACTTTACTATATTAAGTCACATTAAAATACTTATAAATTATTTTTTACAGGTATACTTGCATTTTATTATAAAATTCTAAATCATAAAAACTTATTTACTTACTCTGTGAAATCATTCACTAAGGTGAATTTCATAAATAGCAAATGATAAATATAAATGATTTCCATTTGTTAAAACAGTTTTTATGAAAATATTTATACGTTAGATGTAAATGTATATAATTGAGTATTCACATCATAACCCCGTTAGTAGAATTTAACATAAATATATCTCATTTCCACATATTTTTATTATTTAATTAAAAATACCATCATTATATAGATAAAATATTACTTACATATTTATTTTAAATATATATATAAAGGTAAATCTCCATCAGTATTAGCATTTTTAAGACATAATTAACTTTAAACATTTTTTGGTAACACCTATCAAAATAGCAGAAGACTGAGACAGCAAAAATGCAGTGTAGTATGAAACTAAGAATATATATACAAATTATAAAGTGTGGTAAATTTTGATCTTTCACCATAGAAAGATATTTTAAAAGTTCAAATGTGTATTAAGCAAATGAGAATATTTCATGGCATGAAATAATTCCTTTTGAGTCTGGCATACTAAATAAAAATATCCAAATGAATGCCTTTGATCTATATATTAAGCAGATTCTTTTACGAAGCCCAGTAAAAAATTTTTAATTACGTAAAATTATTCAAACATAATAATAACTAAGAGTTGAAATTTCAAAGTAATCTTCAGACCGAACATCTGCTCAGAATGTTGATAAATTTTTGTAGAACATAAGAAAATGTTGGGAATGTTTCTAGATTAAAAAATGATTCAAAATATTCCCTTTCGATCTTGTTGTTAAAGCATTATATTCTTACGACTGCTTCTTTATATATACTTTATATTATTTTTCAATTTATCACCTGATCTAACCAAATAAAACTTAGTCATTAAATTACAAAATTTTTAAATTAAATTTTAAAATTAATTGAAACACCTAAAAACTTACTTATTTCCACCTTTGTTAACAAATGCCATCGATCATACATTAGGTAATTTTTCAACTGAAACTTTAAATAAACAGTCATTTTGTATCGAGAAAAAGTAAAGTATTTTTTCAATGCAGTCTTTCGAGTTTCTTTGCAAAATTTATCGTCCTATGCTCGAGTAACTACGAAAAAACAAGAAAAGATATTTTTCTGATTATGCTACAGCTGTTATAAAACCTATAAATTTTCGTGTACATTTTATTTTTAGCGTGTTGGCTATTTTATACAACGTGTTTAACAGATCGAGACCAGAATAATGCTACGTTTATCATATCAGAGTTAGCAAATTAAATTGTTTTAGCAAAACGGAAATTTTATAGCGATTACTTTAAGAAAATTCCACTCTTTGAAGGGAATTGAAAAATATCCATTGCCAATCAAAAATATTCAAATATTTGTATCCAAATTTAAAGAAACAGATATTTTAATACTATTTCTAAAATATTTAACAGAATTAATAAATATTATTCCACTTTAGGTGGAAGAAAGTGGCTTTTCAATCAGTAATACCACTGGAAATTATTTGGTTAGCAAATTGGATAATATATCATCAACTGCCCAAAAGAGTATGTGCAACATATTTCAGAATTATTTTTTTTTCTATAAAATTCAAATTATATTTAGTGTTCCTTCACATAGTTTTGAAACTTGAATCGGTCCTCGCTTCAGTTTCTTGCTCATTTTGAAAGGAAATCAGGTTAGAGCAGATAAATCGTTCCTTATTTGGATGGTTTGCTGAATATTTACAATTACCTTACTTAGAAAATTTACATTTTGTTTCAAAAGTTTCATTTCATTCATCAAATTCAATGGAACTTGATGGTTTTATTGCATTATTTATTCTTGTTCTGTATTTTGATTTTTAATTAAGTGTTAGTTCACAAACGTACTTAATACTCGGGCAGAGTAATGCACATCATTACTAAAAAATAAATTTATTCAATCAGCAAAAGAAATAAGTTTCCCATGCTCATTTTATATGTAAGTAAGAACTCTTAAATAACTGGTTCTTAACCTTAGTCTAGAAGGAACTTTTGTGTTCCGGACTTTCTACAGAATCATTTCATAGATGAACATGTCATGTGCTGCCATTTTCATAATATATTTCTTTCCCTAAACGTGCCATCCACGTGCTATTTGTGCTTGAAAATACATAAGGTATCGAGTAAACAATGATATAATAATTTTTTTTGATCAAGCAAAATGATTTCACTAATATCCCAGAACACACTGTGGAGCTGTTTTACGAATCATAATGACAGTTGAGGTTGTTGAGCTTTTGGCATCACATAATGGATATTTTAATGCCCGAAGACCATAGAATGGTATCTAAATATACACCAAACTGATAACTGTTCTGAAGAACTTTTCACTTATTAGTTTTCATAGCTTGTTATTGTCGATTGACAAGTGCAAAAAGAGAAAAAAGAAAAAGTAATAAAGACAAATCATATGGGACCAAAGGTTCATTCCTTGTGAACTTAGTTTATGAATCACACGGGATGATACCTGAAAATTTTCTAACATCCACTTCAACAAATTTGTATGTAGAAGGCAGAATCCTAAATTTCAGAGTTGTATTTTGCTTAGGAGTTGGATATTGTTCATTGATGAACAGTGGCTGGAATCAAACCCGGGATCTTGATATCCGAAGAACGTTAAACTAGAAGTATCCAACCAAAGCTGAACTATCTCGAATCTCTGGTAGCGATATTTTGAAATATAAATCATTCATTCAAACAAATTTCTATTTCTTTAATATGTTCGAAGCAAAAATTCACAACGTTTGGAGGAAATTTTCGTCTTCAGACAACTTCATAATATGAGCATCAATCATGGTCTCCCTGTATATATTTAAAAAAGATTAAGAAAAAAATCATAAGTTTATGTATAATAGCATGCTTTGTAATAAATACCATAAAGTAAACATTTAATTCGAATGTACTTTATAATATGGCGTATATAAAATATAGCATAGATACAATGTACAGAGATTTTTAAATTAAAAAAATATTGAGAAAAATTTGAAAAATTAACACCGAACAAAAACTTTTAGAACTTATGTAATTGTACATTAGATAGAAACTAATGATAAAATTACCAAAGTATCCATAATGTTCACTAAAATCAGATTTTAACGATTATTTCATAGATTCACCACACACACACAACACATACTTAGTTCTTTTTTGAGCATTTACATTCCCATATCGTTCTTTGATTCATAAGTGCTACTTAATACTTTGTGCATATTTAGTATAAAAATGCTCATTGTAAAGCTCATTGATGGTTTACATTTTGCAGCTTTATTTTAAAACAAACTTCATTTCGCAATCTGGTATTTAATATTGCTATCAAATTTAGAGAGATTTTTATTTGATTTATTTAAATATCCTGAGTGAGAATATGTAATTTATTTAATCTGTTTGGGGGAAGTTCAATAGAGTGAAAACTTGATGGAAATTTTTTTCAAAATTTTAAAGCGTTTTTTGTTAGTTTTTGATCTGATTTATATAATACATTTTATCACTAATTGAATAGTATATTTTTATTTTAATTAACTTAATATAGATTAGATACTAAAAAAATAAACATGAAATTAATTGAACACTAACATTTGTGAATCAGTAGTAATTCGAGTATTAAACTTGTAATTATATTTCCAGTTTTAATTTTTTCATTAATATGATTTTTTAAAGAAAATAATTTCTGTAGTTTTGAATAAAGTAAGTGAGTAATTTAAACTCATGGTAGAATTTTTGTATAGCTTAGATTTTAGGCATAAAAATAGTATATTTGAATAATGTTATTTATGAGATAATTGTATAAATTAATATTATAACTTCAATGGGTTTTACTGAATATTTTTGGCAATAAAATACACTTATCTTAAATTAATTATCTTAAATAAAATAATAAATTGGGTTAATAAAATTTTTGTAAGATACTATTAATGTGAAAAGAGGAATGTTAAGGAATTAATGGAAATTTACATTACATCCATATATAAGAAATAATTTACTTACGAATTATAACATTAGTGAAGCATATAATATAAAATCTACCATTAAATTTTGATATCTAATATGAGGTTTACCATTAAATTTTGAATTATTGATTAATCATAACAGACAAAATTCCTGAAATTATAACATTTATTATCTTATATTGTCATTCGCTTTCGTGGAGTTGATAAGTTTACATGCTACTATATGGGAATATTTTTAGCCAATCTTAAACATATTCATTTTCTTTTTGCAGTAATTTTTTTTAAAATTATCTTCTTTTAATTTTATATACCGGATATATTATTTAAACGCATTATTAAAAAAATATTTTTAAGAATATTTGCACTCTCCTAAATGAACATTTCTTGTAGTGAAATCATATTTGTAGCATATAAGTATATGTAAAAAAATTATAAATAAGATGTAAATAAAAAACATAATGTCGAATCAGTTGTAAAAAAAAATTCTCAGAATTATTTTTCAATTCTTGAAATGCAATTGGTTTAAATAAAATTTATTCTTCTAAAAATATCAACTGAAGTATATTTAGAAGCTCTCTTCATTTTAATGAAACCATAATATTTTTTTATAATTGAAAGAAACGTGTTTTATATACCTATTTCATCATTTGGTCTCTAAGAATCTTATAAGAAAAAAATAAAATTCTGGGTGAAATAATAACAAAACATGAAGCAGTTTCCTCTGGGATCTAAAAAGAGTTTTGCAGTTTTTAAGAAACAAAATCAGTTTGTTTAGTGGGTTTGTCCCTTAGAGATATCTTTTGATGTAAAAAATATCACACACGAATAACAAATTCTATCCAATATTCTAGTCGCTTTCTCTAGGGAATTCAAGTGAAAAATTTTGGTTTCACACTAGATCTTATCCTAAAGAAAATAATACTTAAGTACTGTTTTATACAATCAAAACGAATAAATAAAGTAATATTTTTACTTAATCATGCACAATATAGATAAATGCAAAAAAAATTGATTTTCTTACTTTATTCTTGATTTTGAAATAGTTATAAGTATATCATGATTATTTGACGTCTTATCTCAATTTTTTCATGATATAATTATTGATTAATTATTTTACATGATGTAATATTTTATTATATAATAGATTTACTTAAGAACAATAAGTTTACATACATGCAAATATTCATAATTTAGCAATATAGAAAGGAGAAATAAGATATATCCGTGACGTTTTGAAGCTATTTATTGAATAAGCTATTCATTGAATAAAATTAAAACAATAAATTATTAATTAATTTTATTAATAAAATTGAATACAATAAAATAATAAAACTCAGAAGCTTAAAAAATACAACTTTTTTATTTGTATTAATGTTAATTAGCATCCTTTATTAATATATTTTATGACTATATTAATTATTTTTATATTATTTAATAATATATATATATATATATATATATATATATATATATATATATATATATATATATATATATATATATATATATATATATATATATATATATATATATATATATATATATATATATATATATATATATATATATATATATATATATATATATATATATATATATATATATATATATATATATATATATATATATATATTGAATTCTTTCATTAATATCTTTTGTTCTTAAATAATAATATCTGATTTGAAATATTTCAATAAAATTATATATAATCAAAATAAAATTTGAAAAAATGTCTTGATAATTTGTTGATTAAATACAGATGACAGGTTTAAGCAATAATAAATGGTTTTTAGTTTTTAGATGAACTAGGCATTCTTTTGACTCTGATGTACAATATGAGTTTGAATTTTTTTAATAATATTTGTGACTTCCAAACTTTGTTACAAAGATCAATTATGAATAACTTTTACAGCCAAATTTTGCTTTATATATTCTTAAATAGAATTTACTATAACTTTTAAAACTCATATTAGTGACATGACCGTGTCTGACTTAATCTAAAAAATCAAGGCATTTTCAATGGGAACATTTCGATGCAAATAACAATTTGAAAAATACTTAATGAATTAGAAGACAAATGAAGTTTTTTGGTTAACTTTAAAATTATTAAAATTCATTTATTATTATTTGATTTAAGTTCTAAGCATAATGTAAAATATATCTTCCTAAAAATTTAATTTACACAGACAAGTGATTTAAGGAAGCATTTAAAAAGTTTAAATAAGTTATGGAAAAAACTGGCAAATATCTATATATTAAGGTTATTAATAAAATAAAATTTTTGAGGCTCTTTTAAATTTTAGTTTTATTTCATTTATAAATTGATTTTACATACTATTAATTATACTTAAAGAACCATCATATTATATTTACTATAATATAATAATACGATGTAAACATTTATGAATACAAATCAAATGCCATTAAATCAATAGAAAAATTGTAGCAATATACAGTGTTATTTTAAACCTGTTAATTAATTGATGGTTGGTAAATTTTATATAATTTTAAATATATTATTAAAATATTAGCTAAATTGTTTTGAAAATATTATTGAATTATTATATTTGAAAAATTATAGAAAACGACAGATCCTATCATTTTTATATTGATTGAACAAAATGATAATAATTGAACAAATATATATATATATATATATATATATATATATATATATATATATATATATATATATTATATATATATATATATATATATATATATATATATATATATATATATATATATATATATATATATATATATATATATATATATATATATATATATATATATATATATATATATATATATATATATATATATAACAAAAGAAAATTTTAAACACATATAATACAATGTAATCTGAACTTACCTTATATGATTTATATTATACATTTAAATACTTAATTTCCATCTTTCTAAATATTAATGTGAGATATTTCTGAAATTTATTTAACACAACATGCAAAATTTCTATATTTCATTTTTGATGAGAATTATTAAAACTGCTTTGCAGTTTCTGAATTAAAAAAACTTTTAATCATCAGAGGAAAATTGATTTTATTGATTTTTCATTACTATTAAACCAAGAAGTCAGTTATAATTTTTTAAGTTTCTAACATAAAATGTTTCATTTAATTGGTTTATAGTAACGGAATTGCTAGAATTGTAAAATCAATAATCAAATTTGTCTTAATATTATTTAATTTTTGAATAAAGTTATTTGAGTATTATTCACTAAACTATATCAAAAAAATTAATATAGATTTTTTTCGAACTTAAATATTTCTTGATCAAATTATAATTTGTAAAAATTAATTTTTGTATTCAAGAATCATAATGTCATGGCATACACTATAAAATTAATACGGTATTTTTAAAATATGTCTTTGTTCTGATTTAAATGCACACATTTAAATGTTTCGTGGTCTGTTAAAATAGATTTTCATTTCCAGGGACAGGTATTTTATTGCACTAAATTTAATGTAAGATATAAATTTACAGGCAAATATCGTAAAAAATTATGGAAAAAGAATTAGGATCTAAAAAATGAAGTAATAGGCTCTTAATGTATAAACTTTATAAAGTGATTCCTTTAATGATAAAAAAACACTTTGATATACAGGGTTATAAATTGCAAGTTTATTTCATTGAGTTCGAGGGAAATTGAAAAATATAAATAATAATGCTATAAAGCGCATTGCAGTTAGTTTCATTTATATGATATTTATAAATTATTTTCATGATAAAAATAGGGAAATTTAAATTAATTATTAAATCTTCTAAAGGTTTTTTATTTACTTATTATAAAAGATTTTTGTGTTGAAAAGCATGCTAATATTTGAAGTGATTTTTAGTAATTTCGTTAAGTTTAATATTCTTAGCAAACTACTGACTTTGTCTGTGATCATATTATTCCATCTGTTACAACTGATATCGTACAATATAAACATTTAAATTTAGGTATACAGTAATTTTTGTATTATTATTATTATTAATATTATGTAAATATATGCAATCTTATAATAATTTTTTTGAATTTGAAGAAATCAAATTCATTACTTTTTTTATCACATAGCTAACAGTTTAATAATAATTTTTGAAATTAATACAGATTTAATTTCAAATATTAATTTGAAATTGATATTGTAATTTTTCAAATTAACATAGATTTTTATTTAAATTTAACTGTTATTTTGTTGTTAACTGTTATTACTTAACTGTTATTTTATTATAAACTTTAATGTTATTTTATTTCAAAACAACAACCATTTTTTTAAACTTTAAATGATAATATAAAGTTGATATATTATCATAATTTTCAAAATCATTATCAAAAATTAAATTAAAAATATTGTTTATTTCTCATTAGAATAATACTATCATTTAATACAGAAAATATTTATATTTAATGAACTCTATTTCTGGAGAATTATTATTATCTCATTAGTTTTATACACATTGTATATTAAATGAAATGTAAAAAGGAAACTATTTAATTTGTAAATGTGGTTGCTCACAACCTAAAACAGTTTAATTATCGATTTACTCGAGGTAAATATATTTGTAAATGATTAGCCAGTCAGCATTTGATTAAAATTTAATATTAAATAATTTCATAATTTAATTTGTAAAGCATTAAATATTTTCTAACGCTACTAATTATAAATGTACTTTATAAATGTAAGTATGGACATTTATTAAAATAAATTATACAAATGTCAAATATCAATAAAAATATTTAAAAAAATATAATAAGAAGTATATAATTGACATATATTTTCCTTCTTACCTATATAAAATGTTGCCACATTGATAAAGCAAGTCATAACTGCATTAAATAGTAATGTACTTATTCTAAGATGAAGCTTAGTAAAGAGATCAGAGGTTTTGTTGCTTTATCTGTAATGGGCACATTAGTTTTGCTTTACTTCCTCCGTATTCCGGAATATTAGGTTAAAGAGCAACAAGCTGGACCCCTATCTAACTCCTTAGGGAGTGCTGGTAGTCTAGTAGAGTTTCAATGTTCTTTATCCATAATCCTTCCATATTAGGTATATCTTTTTTAGGTATATTTGTATGATATGGTATTTGGTTGTTTGGTTTATGTAACAATGCGGATCATTTTTGAATTTTTTTGTGTTCTCAAATTTTAAAATCTCGTTTAAATGTATTATTGTAACAGACTTGATGATGTATATTGTACGACAGTTTATAATAAAATTTATTATTAGAGTATTTTTGTTGTTTGTATCAGATATAAAACAATAAAAGATTAATAAAATTTATGTTTTATTAATTTATAGTTAATCACGGAATTTTATTTTTTTTTGCTTTTTTAATTTTGAATTTAGTATGTGTTTATAATATATTTTTTTACAATAAATGTAATTTATACAGAATAGTAAACGTTATTTATTTAGTAAGTAGCGATTTTATGTTATCTTAAGCTAAATTGTCATTTCTACATTGATTTTCATATGTATGTGATAATAATTTATTTAATAAAATGTAAGCTTATTATTGCTATGAAATGCCCAATAATTAAAGGGTATTTTTTCATTATCCCCATGCTAAATAACGTAAAGAAATAGCATGATTTTATGGAGACACGAAATAATAAAACGTATATACGAGATGATTTTATGGACTCAAAGTTTTATTTTAATTCTAATATGTACTAATCGAATTGTTTTGTATGAAAATTGACTAAAATGTCATAAAAAATGGTAAGCAAGCTAAATGCTGAATAAAGCGAAAGCTTATTGGTGCAAAATATTAATTGGTGATAACTTTATTGGTTAAAAAGAGTATTACGGTCACAATTCTCCAATTAAAAAGAACAGGCAAATACAGTAAATTTTAATTTTGTTTCATTGAAGAAAAGGTATTATTACCTTATACTTACTCAATGGATCACCGATGTGATTGCAAAACAGTTTCCTCCTGAAAAAAACATTGGTATTTAAATAAGTATTTTCAATGAGTGATAATTACTTAGTTTATAAAATGTAAATACAAATCTTTCCTTTATTTTGTTGACATAATTTAATTGCTTGAGCTTCAAAGTATGTTTACTTAATGTATTAATAACATATAAGTATTATTATTTATAACTGATTTTATGAAAGATAGCTTGATATTTATTGTGTGGGAGAAAAATTGGCTTATTTTCAAATTTTCAAAATAGAAAAGTATTCTCTCTCTCTCTCTCTCTCATCTCTTTATATATATATATATATATATATATATATATATATATATATATATATATATATATATATATTTAGAGAGGTAAAATTTATCTATAATTGAATTTCAAATTAATTTTAAATCAAATTGTATGCAATATGGATACATGGTTTTTTTATCACCCGAAAACTTTCAATCGAAGTTATTTATTATTATTCAATTAATTTATGCTTTATGTAAAACTAAAAAATTAGGAATTTTTTTGTAAATCGGTTATTGGAAATATTATAACTGTTAATAATTTACCATTTTTTTATTTTTCACTTCTAACCATGTAGTTCATTTGTCTAAATAATTATTCAAACATAATCGGCTCCTCACCTCATATTTTGTACACAGGAACTGCAACACATTCAAATTTTGTCTTTCGAATTTTCAATCTTGGTTTAAAGAATAAAACAATATAAGCTTTTTTAAAAACATATTGAATTTAGTTAAAAAATATCTGCATTCTAATATCAGTTTTTATTATTCATAAAAGATGTAAATTTTTTATCCCACGTGTTAAAGCAGATTACCAACATTTTGAAATTTATCTCTCTCTCACTGTAATGAAATAAATACATGAATGTTTACACTAAAATCTGAATTTGGGCTTAGTAATATGATTTAAAATGTATAGTAAATGCACACTTGGAGAATTTTCAATCTCTACTTTAATTAAATTTAGTATTTTCACGTCACCTGAAAATTAAATTAAGGTTTGGATTTGGTAATTTTTTTTGAAATATGAATTATTAGAATATATAAGATTACTAAAAACAGGGAAGTAAACCTTGTTTGTAACATTTTAAAAATATAAGTTGTAGATAAATGGTTTATTTACGAAGCGTGTCCTTAGGGAGTCTACAAACCTAAATCTTTAAATTTGTTTCAAACATTCTTAGTTTAGTCTTTCTATAAATTGGATTTCAAAAGGCTGGCTGGCTTAGAAAAGATTAGAAATTGTTAAAAAAAAACTACAAAAATCTTGAAATAGTGTATTTTATAAGACTAAGAAATCTCCTTATATTTTTGCGAAAAGTCTGCAGAAACCTACAGGGAAGATAAATTCTTAAGAGACTCATTTAATGTGAAATGATCACAATAAATGGATAGAGACCTTTATTAGACTTCTAACATTATCCACAAAGTACAGATTCAAAATATTGCTACTAGAATTAGTATTTCAGCAGAGTAAAAGTAAACTAAATTTGAGTAAACCATGCAAATAATATTAAAAGAAAATTTTGGATATTTAAAATATTTTTCAGATTCCTTTTAGAAAAATATGTTATTCATGTAACACTGCAGCGCTACTACTTGTTATGTTTATTTTAATGAGAAAATAATTAGGTCTATGTACAAATTCTCATAATTACCTTCAAATTTAAAAACGTTTTATATCAAAATTTTTAACTCAATAAATATACATATTAAAAACTGGCAAAGTATTCTCAAATTGTTAGGAATTTATACAATTCAATACTAAAAATAATATGGATTGTTTGCGGGGTGATGGTTTAGCCAGAGTGAGGTCAACACGTGTGGATCGAAGCGTTTCGCTTGAGACTGTGAAGCCTCCGCAAAACACGTTCACCAAAATTCTGCAGCATGTCCAAGACATCCTGGATTGATGTTCCCATATCGAATATATTTATTTGCCGTCGATGGTTGCTAATGACTTGCGATCATGACTTCCGTTAAGAAAACTGGCATACTCCCCACGTCTGAAATTGTGACAGGTTATAACGATGTGGACGTCTGAGTGGTCATCTCAGATGAGTCAAGCTTTTATTTCTTCAGTGACAGTCGCCGATTACGAGTTTGGGGTCTACGTGGAAATATATCCAATATTGAAGAAACTTTGGAACGGCCCACCACACGATAACATGGAATATTGGTTTGGGTCGCCATTGAGAATGATTCCATGTCACCTTTAGTTCGTTTTCACGACACCAACGTTACGTGGATGATGTGCAGCAGCTGGTGACACTATTCTACCTTCAGAAGGTGCAAATTGCATTTTATTCACAGGATAACACCCAAATGCACTTTGCTCGCATCAGAAAATATTACCAGCAATATGTACAGCTGCTTACCGGTTCACAGTGCTTGCAGATATCTCGCGAATTGAACATTGTTGGGATATGATTTGAAACACCTGGAACTGCTTTCTTCCAAGACACACTTTAGCAAATATATAAAAGGAAAAGGAGAGTCATTCCTGAGGACGCCATCCATACTCTCATTGACTCTGTGCTTAGACATGTTGCTTCGTGTACCTCATTCCACGGTGGCCCTACAACCTACCAAAACGACTATGTTCTCATTCTGTATTATGCATATAATTATGAAATACATATCATTTATTGTTCGTTGTCTTATCGTTATAAATAATTAGTATATATATATATATATATATATATATATATATATATATATATATATATATATATATATATATATATATATATATATATATATATATATATATATATATATATATACATATATATATATATATATATATATATATATATATATATATATATATATATATATATATATATATATATATATATATATATATATATATATATATACTAATTATTTATACATAAATTGAATCACATAATTATTTTGAAATTGTTGCGTATTTATGGTCAATGTTTCGAAAAATCCTAGCAATGAATTAAATTAGTTTTTCTAGTGTCTAAATATACTAAAATATTTCTGCATGTCATAAAAATTAGTAAACAGAGATGCAGATTTTCATATTATTTTAATTAACTAAAATTTCATTTTTTTAATTTAATGAAATTACATGATATTTTTACAAATACAATGAGCATCATTTAAAGATTGGCAATATTTCAAGGATATTAATCGAACTGACATAGAAAAATTTAATAGTCAAATGGCTTCAAATAAGATTCAATGCAAGTTCTTAAGAAGATTTTTTTATTAAGTTATGATATCGTTCAAAACAGCGTCAAGTATTGCAGCATACCTAAAAAATTATGGATATACGTTTCTGATACCTATTACTACTTGCCTTCTTGAAAAGTTATTAAGAATAATTGTTCATATTACATGCGACTATGAGGAAAACAAGGGAAAATTTTAAATTTTCATTTTAACAAATATGCTGTGTCAATAACGAGAAAAGAGGAATGTTTACATTTGAATGAAAAGAACAATACAAATAATTAAATATTTTAGATATCATTCATATATGTACTATTTATTAGACAGGTATATTATAATATAGAATATAAGTAATAATTTTTCTACTTATCTCTCTAATAGTCAGAAAACAGTTTTCTAAAACTCTGTAAAAGAACTCCCTGAGAAATCAGTACTCAGAAAAAAACCATTTTTGGTAACAGCAGAAGGATTTATATATTTCGCCACTGAATTAGATAGAAGGATTTACAGAGGTACAGGTGCTTATCCAATGTCACAATGATGATATAACTCATCAGTAACTGGAGTTTGGTGACGTTTTCCTTCCTTAATGGAGCAGACGTTTACCATAGAGGCGAAATCTTAAATACTGATAATTGGGGCATCAGCTGAACATTAGCTGTATATCAAATAGGATCTATAAAAATGAAGGCAACTAGTGATCGTACTTACTGCTGCTAAATTTAGCGTTTCTTGAGTATGAAATAAAGAGCATCGAAACAAATCTGTGTAACAATAATCAAAATTCTGTTGTGCGAACAAATGTTGAACGAGATATGCAACCAGTGGCTCTTAATATCATTACCTCAGTTGATGTGCCAATGTTATAGTGCATGCATTACTCATCAGCACATTGGCACATGAGAAATCTCCCGAATGCAGCTAAATGTGAACGCTACTTCCTAAAACGTAATGTTATGTCCTACTCAAATCCTATTTAGGATTTGTCATGACTTTGAAGGTACTTACTTAGATTCTAATGAAGCAAATATGTAACATAAGGCATGGTAAATTCAAGTCGCTGTAGCGTCATTGTACTATTCCTGCGGCGATTTGTTATTTTATGACTGATTTTCAACACTCAGGGCTCATAATGTGGTTAAACGATTTATCAACTCCATGCAGGTAACGTGTCTACTGTTTATATTTATAGACAGGAGTACTTTGTGTTCAAACATAAACATGACGTTTCTTTCGGTCATCCTGATCTTACCTATTTTGTATTCTACATACATTCATTGATATTTTGCAGACACTAGTACTGCTATAGGACTAAAGATAGTCTTTGCAGTCTAAAATTCAACTTCTATTAAAATCAGAAATGTTCTTGTAAGTATTTCTTCAACATGTTTTCTTAATTAGTTACCATTTTTCGTGGTAAACATTCCTACAGGAGACATCACAGACGCTTAACCTCGGACAATAACACTTAAATGCAATTTGTATGCAAGAAACTAACAGTAACATTTTTGCTTTACATTATTGAATGGAAAATTGTAAAAAAACTAAATATTATTGTTACACACACACACACACGCACACACACACACACACACACACACACACACACACACACACACACACACACACACACACACACACACACACACACACACACACACACACACACACACACACACACACACACACACACACACACACACACACACACACACACACACACACACACACACACACAGATATATATATATATATATATATATATATATATATATATATATATATATATATATATATATATATATATATATATATATATATATATATATATATATATATATATATATATATATATATATATATATATATGTATATATATATATATATATATATATATATATATATATATATATATGTGTGTGTGTATGTGTGTGCAAATTTTGAGAATTTATTATTTATGATACATGTAGAGAATTTATTATTTATAAATACACAAAATACACAATTTTTTTTATTTTCAATATTAAATCTGAATAATAGAAATTTGCATTTCTATTAATTTATAAAACTTATTAACTATATGGTAGTCATAGGAATGTCAAAAAAAATCAGGCAAAATTGAAAAAAATTAAGAATAAAATGAAATGTATTTTTTCCATTGACAATAGCGATAGTATCTTCTGACATACTCGGAGAAATGGAGATAAAAAAACGTTGAGAATTTTATTTCTTATCATTTAATAAAGAAAGATTAGGAGTAAAGGTTAAAGACGTCTTCTTAGTCGATTACTAGTTTTCCAAGACGTGAATCCAGGAAAACCCATACTTTTATATTTACTATTGTGGTATTATTAAGTGATAAAACAGAATAAATGGAGATAGTCTCATATGCAGTATTAAACATTCAATATCAGCTACTTTGAATAAACACATTTTTGTTATTAAGCTAACGCATGACTTATCCATAAAATATTATAAGTGCAATTATAATTCAATATAATTTTATTAAGAATAATGGATAAACTGGCACTGATGCGAATGATAAACTAAATACCAGAGAATCTCTCTTCTATATATAGATATATACATACATGTATATATATATATATATCTATCTATCTATCTATCTATCTATCTATCTATATATATATATATATATATATATATATATATATATATATATATATATATATATATATATATATATATATATATATATATATATATATATATATATATATATATATATATATATATATATATATATATTATTGTTATGTATGTGTGCAATCAAATCATTTCTTTTCCATGAACACAACAACAACTATTTTTTTAAAAATTTCTTAAAGGTAACTGAGTAATCGGTATTTGATTCTAAGTAAATCAAATTTATAAAAATATCTTTTATGTAGAAAGTATAAAGCGATAAGTAACTACTGGTCTGAGATTTTTAAGAATGAAATTTTTAATATTCATAAAACACATTTTATTTGAATTTAAAAAAATCGTACCTTATTTTTTGCACTATATTTAATGACAAAAACAGATACATAAAGTGATATTAACTGCATTTTTTTCTATTTATTTTTTAAAAAGTATAATTTTCAAAGGGATCCAATACGCTAGTAATGTATATGGCAAATGCTATGGAATCAAAAAAAATATTAAAAATTTGTTGTATTATATTTAAAATGATTATTAACACAAATTGAGACCGTCCAGCTGCCAAATTGTTATGTTAATATATATATATATATATATATATATATATATATATATATATATATATATATATATATATATATATATATATATATATATATATATATATATATATATATATATATATATATGTATATATATATATATATATATATATATATATATATATATATATATATATATATATATATATATATATATATATATATATATATATATATATATATATATATATATATATATATATATATATATATATATATATACTTAGCGTAACTTTTTAAGTTTTTGTCTTGGAGTCATCGTCATTCTCAATGAATGTTTTCTACTTCTGCTTGTTATTTATTGTCCTTCTCTTGAACACCACATAAAAGATGCAAAAAAATACAAATTAGCCAATTAATCTCCCTTTCTATCTTTCATGATTAAGATTGAGGATTGAGCATCATTAAAGGTTAGGAGTAATAAACAAATGAACTTTTTTAGGCTGTGTAGCATTTAACTTCTCTTGGTTAGGAGTATCAATAAATGATATTCAGATGTTAAAAGACTTGGTATATTTTAATATTCAGTTGTAAAATTAATATTCAAATTATCATGAAATTAAGGATATAATTGTGCTGTGTATTCAATTTGCAATAATTGTGTAAATTCAATATTTAAATTATGAAGTCTATAAATTCTGAAAATTATACATTTAAAGTTCAACTTGAATTATAATTATTATTAGTGCAAACAGAATTAAGAATAAAATTTAATCTATAGTAATATGAACACGGCATCTATAATTTAAACAATGGGGTACAATTTATTTTTTAGATTTTCTCCCAATTTCATCCTTAAGATTGAAATTTAAAAACACCATATTTGCATCTTAGATAATATATGTATTTTAGAACAAAAGAAAATTTTTTAACGTATAAATAGCATGTAATATTGGTATATGTATTTATATAACTGTTATATACAATGGATTAGACATGATATTAGTACCATGAAGAATTCTGAAATTGGTCGATGAAATTTTTACAGTTGAATGGTCATTATATATAGACGTGTGATTCAGTTGTAAGATGATACTAATGCGTGATGGCATGCGCGTATTTTTATGTCAGGTAAATTAGCTGCATCACACGTATGTGACATCACTTAATTAATTTTCATTTATTCGAGGCATTTTAATATTGTATACAATACAAATTAATTTAATGCAATTTTAGTGAAAATAAAACAGATAATGTGTGAATTTTAGTTTCTCCAAAAATGTTATTTAAATTCTATTACATACATCATTCATGACGCTAGTTGATGTTTTATTTACTTATTGATTATTTAAAAACATAGATAAAATTTGGCTACTACTATCTAATTTTAAAATATTTGTTAAGTGCTTAAAATATGGAGAATGTATTTTAGTTATTCTTTAGAAGTATTAATGAGAGAGAGAAAATTAACCAATGTATTCCAAGAAGGAAGCAAAGGATTTTAATTTTTGTAATTTGATATCTATATAAATTAAAATTGCTTAAAAATGAAATATTGTATAAATAATATATAAAAAAAGCTCTTTATTGCTTAATTTTTGAAAGAATTTAGAACTAATTTTTGAATCTGAATTAAGATTGTGTGTTTGAATTTTAATAAAGGATTTAGAGTTAATTTGTGAAAGAAAAAAAGCAATATTAGCTTAATTTTTGAAAGAATTTTAACTTATGTTGATAAAAAATTTAAAAAAAATTAAAGCAAATGTGCTTCTTCGAGTACATCGGTTAAAGTTTACCTTAAACTTAAGATTTTCCAATTAATAAATTGGATGTAATTTTCTTAATTTTAAACTTTGTTAAGAGCTTTGGTTAAATGTTTGTTATCTAAATAGACAGTTATTGAAATAAAAGCTTTCCCATGGTATTCATTTCATATTTCATATCACGAGCTAACAAATTGTAATTTATTCTAACAATATCTAACATTTTTAATGCATTTTAATAAAAAGTTACTGTTTATAAGAGAACAAAAATATTTTTTAAATGTTATTCTGATATAAAGACATGAATAATTCCATTGGAAACATAGTTTTATTTATTAGATATTTTTATTCATATTAATTATTGGTTTATTTCATTGTTATTTTAGTTAAACCTAATAAATAACTTTTCAACATCAATGTCTATCTACTCAGATTCTTGAAAATAAAGCAATTGGAAACTCTACGTTTAAGTAACAATTTTAACTGCAAACTCATTAGAATGTATTTCTAATTTTATAAACAACTGTGACGTCAATGAAAAAACGTCGTTTCCTCAAAAAATATCAGAATGTCATTAAAAATGGAATCATAATTGAAACCAGATATTTTATTTTAACTCAAGTGTCAACATTATTTTGATAACATTTTAAGTGCTTTCAGGGAATAGATTACATGATAAACGTTAAAATTGGATATACTTGCTCAAAAAATACATCCATTTGATAGTTAAAGATATTATGATATTTGATATGGTTGTGTTTAAGTATTTATACTTTTCTGAAGTATACCATAAGAAATATTATCTGTGAGTGCGATTAAATCTTTCTAAATTAATTTTGAATTAAATAATTATGTGTAAACTTAATTTGGAATTTTTCGATTTGAAATCTGAGTTTATATGGACATGCAATATTGTGGACAAGAGTTATTTTTTGTAAGACGATTATTGTTTAATGAAATTTATTTTTTCATTTAATTTTTTTAAAGTAAAATTTTTTCTTGAATTTTAGTTACGTATTTTCTTGAATTTTAATGAACAGCTGATAAAAAGATTCTCAGACTATCAAAACTTTTTATTAACTGTTTTATTGGTTTACTTGTAATATTCCAGCAATTATTACACTATACATTTAAATTGTATTTTATTATAATGTTCAATGACCTTATGATATAATGCTTTTTATGATAATTTAAGCTTTAAATTTCCTTTATAGAATCTTACCGTCGCCTTATACTCAAAAGCATTACTTTTGTTATGCACACCCTTTTTTTCTCTTTTTACATTTAATAAATGTTGATAATTTTTTTATTTATTTTCAAATGCTTATAGAATTAAAATTTTCTTCAATTCTGTAAGATCAAAATTTTGGAATGTTCTTTTGATCCATTAATGTTAATTAAAAATGCATATTATACACATATTTATATTTCTTTCTAGTTAGATTTCATCTTCAGTATGTAATATTTTGCTACAAAGAAAGTCAATGATATTAGTTTTATTTTATTTCAAATTAACTTTTGTGTTTGGCATTGTGCTTGGGTTTTAAAATCAAATCTGATTAATAGAAAAAATTATAACAAAATATAATTATTATTGAAATAATTATATGTTTCATTATTTTCCCTTATAATTATGTTTGCTGGAAATATTAGCACTCAAACTCTAAATCTAGGAAATATGTTAATGGTAGCTTCAAGTTTTTTGCATAATTTTAATATTATTTCTAAAAATACCTTGGAAATGTACAATAAGTTTTGTTTTAGCTCATGATAAAATAAAATTCATATATTAAATTCATAAAATTCACAATTTCAAGTAAATATTCATCTATAATATTCATATTTAGTTATAGAATAATTTAGATATTAGGTAGAAAATGTATTATTATAAATCCAGGGTTATATATAATTACAAAGCGTCAAATTGAGAAAAATGTGTTCAAAAACATTTATGCAACTTTTTTTCAGAGAAATGTGTCGTTATTATTTAAGCAACAAATACTTCAAGCAGTAAAAATACACCATACATTAAAAAAAAGTTAAGTATGATGTTTTCATAAATTTAAATGATGTTGATCATTGATGTATTAGCACGTTGTTTATATACATTATACTTAATTTTGCTTAATATCTTCTCTACAATGTATCAAAACAGATGAAAAATAAATAAAACAACGAATTATGTAGGCAAACAAAAATAAATACATGATAAAAGTGCACGATTCAATTTTTATCTCAGGGGAACTGAAAATGGGTCACAGATATTTATTTCTATTTATCACTGTCTTTACAAACCGAATACCGCTGGCCCCACCCACATATTCAACCTCAGCTTCCACGAAAATGATGTGAGAAACAAGCATGCTACATGTTAAAGGAAAGCGAAATGTCATTTCACGGTGTTAAAATAATTATTACCAAAAAGTCATCTGGGTTGAAACAATAAGAAATATCGCAAATGTTGCATATTATTAATGAGGTACATTTGCGAGATGTCATAGAGGAACAATTGTTCTAACTTCCACCCCATTTTCCGTTCCAAGCCTACAACGAGTTTTGCATTAATTAATTTCCCTTGTAGGGAAATTATTAGGTTACCGGAATCTGCAGCAGTTTAGTATTTTCGTTCTGATGGTTCTTTCAGATAATAATTAACATAGGAGGAAATTGAAAGTCTTTGAAATCGAGCGTTTTAATATACAGTAGCATAGTTTGCAATACTGATATTTGTGATGCGTCTCTTGTTTTTGCTCTCATATTTATGGAAAGCATAAGTTTCCTACAATTTGGCATAGCGTGACCAATGTGACTCATTATGAGTGATGTGATTTAATGTGATAAAGGAACGTAAATAATATTTTTTTCAAACTTAGATTTTTAATATTTAGTTAAATGTAAATTAAAGGAATAAAAATTATATTAAACTGAATATATATTAATCGTTTTCAATGTAAATATATCTCTTTACATAGTTTTAAGCATTTCGTTATTTTACAAATCAAATTATATTGGCATTTATTTTGAGTTAATATATTTAATTAAGAAGTCGTTAATGAAACTGAATTTAAACTTTATAGTAATTCTCACTTTACAATTTATACTTTGTGCAAATCAATATTCTTTGGTTAGAAATCACAAGTTATTTTGACACTAAATAATTTAAACAAACCTCATTTTAAAAATACTTCCAAACAACGTTTTAAAAATATTTTCAAACAGTAATTTAAAAATAATTTGAAATTGTATTTTATAAATATTTTCAAACAGTATTTTAAAAATATTTTGACAGTATTTTAAAAATAATTTGAAATGGTATTTTAAAAATATTTTAAAACAGTATTTCAAAAATATTTTCAATCAGTATTTTAAAAATATTTCAAACAATATTTTAAAACGTCTACTTTAAAAATAGACGTTTTTATGTCAATCTAATAATGTTTTTTTTATTAATTTTTAACTTTAACTTTAAAATTTTAAAGGAAATGAATCACATATACGTTTAAAAAAAGGAATCATATATGGTATTCGAAAGCTAGTTTCATTTATGGAATGAATTCAAAACTTGTACACAAATCCAATATGTGAATATTTTTATCTAAGAACCATACTTTTAACAACAAATGACTGTTTAAATTCATGCTTAATTGAAAGAAAATAAAATAAATAAAATGCTTTATTTTTGTTTTAATAATTAATTTATAATCACTTGAAATAATATAATAAAGGTCAAGGTGCATTGGAATAATCTTAATTAAAGAATCATCCTTAAACATTTTTGATAAAAGTATTCGGAGATTAAAGTACGCATTAGGAAGGAGTTTGTTATGTTAATATATAAATATAATGTATCAAAACAATGCAAGTAATTTTAAATCATGTTAACAAAATCCCAACTATATTTTTATTTCTTAGATATTCAATTATTTAAAATAAAAACATGAAAGTTTAATATAATTGAAAACTGGGGAAATATAATGATGTGTTTTAGTGAAAACTAATAACATACATTTATACTCAACAATTAAGAAAATATTCTTTGAAAACTTTTAGATAAGGTCAAAAATAGATATCATATGTGATTTTCACTTAAGAAAGTTAAATTACTTACTAAGAATCGCTATGCAAGGTATTTATTTAATTTTAGAAACAATTTTTATTTATGAATAGGGATAATTATAATATTAAACCTGATTTAAAAGTTTGGATAAAATTAAATATGTTTATAGAGTAACTTAATATGTAGACATTTTGTCTTTGACCATCCAAACGTAACCACAAATTCACTAAGCTATTTTAATAACGTATCTGCCAAACACATCTTATTGAATCAAGTTTTCCAATATAAATTATTTTTTAAGCAATTGCCTAAAAATAAATATACAAATTTTAAATAAAAATTAATAGTTGCGATGAAATTTAGAAAACATTTTCTGCTCTCTATATAGGATTTATTTTATTTAAAACATACAGTAATAAAATTATATAAAGCTTTTTGACATCATTAGTATATATAATGTTGAAAATGCAAACACTTGAAAATTTAAAAAATCAGAAACTTTAGCTATATATATATATATATATATATATATATATATATATATATATATATATATATATATATATATATATATATATATATATATATATATATATATATATATATATATATATATATATATATATATATATATATATATATATATATATATACCGATATTTTAATTGTTTGTTTGCTTTACTATTTCTCATTTAGTCAATTTTATTTCAATAGAATTTTGAGGATGGTGATCTTCACATACCTGAGTATAACGGAGCTATATTAAAGCTGCGAATTTGTTCATCTCAAAATTTCCAAAACCAGCAATGGGTTATCATAAAGATCCTGCCTGGATAAGACCAGACACGATAAAATATGGATAGGAGCTGTCTGTTCAATAGATCACTTGCAGCAGGCCATGTATTGTTAAGAATCCTCAGAGTAAGTCACAGAATGAAGGTGGTCTCTGAGAAAGCGAGTAATAGCTGTCTATTCCCTACAACATCAAGAAAGGTTCGAAGATTTTAATGGCCGACAACTATAATACCAATAGTGTGGAAGCCAAGTTGTTGACATCTGATTCTTGCGACTAAGAAGAGTTTCCAGTGAGGAAGTGGAAAAAAAATGACGGATCAATATCGCCTGCTTTGGCTAAGTTTCCACTATCTCATTACCTTTGATTCTCACGTGCAATGGTATTCCCTGTAGGTGGATTGGTTTGGAAACGGAGAGTTTTTTTTTTTGAGATTTTTAAGAATATTTACCGTCAAGGAATAGCTAGTGCTTTGCTAGTTGGACAGGTGCTCTCCGGCAAGATCCAAATTTTATTTGGATAACATACAGACTTGAATAGCTATAGACCTTCATTGATGGCGAGTAGTTTGGCTTCTTCTCTGGAACTTCATCTCTTGATCTCGGAATTGGATGTAAACACCAGTGCCAGTACAGTTATAAGTTATTCTCCTGTTAGTAAATTCCTAAGCTGTTTCTTCATTGATGGGTAAAATCGGCAGCTTCTTTGTCCAAAGATTGGAGTTCCAGGGTAGAAAACTGACTCAGCTTCGATGCATGTAAATTTTAGCTGAAAAAGAAGTAGTATCCTTTACATCTAGGGTGACTTATTAAGAAATTAACTTCCGCCGTACCTCACCCACTGCGTTCAGAGACACACTCTTGCCATGAAGGGGTTGCCTACATGACTTAAAAGGGACAGCATTTTAAATTAATTCTACAATCCGGTTTCTGTGGTTAGAAGGTAACTGGGTTTCACGTTAGAGCTGAGCAGACTGATCGATATCACATTTCAGCCAATTAATAAATCTGTTAATGTGGATTCTTGAGAGATTTCAGGAGATTCTCCCTTGATATTTATGAATGCTGATTGCCTATTGGGAAAGCTACAGTAAAGCAGTTGAATGCATTTAATGCCTTACAACTTTGACTTTCATTGTATACACTACTAATTGTCAAATAGTTTATTTGCTTGGTGAGAAAAACTGTTAGAAACTGTTAGAAAAAATTGTTTGTGCATTCTAAAAGCAAAAAATATTTATTGACAATTAATTAAATAAAAGAGTATATAATTAAAATATTAATAATTAATTATCTAATCTTTTAATAACTAAGATTTTCATACATCATGCATGCAACAGCATATAAAATAGACAAATTAAAAAGTCATATTAAGAAAAACTCAACTGGCCATTTAAAAAAAAAAAAAAAAAAAAAAAAAAAAAACTAATTTAGTCATATTAAGTGTTGTTATATGTTGTTACTTATGTTACTTGGACAAACCAAGGTCGCTATATCATAGGCTATGTGAATTTAAGTCAGTAGAGTGCGTCTTTCTATTAACAGAGCACCACGGAGGTGAAAGCACGACTTTGCTCTGAGCTCCTCTTATAGATGGCACCACCAGAGGATCGACCCTCTCAATTTTGACAATGATCTGAAGGGGAAAGAAGTTTTCTCAAGACCATTACACCTATGGTAACTGCACAAAGACCGACCACAGGACTTTCGATTCCACAGATTTAATGAGCACATATATCGCAGGTCGTATTAGGGAAATATAATTAACAAATATGGATTTATTACACAATTAAAAAATTTTGACCAGAAACATTGCTAAATATTTTTCAAATATATTTAGTAATAAGCATCCGGAGTATATGCTTTTTGAATAAACAATAAGTAAAATCGAGTTAGTTTACTAATATTAAACTAAAAGATAAATATATAATTTTCTTTTAAAATTCTTATAAATTATTATTTAGATTAATAAGACTCCCATTTCAGCTTTATCATTGAATAATATTATAGTAACCATATATTTATTTATTGATAAAATAAATAAAGCAATTTTATTACTAATTTTCTTACTTTTTATATAAATCTCTTTACATTCGCCGATTTGAAAATGAATTTTTAAACTGAAATGGTTTTTGAAATAAATATTTTGATATGTACGTTCTTGATTTAGAACTGCATTTCATGTTGCTAAGCTTCTGAAACGAAAAATGATCACATTCTTTTGAAACTATTATTAAGCCGAAATGAATTCCTAGTTTTTCTTCTCCTATTCATAGCCAGTAACATCTCGCTCTAAGGCTTTTTTCCTTGAAACCAAATGAAATTCCTAGAACTTGGATACTAATAACAACAAATAACTTTTTTTCATTTCTACTTAGAGGACTTCGTTAAAAAGAAAACAAAACCCAACGCACTTCTCGAAATAACAAGAAGATTAAAGAAAGCAATGGTAAACATCTGTTACTAAAGGAAATCTTATAGTTCCCTTGCGACATTTGTAAGCAACAGAAATTATTGTATTTACTTAAGTATTAATTAAAAGTTTACGAGAAGCTGTCGTTTTTCTTTGTGACGTCAATGTACTTAGCAAAATGTAAATAAAAATTTAATAAAAGCTAAAAATATTATCTTTCAAATTTCAGGGTAAGGGAAAAATAAATTGCGTAGGGTACAAATATTATTCTCATTAAAATTTCAGCGAAGTTTATGAATAAATTACTATTTTCTGTGAGAATTTTATTATATTTTTGGAATTATTGCATACAAATAATTTTATTATATTATTAGATTTATTATAATTTTTAACATTTTTATACAGAAAATTGTGACATGAAATAAAAAATAATCAGTATTTTATACGAGAATTATTAAATTGATTCTTTGAATTACTTATTTAATATTTGTTATAAAACATTGTTCGTTTTTTTTACTTACAAAGATATTTTATTGAATGTTTGAAAAACGCTAAAAAAGCTTATGTTTTGCATAAGATTTTATTTTCAAAAATCAAAGAAAATTTTATATTTTCACTAGCTTTAAAACAATATACAGAACAATTCAGAAATATATTTTTCCTTAATATTGGCTATTTTTTAATGTGATTATTAAACTATCAAGCTGTAGATGCATATAAATTCTTAAGTACAGTCGGTACGAAATTAGCAATAAATTACTAATGCCTTCTGAAATTTTCAGTAGTGATTTGGCAGATGGATTGTTTTTATGAGCAAAAAAATGCATTATTCTTTCGTAATATCCTAAATATCTTTTATTATGTTTTTAGCTAAATTAGTATTTACATAAATAAGTAACAATGTTTTAAATACTATAAACACAAAAATTATATTTTAAAATGCAAAAGTGTTTTTAAATATTTCATGAAAAATACAAATTGTGTACAAATTTCAAAACTTATCTCGATTACTTAATAAGTACTAAGTTTTCTTGCAGATAAATTTTCTTTCATGTATGAATATTCTTCTGAAAACAAGATATTAAGTAAATGGTGATTCGTATTTACTAAAATTAAGAAGTTTTTAACACTCGCATACATCCAGAATTATAATATTATAATCAAACTTAATTTTAACTAAAATATATTGAATTCCAAAAATGTATTTTACATTTAATATGTTCACGTTTACCTTTAGGAATAAATTATAAAACATTATTTTAAATATTGAATACTTCACTGTCAAAATTAGTGGAAAAGTTTCCAAAGTGTTATTGAAACCCTTAAATAATTTATTAAAATTTTTAACGATATTAATTACTGTTTGATTATTTTTAAATATGTCAGTTAACTCTTTCAGCTTTTATAAAGTGGATAATTACTTTTTCAGGAATAGATAATTAAATCGATTAAGTATATTATTGTTCTATATAGTTTGCAGTTTTAGTGCTGTTTAAAATTTGCATTTAGAACTGCTGTATGGGAAAATAACCACTGGAATGAAAAATTTAGTTTACAAGAAGTTTGAAATCAAAAAAACATTTTCAAGGCTATTGTAAAACCTTAATAATATCAATACTGTTCAAGGTTACTACAGCTATTTATATTTTCTCTGAGAGATTGAACATCAATTATAAGTTATGGTATAGCTCAGAACCACATTTTTATGGAAATATGCATCTAATATTCATTTTCGCTATGTAAATAAAAATCTTTTATTTTTCTCTTTGAAATACTTCATTTTTGTTAAATGTTCAGGCAATTTTGCTTCGATTATTTTTGTGAATTGCATAAGTATCCTACCTTCCAGTATAAGTAATATAATTTTAATGACAAACAGAATTACAAAAATTTCTTCGAATATCTATTTTCTCTACTTATCTATTTTATTTTATTATTACAATTATTTATTCAAGAAAATAGGATTCTTCAATTATTATTCCATTTCAAATGTTTATCACATTTATTTTCATTCATTGAGGCAATGCTTACTTTATTAATTTAAAAGAAAGTTAAATTTATTTTTATTTTTGGTCAATTATTAATTTTTATTTGTCTACTATTTTTTTAAGATTATCAATAAAAATTAACATTTAATGCTTAAAATATACAAGTAATGAATAAAATAAAATATTTGGAATTGTGTGAAAATTAATGACTGAGCTTAAAATATAGCTAAAAAACAAAATAAAAATTTCAATAAGATATGGATGAAAAATGATAAATTCTAATTGTTCTTTTTTTTAAAAAAAATTTTCATTCTTAATAAAATTGTCAAAATAATAAGTTCTACAAAAAAGCAATTATAAGTAAATGTACTAGAAAGTAGGTGCGTAAAAATGTTTTAATTATTAAAATTAAATTTATATTTTGTACAATTTTATCTAATTAAAACAAAGTACAGAAATATTGCAAAATTGCAAACAATAAAATACTGTAGATCAATAAAATATTGCATTTTTATAGTATAGTGTTTTCTATAATACCCAAGCAAATATCATTTGAACATAAAAATTATATTTAAGTAAACTTCGATTGACAAGAAAGGGGCTTAAGTACAGTAACAATGCATTTATTCATGTATTGAAACAATGCTTTTATAATACAGTTTACTTTTCTAATATTCAAGCAAATACCATTAGAATATAAAATTATTAGCAAATGACCATTTCGAATGAATTATCGATTCACAAAAATGAGCTCAAGTACAGTAACAAATGTATTTATTCATGAATTCAAACAAATATTTACACATTAGGATGAAATATACTGGTTTATTCACAAGATAACTTCCTACTGAAATTATAAAAAAATTGAATCTAAAATTAACTTTTATATTATATAAAATTAATCTTCACCTGCATTCTAATTTTCTGCGTCCTTATTATAAAATTGGTCACTACATTTATTGATGAGACACTGTTTTCCTTAAATGATTTTATTCGAAAAATAATCCAGAAAAAATATTTGGAATTTATTTTGTAGAGCTGTTTTTAAGATTTTGAGAATGAATTGTGGTAAAAATATGAATATGAAGCATGACCTAGAAAATCTCAATGACTTCGCATAAATTTCAGATCAAATAATATCAACAGGCGATTAATAATACTTTTAGTAAAATCACATGACAGGTAGTCATTTACTATAGCAAATATATAACAATTGGTATAATGTCTATTAAGATGCAAGTATAATTGATATTGTGTGGGAATAAATAATATTCTAAGGAAATCAAGTATTTTCTGGCATCAAATGTCCTTCACTGAGACTCTCTGATGTTGATTAGGAAGTTATTCTATGAATTTCACTCACTCCCAGATTATTATAATCCATCTCTCAATAATATATAATTGACAAATAATCTTTGAAAGCATTATGGTTATTGAGCTCTCAGTTCATTCTTCTTATCACTATGATGTAGAAAAAACCTCAACTTATCTATGCATATGATTTTAGCTCGAACACTGATAAACAAATTGATATATTAGAAATTTACTGTTCGACTAAATTGGACAGCAATCAGAAAACAAATCCTTGTTATCCAGACGTGTAGACAAAAAATTAATAGATTTCTGTATACTCTAGTTGTATAAAATGCATTAATAACTGCAGCATTTTTATATATAACTGGGCATACAGAACTGTCATTTCAATTTTACTCCACTATTGAAACGGAATATAAAATTTTTTCAAGATCCATAAAGTTTTAGAGATCAGACACATATTTGGATGAATGTTTAACTATTTTAGAATATTTTGCCTAATAGCGAAAAAATGGAATTATAATTTCCAAAACAGGTGATTAATTTGAGTGATTGATTTACATTTTCAAGAAATCTATCAGCAGGTCATCAATCAGAATATTACCTTCATCACGTGGATAATAATATGGTGTTGAAAACCACAATCAAATCAAATCTTTAAGCAATTCATGAAATTGGAATAGTTGCTAGCCATTGCTTTCATCCATTGCAATCTTGATCAACAGAACTTTTACTCCCGATTTGCCTTTTATTTAACTAATTTCGACACAGTATTAAGAAAAAAAATATTAAATAAAATACTTGAATGTTTCGACTCATTTGTGCCTTGAATTAGAATCATCCTACACAAAATAAGTTTTAAACATGCATTTATTTTATAAATTCATATAAAAATATTTAGCTTTATTCATGAATATTAAAGTTAAAATATCAATGTTTAAAAGAAAAAACCAATTTTTTTAAAACCAAATGGCAATGTGATTTGTTTGCTGTAGTCTGCAATACGTTTCTCTTAAATTTTTCTCATACTCTTACGTTTAGCTAACGTTGCCTTCAATTTGTAATATTACTGATTTTGAATATACTTATTTATTTTGTTAATAAGCACCTTTTTACTCTGCTTTTAAGGGGAATATATTAACTTGATGGTACATTTCCGTAACCCTTCACTGAATAAGGCAAACACTCGATATTAATGCCATTATGTTTGGAAAAAATGTACTTACTTCTAAATATATATTTTGTGACAACAAATAATTACTTTAAACATATTATGTTAAATTAGCAAGTAGTCTTATTTAATGTTGGTTTCATTCTTTAAATTAATTGAAGTGATGAATACATACTTCTTTATAATACGTTTTGAATAACAAAAGGCATTTTTAATCTCAGCAGTCTTTTTTCGAGATTTTAATAACGTTTCTTTTAAATTCTTAAGACAAAAACTATTTATTGATTTGATAGTGATTTTATTTTTAAAATGTTCCGCATAACTTTTATTAACTCTGAAATCGTATATTTAAAATAAATCTTTAATTTTATAATCATATGAACAGATTAGAATCGAACTGTAATAAAATTAAAGATATCAAGAAAAACTGTTTTTCTTATCTTTTTCTTGAATAAGAGTAAATTATTAAATGCTCTTTTCAATTTTCAATTATTTTATAAATAAAAATGCAATTTTTTGGACTTAAGATAAATAACGTAGAATTTTCAAACTTATCTCTTTTCTTTTATATAAATACGCCGGATAATACGAGTTAAATTTTTAACATAATGTATCAAAAATGATTTAATAAAATATATAGGACTTCATATATTGATGATGAATTTTGTTAAATCATTTTTACGATTTGAATCAATAAAATTGTTTATTATTAAATTCCAGTAATCTAACATATAATATTTATGGAACACACACACATACATATACATACATACCATACATACATACACACATATATATATATATATAAATATATATATATACATATATATATATATATATATATATATATATATATATATATATATATATATATATATATATATATATATATATATATATATATATATATATATATATATATATATATATATATATATATATATATATATATATATATATGTATGTATGTATGTATGTATGTATGTATGTATGCATACTAATTTGATCCATATGGCAATAAAATATTTAGGCTGACTTTCTTTATTAAAGAAAAATAAATTACTTTCTATTTACTTATTTTCATATTAATAAATGTACAAAAAGTGAAAAAATTCACGATGTAAGTACTTGTATTTTTTTCCTAATTGTTTGTTTCAACAGTTGCTCAAAATGTTTTTCAAATAATTTGTTGCTAAAGACGAAGAACTCAATTGTAAAAAACAAAGGATAGTGAATTAGTGTAAGCATGTAAGCTCAAGTTAACATTTTATGTAATAATTTAAAAACTAAAATTCTAAGTTTTAAGCTGCAAATTTTATTTCCGTTTTTAAATCAGAGTATATTTATTTTTATAAGAATATATTTATTAAAATTTATTCAAATAAAATATATTTTCAATTAAAGTATATTCACTTTATAAGAATTTTAATATAAAATGAATGAATGAAACTTTGAAAATAAATATGAAGGTATATATTCCTTATTTTTAGAATATGATTCGAATGTATTTATTTTTGAATAAAATAATAATAACTGCTTTTTTAACTTCATTTAAGAGCGTTCTTAAATAAAAAGTCCCTTGACATCCAATTCAAATATTATAAACTAAGCAAATACATGAATAATGGAAGAAGTCTTTTCTTGGTAGACGTCATTCTCCGGAACAAAATTTAAAACAGAGTATTTCTGTTGGATCGAAAGAAAAAGTTCTTCGTCCATTTGCCACGACTTTATCTAAACAGAGCTTCACTAAAAGCTACGGATTTCGAAAAGGGTTTTTAGACTCTGGACTTTATTTAGACTTATGTTAATACCCTTCCTCCCACATCAGCAATGCAAATAGTTTTAAGAAAAGAATTTTGGCATTTAGCGGAAGTGAAACTGGTATGGTAAACATTTTTCTTTATCCTTTTTTATTTCGTATTCGTATAGAGTTTGTAAAGGCATCAAAGAGGAGACTATGCTCGAATTTTATTTCTTTATGGGCAGCTTAGCAATTGAAAAAATTTAATTAAATTCCTGAATGGAAGCTTATATTTGATGCGATGTAGCGGCTCTATGTTAATTTTGAAATTCGTTTTTTTTAAATAACAAAAACAAATACTATTGACTTTTTTGTTAATTAAATTAATAAATATTAAATTATTTAGTTTTCTGCGATTTTTAGTTGATTTTTTAACTAAATTTCTTAAAATTTCATTTCAATTAATATTTTTGTATCTGATTTCAGATAAAAACTTAAAAAATTGTAATTATTTAATGTTTGAAGATAATTGTTTTTCCAATATAAACTGTTAATTATAAATTGGTAAGTAACTTTAAATGAAATAAGTTTTAAGCAAAATGTAACTAAAAATTTTAAACATTGAATTATTAGTTTTTAATTTGTATTTACAACATTTATTTATACCATCGAATCATTTCGAAATTTAATGATACATATTTTGGCAAATAATGAATGCTTATATATTATTCATTAATTACATTATAATTATTAAAGCCTGCACGTTAAATATATACTTGAAAGCGTGAGTAATAGATATTTATCTTGCCTGCACAAGAATTAAACTTTTATATTAAGGAAAATTACAATATATTTTTAACATTATCTGTTAACATCTCATAATATAAGAAAAATAAATTATTGTAGATTACTTTAACTATTATATTAAATTAATTTACAACATATTTACGTACAAAGTATTGAAATAATTAACATCTAAGTTGCTATTTCATATGTAAGATTAAAAATATTTGCTAAAAATATGAGAATGTGCAGCAACAAATTTATTTTAAAGAACCGTTGCTGTTAAAATAACCAAAATTTCTTTTAAGTTATATTTACCTTTAAAAATCAAGATACAAAAAAAGTAACAAAAGAATATTTGGTAAATTTTTACACGCAAAATTTCTCAGATTTATATTAACAAAAATTAAATCCAGTACATTATGCTATGAGACGTAACTTAAATTATAAAATTGTTTTATAAATCAGATTTTAAATCACTGCCGCCACAGAATATTTATTTTATATTCTAAATGCTGCTGAAGATTAAATTAAATATAAAATAAACTACAATTAAAGTCATTATGAATTTTCCATTTTAACCTTCTATTCTTAACCTACATAATCAGGTAAATAAAATAGATTTGTTTAGTAAAACAGATGTGTATATATATATATATATATATACACATCTGTTATATATATATATATATATATATATATATATATGTATATGGATATATGTGCGTGTGTGTGTGTGTATGTATGTGTATATGTGTGTATGTAAGGAATACCTTAAATTTTCTTGGATTTGCAATTTAAGGAAATCTACACAAACTAATATTATTAAGTTTTGCTAATTTGTGCAAATTTTCTTAAATTGTGTATAAATACTATTAAGTTAATAATATTTACAATTTAATTGCGTTATAAAAAGACTAGAGCTTGTATTATAGAATTAAAAGTTACTAAAATAAAAATTAGTTTTAATAGCACTTTGAGTCTCAAGTATTCCAGTATCATATTCGTGTAAATGTTGCAGATGATGGTGATAACATTAATAGTGTTAAACTTCACATACATCGTCTCTACTTAGAATGAGCTTTACATGTAAACTAATATAAACAATATAAGTATAAATGTCAGCTTACAAATGCATAGAGATTTTGGATTATTTTAAAATATATATAGTGAGAAAATTATTTTTTAAGATATGATTGTACGCGTTTAATGAAAAAAAGAACTATCAATAATGAAATAATTGAGAAAATACAAATTTTTTAAGTTATTAAAATATGTATTGCAATATTAAATGTAAATAATATTGACTTTTTCTTTTTCTTTTTTTGTAAATTAATCTACAATATCAGATTTATTAAAGTTGTTTAATTATATATTATGATAAGTTAAATTGTATTAGTCTCCTGATGGAATTATGAATTTATAATAAAACATAATATGTACATAAAACAACACACTAGATTCATAAAATGTTCTAAGAATCCAGAAGTAACATGCAAATGAATTTTGAAATGCAGTAAATGTCGGGGAAAACAAATGATTTAAGCTTCTTATCAATTTCTACTCCACCAAGCAGAAAATTCATACGCGTTTCTTAAATATTCAACACGCCTCAGCAAAACAACCGTAAAAATGTAAACAAAAAATGTTAAGGAAAATGCTATTTTTCTTTCTTTTCACTTGTAATTTCGCTTTCTCTTATTTGTGATGATTTATTGTCAAATGCGAAATCTCTTTTGGGATTTTTGAAGCAGTTGAAATAAACAAAACTTACATTCATTGTAATATTTCATGCTAGAAGACTTTTCACAGCAGTGAATAATGAAAGTTGAATTGAATTGATTTTTTGTATCTTTTCCAACTTTCTTTCACAGTACATTAAAGATCAACTCACGTGTATGTAGTGAATCTTCACATTTTGTGAACAGGTAAATACTAAAGGTTGTGAAAAATGAAAAGTTTTCGCATATCATTTAAAAAAAACGTTATGAAGTTGTAGCTCTTATTTTTTTAAGCAAAATGCTCGGAATTTTTGTACTCTACCTTCCCATTTCTGACATATACTTTCCGCGAAATTATATTCACTGTCAGTTGCCAAAATTCTTTTAAGAGCAAGTAAGAAAATATTTCTCAATTTCTTTTACATTTAAGGAACACTTTTTGATTCTTTTTATAATTAAGAAATACATTTGCACCAAAGCAAAGAATAAATTCAGGGAAAAGATGCGATTTTTTATAGCTACAAATGTGTTATATTCCATCTTAAAGAATTGTTTTTCATGGCTTACTAAATACTTGGAATGATAAAACTGAGCATTATTTTATCATTTTTGAAATCAAACAATATACAAAACTAAGAATAAAGGACATTTTGCTTATGAAACGTTGTTACAAATTTTTAATTTTTTTTCAGAAAGTTGTTGAAATTTTAAATATGCAATCAGAATTTTCAGGTTCTTCTTGTGATTTCTTTCAGACAAGTTTATTTACAAAACTAAAATACAAAAAATAAGCATGTTAACACAATAAATTTTGTTTCTAAAAATTTTAAATTAAATTCAGTAAAACTAAAGCATGTTTAACATTTGTATAAGTAAAATAATTTTCCTAAATGCTTAAGATTTCGTCATGGAACATTTTTCTACAGTTTTCGTGAATTTTCTTGAAAATGTACTTATTTTATATATGTGTATGTGAATAACAATTTTTTTTCTATATGAAAGTTACTTCCTCTTTCTTAAGGAACAGAAGCAGAATAAATATAAACAGATATAAATATTAAATTACATAATTTGAATTGGTTAATTAAATTATGAGATTATTTCATCGACGTACCATTGCCATTAGGGATAGCCATTTTTTTGCATATTTCGGAACTATTATCTTTCCTATTCCAATTAATATATAAGTTAAATAGACTACTTTGACATCTTCTATTATGGCATATGAATGTTAAGAATTTCCTTTTAGATATCTTCATGGTTCCTGAAGAGTCTTAATAGAATTCAGTACCTTGACAATATATGATACAAACTGGAACTATTGTTATTCTTTAATGCAATCGTTTCTATAAATGTGTTTGATAATCGATTAATAGGATGATTAAAAAATTCAATATTTTCTTATTTAATCCATCAGAATATTTTTATAAACATTAATTGATATAAATTCACATGAAGTGCGGAGTCTAAAACTTTTAAAGAATCTCAGTATCCCTCCAGAATATTGTTCACACAAAAGCTTGAAATATTACGCTTAAATTCACAACAAATTCATTTTAGGGCTTAAGAATTTGTGTGCCAATTTATAATCTAACTTTTTAATCTAATTTATAAACCAACTTGAGAACTTAAAAATTACTAATTTGTCTATATTTAAATATATGAATAAAATCTTGATTGTGAAAATATTAAATAATTAATTTTTGATGCATGAATTAACAGCTAAGTAGCTTTTTTCTAAAATAAAATAATTAGTATTATTCTGGAACCCAACATTGGAGAATGAAAAATTGTCACACCTCGAGTGCTACGGCAAGCAATCTTGTGTTCAAAGCACTGGTTTACTGACCGACAGGTCGTCATTTCGATACCAGCTAGTACACTATGATCTTTTGTTTCTTCTAGTTTACTACTTAGCTTATAAGAAAATTTTTCGTTTATGTAAATTTCCCTAATTTTGATATTTCTATCAATTTTTAATGTTGTATATAAAAGCCTTCCCTCAAATAGAGGACAGTTCGAGTGCAGGATTTGCTTCCTGCTTGCATCGTGCTAATAAACTTCCTTTAAATAAGCACGGTGTAGTTATTCCGTCTACCTTACAGTCTTACCTGAAATAATTGGAGGAGGTGCCGGGTAGCATCGGAAATTCGGAAGAAAAAATAAGGCAAAGTCATTGGCTTAAGAATCTACCACCTAAATAAGGGCTATATAAAAAGTCAACAAATATGAAAGACAAGGTTATGGAGTCCAATGAAGCAAATCTTCAATCTGTCATGTTCACTCCAGCCCTAGTAAGAACAATCAAATAACCTTCCAGCTTCAAGGCCGAGTCGGAGGAAAGTTCATCAAAGTGGCTTAAAGTATTTCAGAGAGCAGCTAATTTCAATCAAATGTATAGCACGCTACGTTTCGCCAATGTGTACTTTTTCTTAGATGGGTCTGCTAGAAATTGGTTTGAATATAATGATGACCTATTATCTTGAAAGAATTGAAGAAAACTTTTAGTGATGGTCAACTGTACGTAAGATGAGCCAAGGACAGTTTAAAGTCTCAAACTCAAAAATAGGATGTATCTACCCAATTATATTCAAGATTTGTTGAGACTGTGCTACCAAACATACTCTAAGATATCGGAGGACAATAAACCATCACATTTAATGAAATGAGTCACCAAACATGTGTACCAAGCGTTGCTGGCAAAATAAATAAAAAGGACCTCTGATTTTATTAAATGGTGTCAATACATTGAATAGATGAGCAAAGGTGCATAGGACACCAGAGGTTTGCTCACCTTCCACAAGTAGTTTATAAGAGATCAACCGATTAGCACGACTTGACATCCTTAATTCGAAGAATCGTTCGTGAAGAAATCCAGCAATTAAGTAGGAAATGGAGGTATCACCACAATCGAGCTTGCAATCTATCAAAGTTATTGTTAGGGGGGAAGTGGAAAAATCGATAAAGCCTATCGTCAGCAACAAGAATAAAATCTATTCAAGGTTGAAATGCCACTTCCAGAGGCGGTAAGGAATCACCGTAAGTAACTCGTGCTTACGTGGGAAAAGATATAAAGAAAAACTGACATGTGGCGTATTACAGACAATCATATACTCTGCCAACCGCTTCGGCCACCTCGTGGGCTACTGCCGAGATAGGAAGGTTATATTTGATGCTTATCGCTAAAGTTATCGACAAGGAGGATCATAGTATTCCGATGACGTCCGCTTCGCTGAGGTGACCAGCCTCTCAATCAACAGATCACCATCGCCGAGTACAAGCCGAGAACAATCTCCGAGACGTCGAAATAGATGCCACTTCGGCTGTCACTTCGCAAAACTCTCCTCCTGCCGCTGTGTAAAAAAAACTATGTTGATGTCTATATCGACGATCAGCCGGTACGAGAACCTGTGGAATCGGCAGCTTTATTTCCAGTTATCTCTGAAAGATATCAGCAACAGAGAAGAAAAGTTTTATTTGAATATTCAAAGACGGTCGTTTTAAAAGTCGTAGATGGTAGCCATGTAAAACCGATAAGAACTTGCATTCTTCGAGTAACTGTGCAGAACGGCACTCAGCCTTTTGAATTTTTGGTCCTACTAAAATGATGTCATGATGTCATTCTCGGTTGGGACTTCTTGAAACCATGTCAAGAAATGTTATAGATTGTGGTTGATGAGAAATCATGTTTGACGAAATTATGCTTGAGCCTCTTCCACAAAGATGAGGCATATTTGCTGTAGAGGATTGTTTAATTCCAGCCCGCTCCGTGATGAAAATCCACGTAACTATTCTTATGGTTACCTACAATGACATTGACATCATTGTCGAATGCAACAAATTTCTGTTATTGAAGCAAAGTTTAGTAATGCTATCTATGATAATCACCCTTCTGAACTGAAACAGAGAGCGAGCTGGATTGCTAGTGGGTTGAATCAAATACAGCACATGCCTAAGCGTATTTGGATAGGTCATGCTGAATTAATATAGTCTTTAAGTGTTTTGGCTTTGTCAGAGGCACCCACATATGAAGATACCATTTTGATGGAGTGATATCATTAAGATAGAGTGATATTTGTTGATTATAAACAGATAATCGTTTGTAATCAACAAATATAATTCTCTCTAGCGCCAAATTTCATCGATGAATAGTGACAAAAACTGATAAACATTTTAAAGGCATTTAATAACTTTTTCAAGTGAGGAAAGAATAAAGAATACCTACTCAAAATTAAACGTAAGATCAATATCAGAGACAAATTACCCATCAAACAGAGACCTCACAGAGTACAGCCTGTGAAAACATAAATAACTTATAATGAGATTGAGAAAATGCTACAGAAAGGAATGATCCAAGCTTCAGAAAGTCTTTGATCATTTCTAGTTGTGTTAATGCAGAAGTAGTTGGCTTTCCTGTGAGGATTATCACTGCTTAAACAAAGTAACAAAGAAATACATTTATTTTTTACATAGTATTGATGTGACATTGGATTTTTTAAAGTGAGAGAACTATTTTTCATCTATGCATTTTTATTCGGGTTATTCAAAGTGGATGAAGCAAACCGAGAGAAGACCGTATTTGTTATTCGTGAAAGCTTATATGAATTCAAAGTTACGCCATTTAATCTTTATAACGCGTCATCCAGTTTCGAGAGACCAATATATAGCTTATTGCGTCACCTTAAATAACAGATGTGACTTAGTTACCTACACGATATCATGGAATTCTCCTGGACCTTCTCTAAACATCTCGAGAGACTTTCTTATACCTTTAAGTGCATTGAAGAGGTGGAACTCGTCTTGAATACCAAGAAGTGCCTATTCGGTTCAAGACAAATCAGAATTCTTGGTCAACTAGTTTCTGGTAAGGGTGTGAAACAGGATCTTGATAAAATAAATTCTCTTAGTGAATTCTCTACACCAAAGAAGGTCTATGATGTTAGAATCTCCTTGGGATTTCCTCTTACTGCCGACGCTTCATTTAGGAATTTTGCTATAAGGCGCAACCACTTCAAATGTTATTAAAGTTGATTCCAAATTTGAATAGAACTAACCGCAAGAATACTTCTTTAACAAGCTGAAATCAGCACTCACTTCTGAATCTGCATTAGGTCTATTTGACGAAACGGCCCAACTGAATTAAACACAGACGCTAGTGGTTATGGAATTAGTGACTTGCTAGTCTAAACGTAGAAGTGTCTTGCTAGTCCAAACGTATCTTGAAAGCTGACAAGAGAAGAGAACAATTAGACTATTAAAAAATGTCTTGCTATCATGTGGGCAATAATAACGTTCCGACGATCTATTTGGCAAGCAATTTGCAATCGTGATCGACCATCACTCATTATTTTTGCTAGCTAATTTTATGAATCTATAGGGAATATTATATTGGCTCTAAGACTCTAGGCATATAATATCTCTATTATCAATCAAAATGGAAAGAAACATCTGGATTTCAATAGTCTTTCCAGAAATTCCATTAATTACGATAGTAAATCAGAGGATATTAGTGCCCTTTCATCAATCGACCTATCACTGGAACAACAAAAAGATGCTGAAACATCTGTAATAGCCCGATCCCAGGATATGTCATAAAAAATTTGCAAGTCTGAATTTGAAATAATTGACGGGATCCTATGCAAGAAATATTTTGATCCTGCAAGGAAGACATGGCTTTCAGATATTCCAAAGGATTTTCCATTACACCTATTTCGATATTTTTATGACGCACCATCTGCCGGTCACTTGGGAATTGCGAGGAAGTATGACAAATTACAAAAAGGATTTTATTAGCCCGGGATATAGTTAAACGTACAAAGTTATGTTTTCCATTGCAAAGAATAGCAGAGGAGGAAATCCGTCCAACAGAAATAAACTAGTCAACAAGTGACAATACCTTCAACGAAAGCACCCTTTCATCAAGTTGATATCAATGTGCTAAGCCGTTTCCCTAAATATGTAGATGGAAACAAATGGATGATTGTATGTACCAATTATCTGACTAACCCGTTTAAGAAAGAGAGCTGCAGAAAAACAGTGGAACGGTGTTCTTCAAAAGGAGGGTTAATATTTTCTCAAGAGTAAGCAGCCTTTTAGTGAAAACACGAGATTCTTGATTGACGAGTTGTTGCTTTGATACCGGCTTGTACATTTTAATATTTTGTTTCTTTTAATTTATGTCTTCAATTTCAAGAAAATTTCCGTTTATGTAAATTTCACTATTTTCCATATTTTAGAATTTTTAATGTTGTAAATAAAAACCTTTCCTCAGATTGATCGAAGTCCGAGTTTTTGCATCCTGCTTGCATCGAGTTAATAAATTTCGTTAAAGTAAATAGAGATTACATATTCTGTATACTCTGTACTTCAAAGGGACAATACAATATATATATATATATATATATATATATATATATATATATATATATATATATATATATATATATATATATATATATATATATATATATATATATATAGTGTGTGTGTGTGTGTGTGTGGGACGGGGAGTGGCCAAGGCGTAATTTAATTAATTAACAATTTTTATATAAAGCCTAATATTCAATTAACATATAAATACCAATATAAATATATACAAGTTTGGGATATTTACAATTAATCGTCTTAATGGAATGAAATTTAAAGTTTAGGTTTAAAATTATGGGGAATAGGAGCAGTTGTCTTGCTGCTATCAAAAAGGAACGTCTTCGCGTCTTTTTGGCTTTTTTCTCTTCTGCCCCACTCACTGGGGAAGCTGTTGCGCCTCTCGAGCCCCTACTCAAGTGGGCACTTGAAATAGTGACGTCGGCTATTAAGTGGTTTATCCACCACATATATAATCATATAATTTAGGACTAGTTACATGTACAGTCATATTAACAATACTTCTAATGCAATATTTAAGGAAAACATTGCTTAAACATATTATTTTTATTTAGCAATGTGTTTAAATATAAATTATTATATTTCAAAATATTCACTTCATATCGAAAGATTGGAAATAAAGTAATGGATATTTTTAAAGGGGGGTATTCATATTTACGATTAATTCCCTTAATTTTAAAATTATTGAGAGATAAGTAGTTAGTATCACAAAATGATGCGTAAAATTTAAATTATTTTTTTAAAATTTTATATTTATTTTTAAGAATATTGATTTTCACAGAAATTAAGAAAAACTGCGAACTTTAGTTGATATTTAATAAGATATTTGATAGATTTTAATGAAATTTCACTTAAACATATATTTATATATAAAGAGCTGTTCTTAGTTAACAATATTTTGAACGTTATTCATCAGAAAATATTAATCATTCTATCCAAAATCAAACAAGAAATAAATTGATAAGATGCATGGTTTTCTATCATAGATATATCTACTTTTAAACGTAAATTTATATTGAAAATGATATAGTTTATTAGAATATTTTCTGTGTCTCTCAAAGTACAATATTATTCACATGCTATTATACTCTTAACCCTGGGAGTAAAATGAAAACGCAAGTGGAATCATATACACAAGATAATTTTTACAGTTTATTATTTCATTTTTGTTAAAGAAAATGGAATGAATTCAACAAATATTTATTAAATAACTAGCAAAATATATCACACATTGTTCAAAGGCATTTTCATTTGAAGATTATGTAAATCAAATTGTTTAAAATGATTTGCTTATTTCTCTGCATTTTTCCTAATTAAATGATATAAGTGTGTATTTGTTGCTACATTAAAGTTTTAATTTAAAACAATAGCTCCTACAATATTATAATACAATTACGAAGCTCCGAAATATATTTCCTACTTAAAAATTAGTCTTAAAATATTTGCAATCAGGAAAAAGCAGCTGTCCACAATAATTAAGAAAAGTAACGTTCATGATAATCGAACATGCTGCTATTCCCAAGGTTGCAATTTTTTCAAAGGAATAAGGACCATTATTAAGTGAGACGAAAACAACTTCTTGTATTTGCCTTAGTAAACCACATAACATAGTTTCTTAGTAAATGTAGAAATACTTTAAAACAGAATTTAATAATTAACTCTACCATAAAATGTACTTTTTTAAACTGAGTTTCTTCTCTTCGCATAATTTTCCAAGTCATGCATCGATATTTGCAATCCAGGTAATAAACAAAATCAAATGTTTCTGCTTATCCATTTTCAGGAAATCAATTTGTGAGCACATGATATTTTAGTGAATTGAAATTTGCAAATACACAGAATTTTTTGCTCTGTTGAATGTGGTATTTTCAAATTTACATATTTTAACTGCAGTAGTGTCTCTTTTGTTGTTTCCTGTATTTCTAGCAACAACAGTTTTTCTTCATTCTTTTTTTTCAAATTTACTTGCGGCATATTCTAGTTTATATGGCAAATATTTCCTTCTTTTTAAAATTTAGGGTAATCTGTAGCAGATTTGTAGTTATTAGATTATTTTTATGCAATTTTTTACATGCCAATGAAGGTAAAATGGTGCAAAAACATTGCATTATTTAAAGAATTTAAAAAATTACTTACAATTTCATTGTATCTCATTTTTTCTAAAATAATTGCATTTTATTCGCAAACTTTTTCATAAAATTCAATATCATAGAAAATGCCTGTTTTAAAATATTTTTTCCTCAAGTTAATTTATGTGGAATTTTATTTTGAAAAATAATATCCATATACAAAAGAATATTTTTGTACAAGCATTGGCTTTAATTTTTATATAGTCTTATACACATACACACAACATGTATAAATCATGTAACAAATAATGTATACCTATTAATATTCAATTTTAAGCATTCTGTGCATAATTAATCATTTAAAAATTCTTAAGAATATGATCCTCCTAAATTTAGTAACTTTTCAACAGTTTTTGAAAAGCTTATTAGTGTTAAACCACTCACATAATTATCTCTTTACTTAAAACTCTATAATTTAATATTCTTCCCAAATTAACTGAAAGAGAGCTATACTGTAAGAGCATCTTAGCGCAAAAACTTGTTTAACTTAACAAATACTTTTGAATTACTTTATATAGAATTCAAAATAATATATGCCAGTAAAAAAAGTTATATTTAACGGAAAGTTTAGAAACAAACATTAAGATTGTTGTCATAAGAGAAAAATAACTCAATTTCAAAAAAGAACATCATTTTTAAAATACAAATACAATTTTAAATCACATATAGTCATACTTTTGCTAAATTTATATTTAAAGAATATTTAATATTAGCAAATTTTTCTTGTTTAAAAACCAACAAATTTGCTGAAAGTTATACTGTATTGCATTAAAAATTATAATGTATTACGAAACATAAATCACTACAAGTATTTAAGACAATTTTACTTTAGAATGAAATGTATAAGTGAATTACATCTTTAAATAGACATGTTTATTTTGTGTTTTATTGCCAAAGACAAACAGATGCCAAATTTATTTACAGATATGAAAATATTTTATACCTATATATAAGTTATGAAGAAAATGTCTTGAAAAAGATATTTATCAAAAGAAAAGTATTTTTGACCGTTTCATCTGACCGAGAAGGGCAAATGTCTACATAAATACGAAATGTATCTCATACTATCTTCAGAATTGAAGATTGAAGGCATAAATGGCTATAAAAGACATTTTTTTCATTCATCCTTCTTGCATTTTACGAGCAGTACCAGGCGGAAAAAAAGCATACATCCGAACGTTTTATATTGAATTTTTACGCCATCTTGGGTTAACCTTCCATCTCGAAAGACAGGGAAGAATAGAGAGATAGAAAAAAACAAGAGAGAAATTGGAAAGAGGACAAGAAAAGGGGGTATTCCTTCCTTTTCTCTTTTATTCTTTCCTCTCCAGTGTGCTCAGATCGCGACAAGAAAAGACGTCAGGATAGAGTAAAATCTATTTCCGCTGGATTTTTTTTCTGTGAATTTTTATTGTTGCTTTTACGTTTTTATTTCTTCCTTCCTTCCCTTTTTTACGTAAGTCTGGAATTCCTTTGGGAAAAAAAGAAAGGGTAAAAAAAGGAATTTTGCTTGCAGGTGAACAAGGGGTCAATATCTAATACATGGATAGATTTCAAAGGAGGGAAAACAGTATGCTTTCGCTAGCACAATTTTTTTATACTTCTGAAAAGATACAAGGAAATTTTCCACGTGCATCATTATAATGGATTTCTTTTTCTCCTTTCTTCCAATGAGTATGTTTTTATACAGCAGATGTATAAGAAGTCTCTTTCTTGCGCTTTCTTTATATTGTTTAGGAAATATTGCGCGAATTTTTCCAGTGACTTTTCCACTTTTTGGGTTTTGTTATAAGCGAAAGACTTTCTTACAATTTTTAAATTGGTTATTTTCCATTTTTATTTTTAGCTAAAACATAAAAAAGATCTTTGGTTAAACATCTTTTTGAAATTTTTTTAATGGAAATAAATTTGCATAGTTTAAAATAATAATTGTTATTAAAAAGTCATGTCTTTTCTTGATGAATGCATTTTGAGTATAATCATATTCAACATTTTTCTGCGAAATAATTACAACATAAGTATAAAACTGCTTTTCCAAATCTGTCGAAATAAAAATAACGCATATTACTATCAATATAAGGACATAATATGATTCTTTATAAAAGTTTCTCAGAACTACTTTTAGATAATTTAAGAAAGTAGCATAATCCAAGTTCATATTCTTTACATTGGAATTAAAATATACATATGTCTGTTTCTAACATAAAACGTGAAACCTCTTTGTAATAGGGATTTATGGCATAACGAGTTATTATTTAAAAGAATTCTATGATTCAAGTTCATATTTATATGCAGAAAATACATCCAAACATGTTTCTTTCCTTTTCTTCATATTGCTAGAAAATATTATCAATATTTTCGTTGTTATTGTTATAATGTTTGGGATTTGTTATGATAAAGACTTTCATGTGATTCTTACATTTCTTATTTTCATTCTTATTTTTCACAGCACAGTAAAAATAATAAAGCATCTTAATTTGCGCTTTAAAAACATTTTTAGAATTTTGCATCGCTTAAGATTCTTTTCATCTTTTCAGTATGTTTAAAAGCTTTCTGTTCAATATCTTCTTTTCAGATTTCTCCAAACGATATGCATATGTTAAAATAAAAACTTTTATTAAAAATCACTTTTTTCTTCTGTGAAAGTACTTTTATCTGTTATTCAAAATAAATGCAATTAGTTAAAAATAATAATATTTATTACTTTCTGATGAAATAAATAAATAAATTTATATATATATATATATATATATATATATATATATATATATATATATATATATATATATATATATATATATATATATATATAATATATAATATATATGTGTGTGTGTGTGTGCTTAACTATGAATATAATAAATGGTTAAGTTCATGATGTAAGTATTCATCAAATATTAAACATTAATCCAGGCAATTTTGAGACATTTAGGAAAAAAATAATTATTTTATATTTCTTATGTACATTAAAAATATGTCTTGTTTTCATTTAAAATACAAGACTTTGGTAACTAGTATAGATATTTAATTATTTTTAGATAATTAAATATTTATATATTTATATATTTTATATAATTAGATATTTATATATTGGTAACTAGTATAGAACTTGTATAGATATTTCTTAGTAAATATAAAAATAATATTTAAACCTACTGGTAATATTTGATTAAAATATATATGAATATATGTTCAATTGCATGAGCAGTCTTATATTTCATTAATGAGCTAAACATTCAGGTTTAACTTTTAAAACAAATCTTTAAAATTTCTTAAAAGTTATTGAATGCAAACTGGATGAAAGAAGAACTTAATACCTTTTATGAAAATTTATTTTACACATATATAGCTTTATATAATTACTATTAAAAATATTTTTTATAAAATAATATTTATATAAATTATTGTTATAAAATTATAAAAGTTTAAAATCTATAAATATTTATAATAATCCTAACTTTTAAAATATATTAAATGTACTACGTAAAATCATTTTGTGTGTTAAACAAATAAAATACATACTTAAATCTCAATTGCTAAGCATAGATATCTTAATTTTAATAAAAAAAATAATTTACATACTTAAGAAAAGAAATTCAATAAAAAATTAAAAATTAATCAGACTGTATAATCTGCTTTAATTATATTTAATTATTTTTTATAAATACTAAAATTCATGAGTAAAAATATTTTTCAAAATGATTATGATTTTCATTTAGCGAGGTAATTTTTTCTTTTCATAAAGATCTCAGAGAGAGTCTTAAAAATACTATTAACCACATTATAAATGGAAAACTACATATATCAGGATAATATTATTTTTTGCGGAAGTATATTTAAGAAATTCCTGAATTCTAATATAAATATTATAAACCAAATTGATAAAAAAATCTGCATTTTTTTCAATATATAATAAAAACCTCTTAAAAAAGCCCATTATAGAAATTCTAATAAATTCTTAAAGATTAACTTTTTGAAAATCTGCATATTTTAATACATTTTATATTTTAAGTAAGTTTGTTTGTATATTTTATGTTGAACAAATAACTTGCATAAATGATATTGTTTGAACAACTTTAAGCATTTTTTTAAATTTATCATTTAAACTCTTACAAATGATTTGCCTGATTCGTTAAAATAAACTTTCATTAGAAGAACATCTTTAATGCGTCATATTTTACCAGTAATGCAAAAATTATGAAAATCATTCTTATAATTATTAATAAGGCAGCTTTGAGATAGAAATTACGTTAATTTATATTGATTTGCCTGTTTCTATATGGTCCAATTTTGTATACGATGGCTATTTCATTCCAAATTTACTGATTACAATGGACTTCAAACAATTACAAATATCTAAGGCTGTAGCACTTGAATCTTGAAGAATTACAGAAAAGATCGTCTATTCAACCATTCCTTTCTTGGTATATATTGTTGCAATTTATTTTCAATTAATCCACTTGGCAAAAGAATGTAAGTGATTTCTTTATTTTTAAAGTTATAAATTCTTTATAGCACAAAATGAAAAAACGAAATCATCCGAGTTGCAAAGAAAAAATTAACATATAAATAGATCCCTATTGCTCTCATTTGGTAAGTTGTAACGTTTCATGTATCATCATGTAAAGCTTAACATTTTCAGGAACTGCTTCATTAAAGATATTATTTCGCGCAAATAAAGTACTAAGGAAAGAAATATTTGCTAGAATAACTCATTAAAACTTATATCTGTTAAATTGATGGAGGCAATCTTCACATTTAAGTGCAAATTCATCAAAACATGTTTTTGATGTCTGATATTTCTGTTCAAATTTAGTTATGTACTTATTTGAAAGAAAACAAATATTTAAAAAAAATAATTTTGAAAATACACATTTCAAACTTGCTTCTTTTTTTTACAAAATACACACTATTTCAATAAATATTTCGTATAAACTATTATTGGTATTCAGTAAAATCGGTAATAAAACTTTGTTTCAAAAATAGGGTTTTAGGATACGAAAAGCAAGGAAATATCATATCTGATGCCGGTTTTGAAAAAAAAAGAATAAAATATCAGAATCACTGCCCAGTTCCATTTAGGAAAATAAAACAAAATCCTATAAGCATATGGTCAGTAGCCAGCCTCTCTTAAAGCTATTTTCCTTAGGGAAACGAAATCGTATTACTGTATAAGGAACAAGAATAAGAAATCCCTTTTTTTTATAAAAAGAGGAAGAATTTTCTTTTCTTCAATTTTGAGTAGCGAAGGGGGGTGAATGTAGGGTAAAAGAAGAAAAAAAACGCAATTTCTTTTCTGAGTGGCGTGAAATCTGATGTCTTTTTCTTTTATGTCGGTAGAAGGATTGGAAAAAAAAATAGCTTTTAGGGAATGTCAAATCTGATGCGTTTAAAGGGTGGTTTCCCCTTGAGAGAATTATTGGTCTCGTGGCATGTGGTGACACACGCGTGTAGAACATCTCGACAAGAGATTGACCAATAGTTGACCTTAGACATTTTAATTTCATTTTTATTAGAGCTCTCTTCTAGTAAAGTTTTCTTTATTTACTTGCTTTCTAAAAATCGAAGAACATTGTAAAAATTTAAAACTCGTTATGTTGCTCAGTTTATTCCGATTAATCAGTTTTATTTCTAGGATTTCTGGCCCACAATAATACGTTTCTATTCTTCTCACTAGTAAATAGGACTTAAGCAGGATTTGTAAATAGTCATTTCTTATGAAGCCTTCTATAAACCAAAGCTATTAGTATTTGGATTTTTGACACTATTCAGAACAAGGAAGAAAAATGAGAAAGTATGTCATGCAAGTTACAATAGGGCAAGCGGAAATCATCTACTACCGTAGTTTTTGTTTTATCTTTTATAGATAAATATAATATTTAAAACTTGTTATCAATAAGCACATGCTTGGGCGTTACATTAAATTATCTTCAATTATGGATTCAAAATTCATCGATTTTTAGAAGTCGATGAATTTTGAATCTTTGTGAATTGCAAGTCTTTAGAGACTTGCAATTTGGCTAGATATGGATTTGAGTGTCACCTACTTTTTGAATACTGCTATTGGCTCCCTTATGCCATCGTATAAAATAAATGGTTATTAGTTTTGGTAAATTGAATTCGTAAAATAATAACTAAACTTACCAGGACATTTGATGATGTGTGCGAGAAAACAAAATAGGATTAGTGATTTGTGAGTTTAAAAAGCATAAAAAGTCTTATTTATTAGACACAGACATTATTAGACAAGTGTCGTTCAGCTCTTTTCAAAAAATGTGTTTTAATGAACAAAATCATATACCTTTGAATAATAATGCATTATGAACAGGCTAGATTGACTTAATATTCCAAAAACTGTGATTAACATATAAATATGAGACACGTGATTTTTTTTTTGAAAAATATTTTCGTTAAAATTATTCAATGAAATTTTCCTGCAACGAGTTCACACAAAACATTTTTGAGAAGTAATAAATTATTTGATCTATTATTTAATATTTCGTAAGCTTTCCAACTAATTTAAAATTATATTAAACGCAATGTGCCATATTAATAAAGGTAGTATTTAGAGTTTGATTTAACATACATAAAATTTGATATCAAAACTAAATTTTGGCATATTAGCAATTAATCACATACCAATTTAAATGCACTTAAAGATTTTGGGTAATCAATACAAGTTGTAATGCTTTTGATTAAACAGTATTTTCAAACATTATAAAAGTTACTATTTGTAAGCAATAATATTTTATATAATACATTTTAAATATGCAAACTTATTAATAAGCAAATTTTTCTATAAATCACTTTTAATGTGATATTTTTATAAAATACATTTTCTTTCAAATGTTATTAAAAGATTTGAATTCATTTCATTAACAATATTAAGCCTCAACGACTAAACTACTCTCAATAAACAAAATACTAATTTATATTAACCAAAAATAAATATTATAAAAATGAAAATTTAGCTTATTAATATGAAACTTCTGTATAGATAAATTGAGAATCAAAATAACACATTAATAGAATCTCCTTCAATGTGAAGCTCATATATTTCGGTTCATATTTCATAAGTACATGTTCGCTTTCTCATGCATATTTTAAGATGTAGTATACCTCTAAAGTAAAATATTAAGATTCTCACATGTTTGCTTCTTATTTTTAAGCATTGCATAATTAAATAAAAATTAAATGACTTTCCTTTTTATCTTTAAGATAATTTATATCTATTAAAAATATTTGCTCATAAAACTAAAAAAAGTAAAAAATTTATTTAGTTTATAAGATTAATTGTTTATGTAATTTCTTAAAGAGTTAACAAATAATCCTTGGGGCATTGTGAGAACCCATATTTATCTTTGGTAAATCTCTTCTTTATTGTCAGTAAGAAAAAGAATAATAAATTAAGCAATAATTTAGATAGTTGATTATTTTCATTTTGTAGGAAAAGAAAAATGCACCTTTCTTTGATAGATATCTTTAATAACAGCAGAATTAATTTAAAACATATCTTTACTACTTTATTCCCTTTGCAGAGACGATCTTGTTGTTATTAATAACACCACCTTCCATGAGATATAACATTATTTATCATGCGAGTTTAACAAAGATGAAAAAAGACGACTAAAGTTCATTATTCTAATCTTACTTGAAAGAAATATTCATCATGCATATGATGTAAGGAAATAATGAAAGTGTTTATGAGGGAAACAAAAAAAATAATTGTAATCTGCGAATAAAACTCCCCAAAGAAATTTTACAGCGTTTGTTCACCTCTGTATTTTCGAGCACACTAAGAATTATCATTACTGCACTAATTGCTGAGATGTTTTAATTTTTTGTTTGGCAAGAGTTTTAGACTGTCAGGAAACATAGTTGAGCATATTCTTTTAAAAATATTTCATTATTAAGTTTTTGTTTTAACACAATTGTATATTTATATTTTCTAGAAATATACATTATTATATATATATACCTATACATACATACATACATACATACATATATATATATATATATATATATATATATATATATATATATATATATATATATATATATATGTATGTATATATATATATATATATATATATATATATATATATATATATATATATATATATATATATATATATATATATATATATATATATATATATATATATATATATATATATATATATATATATATATATATATATATATATATATATATATATATATATATATATATATGTATGTATGTATGCATGTATGTATATATGTATATATACTTGGTTGGTATAGTCTTTATATAATAAAACAAGTGTTTTTAATTATACTCATTCTATATACTTAAGTATAAAGAGAGATAAAGCTGTATTTATATTGTTAATATTTTAAAAATTAAATAAATGTAATTTTTTGCAAATATAAAATGTATATTTTTCGGAAGTTATTTATAATAAATCATTTAGTTTAAGAGATAATATGCGGAATTCTTGAATCATTAGGATAAATAGGGAAAGTTTTATTTTCTAATATGGGTATTATAAATGTATAAAGAGAAAAATAGTAATTCCCACATTTTTCATTGTCAAACTCTATCTGCATTTTTCCCAAGACAATGATATAGAACTTGTTTTAACCTTTTCACTTGTAAATATGAGCATACTCGTGCATTCTACCACTAAATGTTCTTAGAATCCTACTAGATAGATCCATTGAAATCACCTATCACTTTTTGCTGGATAATGCAAATTTGATCAAAGGAAAAACTTGTAATATCTGCCAACCGGAAAAAAACTGATGTTTAGTAAAATATATTATGCCAATTATCATCTACTATATCAATATAAAACACAACCGGTTCAACATATATGCATCAACATACAAATCTATGTCCATGATGGAATTTTTTAAAAAAACGTAATTAAAAGAGATAATGATTAAAGTTTTTAATTTCCTTTTTAATTCTTCAATTATTTTTTAATTAAACTTCGTAGAAAAATTTAAAAATTAAGTATTGATTTTTTTTAATTTATACATTTTCCTACATTTCTTTGGAATTAATTTCCTCCGATACTTATCAAATATTTTTTATTTTTTCAAATGGCGGGTACTTGGATAACGAACCAATTGCCACAACTAGGCCAGAAACTGCTACTCATTTGTCGATAACCATCGGGCACGTGTGAACCAAATCACGTTGCCCACGCCATACCACCACAAACCTGTTTATAAGGTGGACCATCATCACAGAACAAAGAACAGACAAACACACAGAGAACAGAGAAAGAAAGTAACATTCATACCAAAACCGGGATTCGAACCCGGGATCCAAAGCTAAGAAGTTAGGATAGGAGAAAGAAAATTTTCCCATGATTTGAATTTTCACAAACCAAGTTTTGGAAATTTTCTAGAATTTAAAAAAAATTAATTTTAATAACATTAATTTTTTTAGAAATAAACTGAATATTTGTATATGTAAATACGTAGTTGTTCGTATAAGTATTTACAAATTAAAATAATGTATGATTGAGTTTACATAATTTTTATTAAAAAAATTAATATACATGCATTTTCTTATTAAAATAATGTATTTATAAAATGTTAATAAAATGCTTTATAAACAGGGTATTTTTAAATTTATATTAATAAACTATTTTAGTTATTTTTCCTGCATTAAATGATTTCCAAAGTGTTCATTGCCATTCACGTTTCATATTACCGAAGTTTATACTCATAATACATATGTAAATAGAAATTATAAAATGAAGATTTTTCAAATGATAATTATTTAAAATTTTTAAAAAAATAATTCCAAAAAGAATATTTATTATATTAATTGTTACTATAACTTAAAAACAATGCTTCGATTAATTTCTCAAAAATTTAGGACTAAAGCTTGAATTTAACTAATTTAACACAAACGCGATTTAAAACCTTCATTCAAATCGGTTTGGGAGGGATGGTGGGATCTTAAATAACAGAATAAGCTTCTTGCCCGAGATAAAAAGAAGTAAAATAAAATTAGTCACAGTCTTCTTAGTTCTATTTTGGTGGAAGTGATTCTAGTGGCTGGAGTGATTCAGATCGTTTCATTCGATTAGGATTGGCTTACAGAGATTGGCGAAACGATTCCCAAAGGAAAGGTGAAGGGTATCCCTGCATTTTTTTATTCTACCCATAGGGAAGAATAACGGGAAAAGTTAGAGTACTCGCTTACGGTTTCTCCTGTTTTAAATGGTCTCTTAAAGTTTCCAAATTGCTCTTGGGTAGCCTTTAGATTTGATTATGGATAGAATTGTCGGTGGATCCTCCTATTTGGAATCTGGAAAGAGTATTTAGAGCTCAAAATTTTCTCACATTTATTGGTTTCGTTAATTTTTTTTCTTGTTTTGCATAACGAAATTTTGTAAGAAAGATAAGTAATTTAAAAATACTATCAGTTTGTCATAATGGATTGAAATTAAATTTATAAAACAGTAACTTAGAGAGAGATGAACTTTGTTTTTTAAATAAGTTTTCTATTAATTTATTTGGGATACAGTAAAAATATATATATTAATGAATGTAATTAAAAATATCTTAATTAAATATTTGCCTGGACATATTTAAATAAACATTTAATATTTATAAATTTTACCTTTATTTTTGTTCGTAATCTTATAATCGAGATTAAGTTTTTTAATTAATAATTAATATTATATAAGTTAAATTAAATTTTTCTTAAATTATATTCTCAATTTCACTTCAAATTAACCAATTAATAATTATTTATGAAAATTAATGTGTTCATTAATTATGAAGGTAATTTTATATATCATTGATCAACAATAGTTAACCAATATGATTTCTATTTAAAATTTTTATGCTGAGATTTAAGTGTTTTCACCGATATCAAAATTTTCATAATTTGATGAAATACGAAGAATATGTTTTAAACGATAAAACACATGGTTTGCTTACGAAACAAGTATATTAAACATAACATTCAAGGACATCTGTTTACATTATTGGATAATAAACTGTAATTATTTATAATAAAAGTAGTTAGAAATAGTTTTACTTTCTACTAAGACACGAAAACAATACCTGAGTAAAAAAAGGATAACACTATAACTTTAATTATTAATGTTTATCCATGTTATCAATAAGGAATAGTCTCGTCTAGTTTGGCTTTTCCTTATTCTATGATATTTTTTCAATTCTTTAAAATATGACAGCAAAATTTTGCAGAAATGCAGGACAGTACGCACAAAAGCAAATTCATAGCATATATGAAAGAATTTAATACTTACATCTAGTCATGCCAATATATCTGCAATTAAATTGAAATTTTTTTTATTATTCTACAGAGTGTTTAAGTAAAAAAATAAGAAGTGAAAATAAAAGAAAATTGTTTAAACAATATGTAGCTTTTAAAAGCCTTTTCTTAATTTTATCATTTCTAATAGTTATATGACAACAGTAACTTCAATATCTTTACCATTTTTAAAATATTTCAGCAATATTCCAAAAAAGCTTTCTATACCAATTTATATCATTTTAAAATACCATAGAACTTAAAAGTTCTAGAAGATAAATTGATTTCTTAATATATCTATTGCATAAATAATATAAAAATTTTATACTATGTGGCATATTAGTATTTTGCAAATAAATAAATAATTATATATATTATTATGTACACACACACACACACACACACACACACACACACACACACACACACACACACACACACACACACACACACACACACACACACATATATATATATATATATATATATATATATATATATAAATTAAACTGTTTTGTTGCAGTATTTTCTGTAGTTTAGTTCGTTTTGAACTATTACATCATTTTGGAAAAATTATTCAAAACTTACAAAATAGTTTAAGAAACTTCTTTGGATTCAGTTTGAGAAATTGAAGAACAATAGCTTTCTCAGCTGTACCCAATCAACTCTGTTCCGACTAATGAAAATTTTGCCACTGTTACCAAGTAAAATTATTTCCAAAAATATTACAAGCAGCAAAGAAGGAACACCACTTTTACCTAGATAATGCCCTCAAGCAACGAATTTATATAGGCCCACCAGATGACGGTTGGAGTTTACAATGGGTTTTATGCATTCGTTCACCCATAACTTCGAGAAAAAGCTAAAGATGGTCGGGTACTTTGATGCTTATACTTGAATGTTACCTCCAGCTGCTGCATCGAATGTTAAAGAGGGAAGAAAAAAAACTCTTAAAATTCGAACAATTTATTACATTATTTTAATGGCGTAAAATAAAATGAATGAAAATAACAGCTGAATTCTTTATTTGAGAAATCAATACATTTGCTTATTCTAAAGCTAGAAAGTTTCTTAATTTTTCTCTTAATATCATTCATGCTATTTTAATATGGAATAATTTAAAATAGATTCAAGAAATTTTATGGCAGTAAAATCTTAGGAATTTATGTAAATAAATAAATTTACAATTATTATCACAAGGAAGATAGCATTATTAAGTATACTGAAATTGTGATAATTTTATTATAAACATTTGCATATGTAAACCATATATTATTATTATTAAATTCAAATATTCTATTTCTTTATTTTATCATTTGGAAACAATTTTTGTGATATTCATATACAATTAGATTATTAGTGTTAGATATATTATCTACAAAAATGATCTTACTAAATTTCGTAAGGATTATTTCCTCCACAATTAAAAATTAAAGAAGATAAAGCATAATCTGTCAAAAATTCCTTATTCTTTAGTAATTTATAAAACTAATAATTCAACCAGTCCGCATAATATTAATTAACTAGAAGAAGAAGAATCAAATTATTATTAACACATGTAAAGTATAAAAAACGAGAAACAGACATTAAATACATCCAGTAGACTCGCTACCAGATATATCTGAAGGTACAGATCGTGATAAAATGCTGCAAAAGAAACGATATTATGTTCTTTATTTTTAATCAATTTTTTTTTAAGTTTTGAGTCGATCATCAAAAAAAGAATAGTGTATATACCGGTTTATAACGTTAACAAATAGCAGTTATATACTGGTTTGAAAAAGGAGCTAAATTACAAAGATATTTCACTCATTAAATTTTTTTAAGATGCGTTGAGACATAAACGCGAAATAGACTGAGAAAAAAAAATAAACATGCTGAAATACTGAACCTGAAAAATACAGAAATCTGAATTACAGCACTTTATGCATAGATTTTAATAGGAACTAAGATTAAATTGGAGAAATTTTTTAACTTTTTTATAAACTCCTTTTTACCAACCAGCCAGAATAAATTTAAAAATCGAGATTTATTTAATAGAGATTTCTTAAGAAAATATAATATGGTGAGGTCAACTGATTACCATTTACAGCACTTGAACTATCAAAATGTTTCACAAATCAAATTTAAATTGAAATTTACATAAGATTACAAAAACGACTTAATAGATTTTGAATTTTTTGTCTTCTATCGTATATACAGGGTGATCATAATTAAACTGCAAATTTAAAAACGCTTTAAAAAAAGAACCACTGGTCAGAAAGACCTGAAATTTCACCAGAATGTACTTCAAACAGGGAGATTTTGTTTGGCGTGGGAAAAAAAATTACTAAAAAAAAGTGGCCTATAGATGGCGCTGCACAGGTGCTTATATGCAAATTAACGTCTTGTATAAAATGCTGAGTAGCTTGAATTCTCGTTAATTGTCGATGGTGATGCAACGCCATTTCGGAAATGACCGTATTATCAGCCGACATTTTCCAACTCCCTGGCCGCCAAGATTACCGGACTCCCTGTGACTTTTGGCTCTGGAGATTTCTGAAAAATGTTGTGTACAGTGCTCCACTAGACACCTTAGAGGATTTGAAATGCCGCATTACTCATCATGTGAACAACATCAGCACTGATACACTCCAAGCTGCTGTGAAAAATACCGTTTTACGTGTACACCTCCTAACAGAAAATGGTGGATACCATATTGAAAATTTCTTGAAGAAGACTAAGGACAGTTAAAAACCGAATTATTGTTGGCTTTTTCTATGGTTTTTGGCCGCAGGGCAATTAAAAACCGATTTCTTCCTATTCTATGTGGCATCACCTTGTCGCTCTGAATAGGCTTTACACCAAGAGTGCGACAACATCTGCCTGACTTACAATATATCACAACTGGTTTAACGTTCAGCTTACAGCCACAATTGATTATCGTTCATGTCAGAATTCATGTAATTAACATACAGCCGCCTGTGCAGCGCCATCTATTGGCCACTTTGTTCCTAATTTTTTTCACACGCCAAACAAAATCCCCTGCTTGAAGTACATTCTGGTGAAATTTCAGGTCTTTCTGACCAGTGGTTCTTTTTTATAGCGTTTTTAAATTTGCAGTTTAATTATGATCACCCTGTATTATACGCAATGTTCAATAAATAAAAAGACATTGAGCTTGTAGGTTAATTTTTAAACCTGGGGTATTGTTTGGTTGATTGATACATCATTGGCAGTCGTCGCAGGCTGTATGCGATAAAATAACGATTGTTTGTCAGAAAAAATGCATATGAGAAAAACAAATTTTACGAAAGGAAAAAATATAATTTATGCATATGAGAAAAAAATAAAAAAGATGTTTCTTTAAAAGAAAATGGTTTGTTATACAATGTGTGGTTTTTCCAAACGTCCATCAGTGATGGACACCTGTGAGGCATTGATCCAATGAGGCTGTTAATGTTAAGCAAGGCAATTCTCTTCCTCTCCTCTAAGAAAACTCTTTCCATGTTTTGAAGTGATTGTAGAGTGTTAAGAGTTCAGCAGCTATTCTCCTCAGAATGTCCTAAATTTACTCTATTGGTACCAAATTAATCATGAATACGCTGACCTCCTTTGTATGATTCCTTCCTACAAAAGGAAATCACTCAATATGATAGCAGGATGTGGCCAGAAATTGTCATCCATTAAACGAAGTCATCTCTAACTGCTGCAGCCTAAGGGTCTACACTATGTCTGTGGATTTCATCCCTATATTGGTGACAGGTCAAAGCTAAATTTTGATTGATATGAAGATCGATATGCCTATCATTGGAGATATCAACATGGACCATCATTCCCCATCTCCAAATCTGACACTTTCGTGCATGAATGCAGGATTGTTTACAGCGTTTCTTTCCCTCCAGATGGAAATGCGCCTATTATAAGGAAGAAGAGAAAAACAGGACTTTTTCAGAGCAAAGAATATTGCACCATTCATTTCTCTTTCAGTTCATATGTTCTGTTTCTTCCTTCCTGTAGGCAGACAATATCTTTTTGTTAAAGTGATTGATACCACTCGTCAGTGAGAAGAGTCCTACAGGGTAAATGTGGTTTCAAATTTTTTGCGTCAAAACTATGGTAAAAGTACTTGAGAGAATGTGTTCTAGAAAAAGAGTGGCCTTCATTTTTTGGTATCTTCGAGCATTTAAACATGAATAAGTCTTCATCGGGAATCATTATACATCTACGGCCTTGTTTTGATCTCCAATCTGCATGTCCAGTCTTCATAAACGGTACAAGAACATGGAAATCATACTTTCTGAATTTCCGATGGTTTTTTATTACTTCGGATTGTGTTTCTGACCACTAACCGGCCAACAATACACCTAACTTTTGATTGGGTTAAGTGACTTGGTTGAGGCATCGCACTCAACAAAATATCGTGCTCACTGAATGTCGATAATTTATTTCCACTTTGTTTTACATTAAGTTGAAAACCAAATTTTAGTCGTTGAAGTTAAAGCGCAGTCTTTTATGTCAAACTCAAAAATTGCACATTAAGAAGTTTAAATATGAGAAAAATTTGCATTTATGACCCTCCATCCATGTATACAAAAATTTCTTACACCATTGTTTTATAAAAAATTTACAAAATTTCTTTCATTATGTTTAGCAGTGTACATTACACGCGTTTTTAAACATTAAATATATACTTATTGTTTTAATTTTAAATCAAAAAGTGTGATCAATAACTAACTACTTTTTCTGTAGAAATATTAAAAAAAATTATTTTCATTTTGACATCATTCATATAAAATTTCCTATAATGCACTTCATTTCTTTAAATACTATAATGTACGTATGTCCATTCCAAAACATTGACTGCACTTAGCAAAGATTTCTCCGGTAGCATCTACGGCCTGTTTAGTAAAGAGAGGAATAAATAAAATGTTTAGTACAGAGAGGAATAATAGAGCATATTGCAATATTACTAAAATGAAAATCATCTACGGAGGAATATGTTTAGTTTAGCTGTATGTGGAAAGCTATGTTATAAATAAAATCAATAAAATGATATAAAGTAATCTTAATATATATATATATATATATATATATATATATATTAATATTAATATTTACATTACATATATGAGTGTGTGTCAACAAAAACACAAAAACTTCATACAAGTTTGACAATATATTACAAATGCTCAAATTATATATAAAACAAATAATAAGCTATTTTATTAATATCATCAATCGAGCAAAAAAACATACTTAAACCATTAGCAATAATATGAGCAGAGAGTATGAACTCTAATGATTTTTTATTTAACTAAAGAATATAAATAATCAAAGCAACCTTAATTAAACACAATAATAAACCTTAAGGCACGTACTTAAATTCAGTTAAATTAATGCCAATTATGCAATTCTTGTTTGTACAGTTAAAATATGAGTATGCACTATGTTTTGATGTCTGATATGTTGTATATTAATATATATATATATATATATATATATATATATATATATATATATATATATATATATATATATATATATATATATATATATATATATATATATATATATATATATATATATATATATATATATATATATATATGTGTGTGTGTGTGTGCGTGTGTGTGTGTGTATGTATGATGTATGTATATTATTATCAATTAAATACACAGTAAAAATAATTAATTTCTAATATAATCTCTTAAAAATATTTAACAAAATAAATGTAAATATAATGCAACAGAAAATACTCAAATCAGAATTACAAATTTAGTAAGATCAATATAAATTATTTAGAAAACTAAGGAAATTAATCAGAGGAATAAAAAGGGAATAAGTACAAACGGAATTTAAAGTTAGGGAAAAACAAATATATGTTTATGTATATTTATATTTGTTTGTAAATGTTTGTATTGTAATCAATTGCTATAGTTATTGTTCATTTGACGATTGTTTAAGGATAAATGACAATTTAATATCAACACATGTTTGGTAACTGAAAGATCATGGTTGTTTGGTATAAATTAAGTTTTAGACAAAAGATAGAGACATCAATTATAAATAATAATTACTTAAAGATGTTAATAACTATGTAGTATAATAGCACGATTATTTTTTGATTTTATTTAATGCATTACATATTTTTGGATGATTTTTAAGTTTGCATCTAATATTTTACTGAAAAAAATATTTTTTATTTTTGAATAATATTGTTTTTGATATATCATTATATAATATATAGCATTTGAATTTCGCAATATTTAATTCATAATATTATAATGTATAACGTAAATTGAATTTCATTTTTTTAAAAATTAAATATGAAAAAAATATATTTATATATCTGGATAAAGATGATTTTGCATCATAATATTAAAATATGTGATAATTTTTTAAACGTTTGGAGTTTACGGAAAATTTTTGTTCTTATATGAGAAAATATTCACATAGCAAAATCTTATAATAGTACAAAAAATAATACGATCTAATAATTTGATTAAAATAGTTAGGGTAACAGATAAAAATGATTATCTAGGTTTAAAACTATTTGAATAAAACTTTAAATAAACATGGATGACAGAAACTATAAATGCAATAACCGAGTGCAACTATGAAAAATTCAATTCATAGTTGAAATTTTAATATGAAATATCAGAACACAATATTATAAATAATCTACCTTATGTATACAAACTATGATGCACCTGAATTACTATAAATTGATTTATCTGATGCTGTGCTTTCTAGTATCTCTCCTATAAGTGTCCCAAGTTCAATACAGAGAAGTGACTCAAATGATTCACGCTTATTTTCGCGTGAGAAAAATATACATCATTTATTTTTAACTTAAGAGCACCTCGAGGAGATTATGAGACTTTATGGATTTATAAGAATTCACCGGAATGTTAAGAAACATTAGAAGAAATATCAAGTAATAATTCGTGTACAAAAAATTATTCATCAAATGACCTTAAATTTACCAAATTTGAATATTTCGGAAGTAAATTTTTGAATTATCTAAAATATTTATTATGAGGAAAATTTTTTTCTTAACATTGAGGATTTATTTTAAAAAGCAATTTTTGTTACACAAACGGATAGATTTATCAGATTTAATACACTGATGTTACTTTCAAGGTGACAAATTCAGTTCTATGTTACAATGTCCAGTATTGTTTTGAATGACGAGGTTTCAGTATTTTAATTAGTCGACTGAGAACCTGTTGTATAATCATTTCAACTACCATTAGGACGAGTTTGAATAAGGAAAGAATACTTCATTTCTCGGTTAACTATGGAAAACAGACCTTACGGAAGATGGATGGGAAAAATGATAATTTTGATCATACAAGGGTTAATTGCGCTTACAAGATCGTGATAACTATACCATTTGTTAATTTGAGTATATATAAACATCGTTTGATTATCATGAAAAATTTTCTCATAAGTCATTTAAAGGAAAGCTTCAGAACATGATAATTTAAGACAACAGAGATTGCTCATGATTGCAAAAAAAAAATCAGTTTTTCAGATGATAACACAAAAAATTCTTGTGAGAATTAATCACGTTAATAAATAATTATGAATACCATTTGAACAAAATTAGTTAATTGAACATAATAGACGAAGAGCTTTGAAAAATGAATATTGAAAATGATTTACGAAGACAATAGACGAGAGATGAGAAAAAACCCTGTTAAGAATTACATATTTTTTGAGACGCTATAATGAATTAAAAAAATATTTGAGATCGTTGAAAACAATAATTAATGTTATGTAATAGTATATTGGCAAATAACGCATGCAAATTAATTTAAGTAACAACACCATATATAGAATTACTTAATATAGAATAATTAATATGCAATCCAAAGTGCACTTTAGCAACAGTTTAAATAGGAATATACGGCTTTCTTTATTGTATGTAATGAAATAGAATAATTGCAGCAATTGTATGTAGTGTGAGTTGCAGATACCAACAACTTCTTCAATTTTTCAATAATAGTACTTAATGGAATATGGCTTTTATCAAATTTATGATATCACTGATAGAGTGAAAATGCTTGTGCAATATTTCCTCAGTTTGAATAAATTATATCTTTCGAATTTACCATATTTTCCAGCTATAAGTATAAAGGGTTTGGCACAACTGAGCACCTGATTGGAGAAACAGTTTTCTCATTCAGATTCCAGGTTTTCTGTAATCAATAATTTCATCTACAATTGTAATCCCTGTATTTTGTCTTATGATTCTACTTAGAGCACTTAGTGGTTAACATCTCTGAATTATCATTTTCTTACTTAAAATGCTTTATTTTTCTTTGCTTGTGTTTTAACTGTCAATTCTATCAATTCGGTTTTTAAATATTTTTCAATTTTATAATACGTTTCATTAAAACTGTTAACTTTTAAAAAAATTGAAATGTATGTGTAACTGTGGAAATAATCTAGAGAGTTCTATTGTTTTTATTATCATAAACTCAAAAATGTGCATTCTTTTTTGCGGTATGTCTACATGGTACACAATCTGAGAAAAATTCTCTATAATATAGTAATTTAGAATTGATGATGAAAAGCTTTACTGTAGACCTATTTTGCTAGATTATTTATAAGTGTTGCGTGACATGACGTCTAAAGAGTATCAGCTACAACTTCAACCTTGTCACTTGATCGTGATTCAAAATTTGAAAACCAGTGTCTGCTTTTAGTAACATCGTATAGCTGAAAACGCCAGCCGGAAACGTATTGCAATAACCATTTGTTAGTTTCACATGAAACGCATATATATCATTTTTATTATTTTTCTTTCATAGGCTTTTTTTAAAAAAATTATTAAATATGTATCTGATTGTATTTATATTTCTCATTAATTAATTTGAAGTTTTTGAAATTGCATTAATTTTTTATAAGTTAAAAATTATTTTATCCTGATTAATTTTATATTTTAAGCAGTAAAAAAAATTACAAAAGTGTAAAGATTCTGATTTGAAGAAGCTCATAAGTCGTGACCGAATTTTTCTTAATTTACACCATAATATTTAGTAAGCAATATCATTATTATCTAATCTTAATATTTTGATGCGATTGAATTTTTAAGAGAATTTAGTATGAAAATTATGTACTTAAGTATATGAAATGTTTTTTGTGATTTATTTTCCTTTCTGTAAGCTTTATTGAATGGCAAAAATTCTGAATTTACTGTATTAGATTGCAATAAATTTCATTAACAATAATATATTAATGGTAATATTAGTTTCCATATTAAATGACATTCTGTTAGTTAAAAACGATCACAATTTCTTTTTTAATTAAGCAATATCTTAATGGCAATATTAGTTGTCACATATAATGACATTCAGTTAGCTAAAAACTATAACAATTTCTTTATTAATTAAGAAAATTAAACTGAACAAGATTGAAAAACACAAAGAATTTTTGATATAAATTTAAACTTTAAATAGATAATTTTAGATTTAAGATTAATTTTCAATAGATTAATTTTTAATTTTCATTACAGTATTCCACACAATATACAAATGTTGAACTTCTTATGTAATTATTTTTGTAACTTTTTAAACCTGTTTTATTGGAATGAAATATTATTTGTCATTCTATTTCATTCTAACATAATAACAAGCAGTGAAGTTCTGTCTAAAAAAAGTCATTTACTGTAACATTTATAAGAATACATTAGGCTTACTGACCATGACATATTATTTTCTCAAAAAGGTTTTCATAGTGAAATAGAAATACTAATATTAAGGCTATATCAAGAAGTCAGAAGAATGACTACCATGGTAGTAAGAGACAAGTTGATTGTTGTAAATTAATTTTTTTATATTTTAAACTGTAGGACGCTGAAGCATTTTGCGTGTTTACGTTAGAATTATAACATTTAAACTGTCTGTTTGGTATTTTCAATGATTCTTTTACGATGATGAGTAAGTCTTATACTTGTTATCGAAGTTGTGTGGTAGAATAATAACAGAAAGGGATTCTTCTAGACATGGTTGGAAAAGGATAGTTCTGAAAGAAATGATGCATATTGTAAAATCGAAGTTAATAAAAAATAATGACGCAAGACATTATTATTAAATTTCAAATATCTTCCATGGAATGCATGTATCTTAATATTAAATGAATGACATATCATAAGAAACTATGTTTGCATCATTTTGCTTATGATTAATTTTGAATCCTTAAACATTGCTTTCTAGCATAAATAATATTTTGAAATTTTTGAGAATTTTCCTTGGAAAACAGTTTTTTAAAAATACTATTTTGTGTTCAAAATTATTCATTGAGAATTTAAGAAATAATTTTAAATACAAAATATTGTTTTTAAATATACTGTTTTTTAAGAAAATTATAACAATTTTCAAAATATTATTTAAATATTAATAATATTGATTACAGGTATCAATATTAGGTTATTAGGCATCAAAATAATATTTATATCTAAGATAATCTGATTTCTAAAATATTATTAAAATTTTAATAATATTTTTTTAGAAATAAAATTTTTATAAATAATTAAAAAAACAGTTACACCCGTCTTTGAAATAGAGAGGTAAATAATGGATAGATTTTAATGTGTTCCTATTTAATTATTTTACAATTTTATAATAATAAACTCTTCGGGATTTCAAATTTTCATGTATTTAATTTTTAAAAAAAACTGAAAAGTTAACTGCTTTTTCACAGAAAAAGGAATTTAAAAATTAATTTTTAGAACACTCAATTACCTCTAATCTCCGCTGACTGTTTAACCTAAAATTCAGGATTCTCATGTCAGAACAATGATGAGCAATTATAGAATAGTATTAGTTTATAATATGGTAGAGAATATTAGTACACAAATAATTACTCAACTCAAGTTGTATTAAGTCATTGATCATATTATTCCCATTAATATATTTTATAAAGAATTAAAATTTAATATCATTTTCACGATTTTAGTTATAACAGCAAATTTGTAACCACAAATCTGATCCAACTTTTTTGTATTGTTGATGATAGGTTTCAGTATTAACATTTATGTTATTTTTGTATGCAAAATGTTTAGATTTATTTTTCGAATCTCATTATATTTTATTACTGCTTTATCTTAGAGATCAAGTAGATGGGATAGCACAGACAGAACAACAATTCCTGCTATAAAATATAATAAAGAAAAGTAACAAAAATGGGCAATAAGTTTAATATTTTACCTTTTTAAAAGTAAATTATGTTACATTTATAATATGTACTTAAAATACATTTTTTTACCTTCACAGTGTATTACCAGAGCAAACTGCGTTACTGTTTAAATGAACCATATTTATTGAAACTAATTTTAAAATTAACCATTGACATTTTTTAAATTTACTGTTCACGTAGATAAATTTTGTAAACTGCTACTTCAAATCAAGCTTCTTGTGAAACGTCTGTAGGTAACTCATTGTAATCTTTTTAATATTCTATTACTCCAAGTGGATTCGATGGTGAATAGTATTTAAGTGTTAGTTTAACTGACGGCGCTATTTAGGACTAAGGATTTGTATTTCAAATGTTATATATTTATATACTTAAGTCGGTAAAATAATACCAAAATTGAATCAAAAACTTTTTCCAGGTGTTTTATTAACTGTTGCAGGGTACAAATTCATTTGTCATTAAATCGCAAAAAAATATTAGAACTTTATTATTATTATTGTATCATCAGCAAATACTATATAAAATATATTATGTGAATTAAAATATTCTGAAGGATATACATGTAATAACAGAGTCAAGTATTTATTCAACATCATACAATAAAATATTAATATTGTTAGCAAATTATATTATGAGAACTATTAAACTCTTAATTTCATTTCAAATACTGATTTTTTAAAAAAATATTAAAATGTTTACTATTTGAATATTTTCAAACAGGTACTTAATTTTAAGTGAATGCTTCTCAATCTCTATTTCTGTAATATTAACATTTACTTATCGCAATAAGGAATGAACATTTTTTAATAAATAAGATTTCTGAAAGTGTAGATTGCTCATTCACATTATTATTCATGATTTAGAAAACATGTTTTAAGATAGAAAAAAGCATTTCGGATGAAAATAACATTGGTTTTACATTATAATTTTTTATGAAGCAAGTATAACAATCTTAGATTATGAAAAAAATTAATAACTAAAAGTATCTTTTAGCCGTTGCACAATCTAAGAATATTTTCATAGTTTTCCAATAATTTAAATTCATGACTAAATGGGTCGGGGAAAATGTTAAATTTGGAGTTATGACAAAGGAAACTGCTCTAATTACAAACATTTTAATTTTAAGTCCACGTATGCAGAGAGAGGATTTCAGACAGAAAGTTTTGCATTTTCCCATCGATTGAAAAATAATTACTTTTTGTACCTTCATATATTAATATTCAAAACATGCTTAAAATTTGAAGGAAATCTTAATTTATCATGGTACCATTAAATGTAGCTTTTAATATTTTTCAGATTATAAAAATTTAAAAATGATTTTGGTTTACAAGAAGAATTAATATTTTTGAAAGGTACAGTTTCAATAGAAATAAATAAAGAATTATTATAACGTATCTTGTTGGGTTTCTCATAGTCACACACACACACACTAATTGTACCTGATTTGATTTCTATTGTTGTAAAAAATTCCTGGAGTATAATTTGATTTATATCTTACTTAAGAAACGTAATGTATACTAATAAACTTACTGTTTCTTTATGAATGTCTTTTCTCCTTAGTAATTTAACAAGCATTTGTTTTTCATGCATATGATTGAAAAAATTAATTGTAGAATTCAGCTGATATAATTTTTTTAATATTAAAAAAATGCAATATCTTAAATACGTTGAGTGATTGAGACATTAATATTGCTTAGGTATTTAATGATTATTCAATTCTCATACATTTATAAAATTAAACTTTTAAATTTTGTAAGATTGCATGGTATAATTGTATGAATAATAAAATTGTATTCACCAGAAAAATTTGTTTTCTATTGTGTAAATGAAAATAGAGTCTTCTATATTCTTGTACACATTTCATTATTAAAACCTGTAGGATTAAGCATTAATTTCATATTGATATTTAAGGATAATATATAAATTTAGGTATGAAATAACACAACTGACAAATTTTATAATAATTTATAAAACTTTAAAGAATTTTATTGATTTCATAAAGTTTGAATATCTTGGAGCATTTTTAAAACTATAATGATAATTATTTAAAAATATTAAATTAGCTCTTCAGTGTGTATACATTTTTACAGAATTTTATGAAATCTTCATTATAATATATCTGAAAATAATTTGAATTCTCAATTTATATACTGAAAATCATTAACTTTTTTTTAAATTTAAAAATTACATTGGTGTTAAAAATTAATACTTTTAGTACACCTCTCTGTATACCAGATTTCTAGTATGAATTATGCCACAGGTATAGGAAGGAAATATTCTTCTAATTTACATAATTAACTGTAACGCCTAAATTGATTTATACATGCATGATACACATACAACTCTTAAATATAATCATACATACGCGTTATTCCCTTTGAAGGGTAATTTTATGTATAACATTAATTTATGTAATGAATACAAATAAGTTAATATGGTATGCAATTACAACCACTTTAACATACTTATTAATAAAAGAAGTTTAGTAAATGTGAATCTAATTAAAACCAAATATACTTCGCTAATGTTTAATAACAAAGTAATAATATATAGTGCAGACATAATCTTTAACCTCCTTATCAGTTCAGGGATTCTTAATTTAGTCTTCTACATCTAAGTACGCGAAAGCGTGAAAAGGTGTTAATTTATTTTCTTTTTTCTAGAATTTTTTACCATCAATTAGGCATTATGTGAACTAATATTATGATACTCAACTAAATAATAAATCCTGTATTAAAAAATAGTTAAATTGTGCCCTAAGCAAATGAGTTCAACTTAATTAAGATAAAATATAAAACATTTTTTCTGCATAATTAAATAATTTAAAATTTATCATATGAATAATTTAATCAGTGTGTTTAATGGAAATTAGTTATCAAAAATGTCACGTTAAATTTTTTAATTAATATAATTAAATTTTGAAACAGAATAATTTTTTCAGCACTGTTTTATCTTAATATATATGGTAAAGAAACATAAAATTCAAATTTCAAATGCATGTCAATAAATATTACTAATGTGAAAATACTCCTAGTTATGTAGGTCAATGCCAATATATTCCTAGAAAGACTAATGATTGAAGTAGAGTTTATGAGGAAACAATCTCTTATCATTTGTTACATTTATTTAATGTTATGAAAATGTACTAATCATTAAAGCCATACTAAATAATTTTTGTAACATTATTTGTATTATGTGCTGATGCAGATGATATTTTCATAGATACTGCTTACATAGTTTTCTATTTACAAAATAATCATAAATAATTTACAAATTTTTCTTTTCTTTTTTTACTCTTTGAATATTGTTATAAATTCTAAAGAATTTTCTTATATAATCCATCTACTTGTCTACAGACACATAAATAATTTTCCACAAAATCCAGACACTCAAATAATATAATTTACGAGAAACTTAACGTTTTAGTACTATTTCTAATTTAATTTATAAAATTTTGAACTTGTAATAAAGAAATTTGAAGTATATATAACTTTCATATAAAATGAGTATGTTGGTAATGTACCACTTATCCACAAAAGGATTTTGATATTAAAAGACACTAATTTCGTTGTCTTTACGAAAGTATAAATGGGTCATCAATATTACAAGAAAAAGAGGTTTGAAATGAACATTTCCTTCTACATTTTTCAGAAGAACATTAATTCTAGAAACACTGAAAATAATTCAGAATGTGCTGAAAGGCTAAAACCAACTGTTTTAATGTATGTGAAGAATTACACAGAAAAGCCAAATTGCTTATTAATGATATCTTCGAAACCACTAGATCAATAATAATAGGAAAATATTTTTAAATGGAAACAATATTGAGGGGGATACAATGTCCAGAATGTGCAATCATTTAGTGCATTTGCTGCGAGCTTTTCAATTCATCAATCACAATATGACTTCAACCATCTTAGTTTGTTGAATACAGAAGTATCATATCACTTTGACTCAGTAAGCTGATAATTTTGTTCTACAGAACCGCCTTTCTGAAGACTATGGTGGACAGATCTTTTTGAAAATGCAAAAGGATTTTCTGTGCCGCTAAATAAATACAATTCAAAAATTTTTTTTTTTTGATTTCATTACATCATCATAAATGTTACTTAAAATGGATGAAATGTTACTTCCTCCAGTTTCAACAATCACAAAATTTAAACACTGGCTGTTGTAAATATTGATTGCTGTGTAACCTTAAAATGCGGTTTTTTTAATTGCCACTAAGTATAAACCTCACATCATTTAAATGAATCCTTAAATGACATCACAAATGAAATATCATTTTTAATTTATTACCAAACAAGACATGAAAACAGTTTCATTTTAATATCTAATTAACAACTTATTTCCGTACTTTTAATCCATATCACAGTTTTATTTTAAAAGAATAAACCTTGTTTTAAAACCAAATGCATTTTATAAGAAAGAATATATTAGAACTCATGAAATATCTCAAATGACTTACACATTTTAATAAGTTGTTCAATAATATGCTTAGGTATAATGATTATTTACTTTATTAAACGTTTATTTAAAACTACAATCATTTCCATAAATTAAGGATAATTCAGAATTACACAAATTGAACTTTAAAATAAAAATTTCACATGAAGAATTATCACACACATCTTGAAGAATAATATGAAAATTACAAGGAACCAACAGAAGGAACCGATAGTACGTCACAATGACGAGAGCGTAGAAGAAGGGTATATAAAGAATAGTTGCAAAGAAGTAAAATTGTTCACAAGCGCTTTAAAAGTCTTTCATTGCAATAATCACACATTAGCACAAAGGAAGCATTTGGATGATGTTTTACGTGGTAGAATTATTGGCTGTCTGGAATATGAACGTACCTAGCTGGAAGTATCCGAGGAACTTGGATACGCCCAGAGTGTCACCTCCAGGATTTGACAATGGTACCAAGATGATGGTAATGTGAGTAGACGTTACAGCACAAGTCACCCGCGAGTTACAACGCCGAATGAGGACCGGTATTTGGCAGTATGTGTCAAACGAAATAGATGGACCTGTCTCGTCAGCTCTCTTCAGCTACCGGTACGACAGTTTCAAGGCAGATCGTGTACAGACATTTAGGGAACATTGGTCTACATGCTCGTAGGTCTGTCAAATGTATTCCACTTGCCGCAACTCATTGTCGCATGTGGTTAGATTGGAGTAGAGAATATGCATTGTGGACACCGCAACAGTGGTCTTGTGTGATGTTTTCCTACGAGTCCAGGTTTAGCTTTCAGTCTGATTCTCGCAGGACTTTCATAGGGAGAGGGCAAGATGCCCGTTACAACCAAGAGAACACCATTAGATCGACACCATTACGGTGGTGCAGAATTGTTCATTTAGGGAGGAATTATTCTGGTTTCCAGAACTAACCTGCGTGTTCAGAATGTAACCATGACAGGCCACATCTATCGAGATGTTATTGTGGAACAACATGTACGTTTGTTTCGGGACGCCAAGGGTGCAGAATTTCTGTTAATGGATGACAACGCACATCCTCACCGTGCACATCTTATAGAAGAATGCCTTCAACTGGAGGTTATCATCCTTATGGTCTGCCCAGTATACTCATCGGACTTGAATTCAATTGAGCATATGTGAGACATGCTTGGCCGATGAATTATAGCCATTCAACCCCCTCCCACCTGGCTACCGGAACTTTGGAAAGCATTGCTTAATGCGTGGTATAATATTTATCAAGATCAGATCGATAATTTGATACTCAGCATGCCTAGACGTTGTACGGCCTGTATTGCATTGTCTGGTGGGCAAACTATGTATTAATCATCATACCAAATATATTATATAGGATTCGGTAAATAGGTGCTTTTTTGAAATTTGCTCCAGGGAGTAAAAATCTCAATCTTTATTAATGATATCAAATATATAGCATCTTTTTTATTATTTACCTTTTGCTTAATTAATAGACTTTACAAATAAGTCAGATTTGTTTTGCTTTTGTCTATTTCTTTGTCTAAACTTACATTACCCTTAATTTATGTACACGAGTGTAAATTGAACGCGCTTACTTTTAAATATGTACTACTGCTTTAATAATAGTAAAATTTATTTTCTAAGATATTTTTAATAAATTTTCATTTTTAAAGCATTACAAGATAAATGAAAAACCTGCGTTTCACGAATAAATATTGATTCAAAAACTTGAAGTTAAACTTTTGTTGAATCCCATTGTAAAAAATGCCTAAGGTTTTAATTAAAAGTTTTACTTACCTCCTTACTAGCAAAAAACCTATTTTTGGCGTTTTTCAGAAAATAAATTGCATTTTAAATTCTTTCAACAAAGAATTTATAAAGGAAATTTGATGATAAACGGTATATAAGATATATAAATTGTATTGAGATTGTAATTAATGCAACCAAAACAAAAAAGACTGCAAATACTGGAAGAAAATATTTTAAATAATAACTTAATTGCATGATTTCTGAGAATAGTATATATATATATATATATATATATATATATATATATATATATATATATATATATATATATATATATATATATATATATATATATATATATATATATATATATATATATACAAGCTGACCCAGCCACGCGTTGCAGTGGCTGAGTTTTTATAATACATTGAATCAATTTTTTACTAATTCTTGGGTACAATCAAATTAATATTTTCTAAGAAAATTTAAAATAGGTTCATTCATATGAGGTTAAAAATAAAACATTTCGCAAAAATTTAAAAGTAATAGGTAAAGTATCGAAATTTTGAAATTAAGCACAAACCAACATATACTTTCTGAATTTACATTTTATTCATCTTATATTAAATTATAGTTTGTAATCAGTGACTTACTTATAAAATATACTATATAAATTAAAAACATCTAAAAATAAATTGTTATAAATGAGGTAGATAACATTGACATCGAACTATTATTTTTTCAATTTTAAATTATTAAAACTAAAAATTATCTAAGTACTACTTTGTGTACAACATTCCTGGTTAACCTGTCTTTCGCTAACACGAAGAGATTTGATGGTTTCCCTACACGTGAGCAGGCAACATATAGCTGTCCATGTGAGAAACATGTGTTTTCCAAATCCAAACCGCAAATAGACATTGTTTTGCCTATAGATTTATTTATGGTCATCGCAAAAGCTAAACAAATCGGAAATTGGAGCCTTTTAAACGGTATTGGAGATTCTGACGCTATCAGTGGAATACGTGGCAATAGGACGATATCACCTTTAAATTTTTCCGTCAAAATTGTTGCTTCGAGAATATTTTCGGTCATTTTTTTATGACTAAGCGTGTACCGTTAAATAATTGAGGTGGGTTTAAATTACGTAGAAGAATAATTGGTGAACCAATTTTCAATTGAAGATTGTGTGGTGGCATTCCTGGCATATCCAGAGAATTCAAAAATTCAGTTGGAAAGTTTAAGTTTTCGTTTTCATCAATAACTGTGTCGATTGATTTAAAAGACATCAAATCACCGGGCAACATCTGTTGTATATGGAATTAATTTCGTTCACATCAACGTTTCTTGCTGCCAAAATAGCACGATTACAGAGCCAATTATCAAATTATAAAATAAAAATAAAAGGCTATCAAGAAATACTTACATGTTTTCGAGGTGGTATGAAAATTAGTAGAGAAAAACAGTAATAAATAAAATTTTATTTCACTATTTATAATATTAAAAATATTCAAATTGAACACTGTACAATAATAACACAATACAAAGTATAATTATAAAAATGATTCACGAAAAATTGTTACAATATGATTATACATCATGAAAATATATTTAAATTCTATATTCAACCACGCGCTTGCGCGCGCACGTTAATTTTCTCTGGAAGATAGTATAATCTAGAAAAATAAATACGTCGCCATCTGCCGAATACCTGTGCAACTTAGATGCTAAATCGCCAACTATTTGGAATTTACAGAACTAATTGATAAATAAACACTAATATCGTATAATAAATATTGAGATCAATAATTAAGAGATAAAAACTATTCTATCTTTTAAATTGGACCATATTATAAATGATTACAAAATTTTATCAAAATCGGTTCAGTAGTTTCGGAGTTTATCGCGAACATACATCGTGACACACGAAATTTTTATATATATAGAATTGCTGACCCAGCCACGCGTTGCAGTGGCTGAGTAATTATAATACATTCAATCAATTTTTTACTAACTCCTTGGTACAATCAAATTAATATTTTCTAAAAAAATTTATAATAGGTTCATTCATATGAGATTAAAAATAAAACATTTCACCAAAATTTAAAAGCAATAGGTAAAGTATCGAAATTTTGAAATTAAGCACAAACCAACATATACTTTCTGAATTTACATTTTATTCATCTTATATTAAATTATAATTTGTAAACAGTGACTTACTTATAAAAAATACTATATAAATTAAAGACATCTAAAAATAAATTGTTATAAATGAGGTAGATAACATTGACATCGAACTATTATTTTTTCAATTTTAAATTATATTAAAACTAAAAAATTTTTCCGCGGCATTATACTGAAATAAAAAAAATTAAAAGAACTTATCATTTGAATAAATAAATTAGATCAAAATGTACTGCTGAATAAATTAATAATTATCAAATTATAAAATAAAAATAAAAAATAATAAAATGCTATCAAGAAATACTTACATGTTTTCGAGGTGGTAGGAAAATTAGCAGAGAAAAACAGTAATAAATAAAATTTTATTTTACTATTTATAATATTAAAAATATTCAAACTGAACACTGCACAATAATAACACAATACAAAGTATAATTATGAAAATGACTCACGAAAAATTGTTATAGTATGATTATACATCATGAAAATATATGTAAATTCTATATTTAACCACGCGCTTGCGCGCGCACGTTAATTTTCTCGAAGATGGTATAATCTAGAAAAATAAACACGTCGCCATCTGCCGAATACCTGTGCAACTTAGATGCTAAATCGCCATCTATTAGGAACTTACAGAACTAACCAATAAATAAACACTAATGTCGTATAATAAATATTGAGATCAATCATTAAGAGATAAAAACTATTCTATCTTTTAAGTTGGACCATATTATAAATGGTTACAAAATTTTATCAAAATCCGTTCAGTAATTTCGGAGTTTATCGGGAACATACATCGTGACACGAAATTTATATATATATATATATATATATATATATATATATATATATATATATATATATATATATATATATATATATATATATATATATATATATATTTATGTATGTATGTATATATATATAATGGTGGCTTATAATTAAATATGTTTGTGTTATTCTATGCACAAATTTTTAAGAAAGATAAGTAAAAAGGCAACGAGAAAATCTGATCAGTGGGAAAATTATTATTTCCACCACACATCTGATTCTGTACTAGATTATGATTTTGATTAAAACCAAATATTCTAATATTTTTCTTTCCCATTCTTTCACAAATTGGAAACCTATGTATACGTTTCTCTTTATAGTTGCTACAATGGGAAGCAGGAAAAAATAGTGTTTCTTTATATTACTGCTTGACCTACGTTGGAGTTACTTCTTGAGGGCCACCTATGAATGGAAGTTCCAATCAGCTATTGGCATATATTCGCAGATTTTTTTCTTTGCTTTGCTCAATGTCGGTAATCAATAATATTTCTCATTCAAAAAAAATTATTATTTTTCTACGTTACAAAATGGTAACGAATTAGCAAGTTTAAGAAATTAAGAAAATTTTCAAAGATAAAAATGAAATTGATTTTAATATGATGTAATTGCTTAATAGTTTATGAAGTTATTGGAAAATAAAGTGAAATCCATTTAAAATTCATTAGTACACATTCAAGATGAAACGGCAGCTAAAACTAAATGTAAAATGTATTATAATTGTAAAATATATTACTTTCGTGAATAACAATCTTCTCTAGTAACATAATACATTATATATATATATATATATATATATATATATATATATATATATATATATATATATATATATATATATATATAATTAATATATATATATACGATTTAAACTAACGGAATGAAGTAAATACACACATCATAGTAAAGTAGCTGTAAGTAGTTCTAAACATACTAAAAACAAATTGAAAGATTTTTCGGGTTATTCATCATCCGAAATGCCGTATTTCATCATTAATGAAAAAATAATCGTTACTCCGTAGAATATCTAGTTAAATCGTAGAATTACAAAAATTTATGTATTATAAATGAATCGTCTAGTTATTTCCCTAAGTGCCTAGTTATTCTATGAAATGTCCATATAAGGCTATTAGAATTCCGCCAAGAGCGAAATTTGATGCAACTCTATATGGTGGGGAATCCAATACGTGTTTCATCGTGACTTCGAAAGTTTGTTGGTCTCCGTAGCTTTGAAACAGGGACAAAACAAAAAAACCTCTCATTTCACCTGCCATCCCAAAAAGTAGCATTTCCTTTGGAGGACATTGCGTCCACGACAATTTTTACGCAGAACATTAGTGAATACGTCGGAACTTCGGTTGGGTTTGAATTGAAACACTTTTCCTTCATATTTCTTCAAATTAAGATTCCTGCAATATATACATATATATATATATATATATATATATATATATATATATATATATATATATATATATATATATATATATATATATATATATATATATATATACATATTGTATTTAATCAGTTATATTTTAATCAATGTCCTTCCACTGATTAATCATATTATTTATTTTTTAAATTTTTAAAATATTCACGAGTGAAAACCTGTTTATTCTTTAATAGCTTCATAAGTTTAATTAACTATTGCTTAGGGAAAAAAAGAATATTTTTATAAGCATTCTGTTTTAATAAAACAAATAAACTTATGCACATACATATATACATGCGCACTTTTTTATACAAAATACAAGTAAGTTTAGAATTTGATGAATAATCTCAATCGATTTTGGATCATCACACGCAGGGTATTTCTCACATTATTCTAGAGTTACAAGTTCACCTTTGGGATGAATGATATTCATTAGCTTCATTCACTCAGGAATTTCCTAAATTAAATTATCTCTCATAAGACCCTTATTGCGCATTCGAAAGTTCGATAAGCTCATTTGGTGAAAATATGCAACATTTTATTACATTATCTCATCACACATTCTCCGAACTCTTTCATTGCCTTAATAAATTTTGGAATTAAACCGCTGTTTCTATTCAGTTAGATGGGAAAGAAAATAAAAGAAAATTATTAAACTATCAAAGAGATTGTTTGCTTGAATTATTTACTATGTTTATTACACTCAATTTTAGAAATTCTAAAATCTATAGCTGATGGACTTTTTTTAATAGTTATTTTTAAAATAATGTATAGCTTATTTCACTAAAAAGATTTACAACAGTTTGTATGGCTATTATTTTTTCTACAATTTATTTTTAATTGCATATATGTGTAATTAATTTAACAATTAAATGCTATAATTCAGAAATTAATTGTATACAGATGTATGTTTGTTTTTGTATTTTCATATTGGATTTTTGAGAAAAATGTGAAAATCGACAAATTTTTCTTTTTTATTTCTAGATTACTTAGGTAAGGAAATGTATAGTAAAAATAATCATTACATTCATATTAATTCTCATATTTATTTTAAGCTTTAGAAACAATTTTGCTTATCTCTTAAATTTGTACACAAAATGGAAAATACTTTTTTAAAAATTTTCGAGAAATCTTATTTATAAATGTTGTACGTAACTAGTAGAACATTCCAAATTATAGCCTGGTGAAACTAAATTTCAATTAAAAATGCTCAATGAATGAACATAATTGTTTAATAAATATAGATTGTTTGAAAAATAAATATTTCAAAACTCAGAACATAACGATAATTTCTTTTATTTCTCTAATGCTTATATTTATACTTAAACATGAATTTAAATACTTTTTTAATTATTTTTTTTTCAACGGCGGGAACTTGAGTGTTGAACCCTTAGCCACAACAAGGCCAGAAGCTGCTACTCATTTGTCGTTACCCAGCGGGCACCTGTGAACCAAGTCACGGAGGCGAGTAGCGTTACCCGCGTCATACCACCACAAACCCGTTTATAGGGTGCGCCACATTCATACATCATCACGGAAGAAAGGATTGAGAGACACAGAGAGAACAGAGAAAGAAAGTAACATCCATGTCCGAACCGGGATTCGAACCCTAGACCCACAGCTCAGGAGTCAAGAGCGCTAACCACTCAGCCATCGGTCGGCCTTTTTTAATTATAAAAATAAAGATTAGAACTGGGGAAACTTTGAATGTTCCCAACTCTAATGTTTATGCTTGCATAAAATTTCAAAAAATTCATAAAAGAAACATAAACTTTAATTTCTAAATATAATTCTTTAACTGATATCTAGTTCTTATGAGGTATCAGTATAATATCTATGATAGTATATATATAATCAGTATAATCAGCTTCATCCATATATATATATATATATATATATATATATATATATATATATATATATATATATATATATATATATATATATATATATATATATATATATATATATATAGATAGATAGATATATAGATAGATAGATAGATAGATACAACATGAAGAACAATAAAACTAGTAAGACTAGAATAAAACAATATACAATACAAAGGGTATTGTGAAACCATTGGGACCACGTCTTTATCGGAAGGTAGATGATCAACTATGTAAACTGAACACATTTCTGATTCAGAAAAGATATATGCCCAAAGACTTTCGAACAGTTGCCTGGAAGAGTATTTGTATTAAAAGAAAGAAGCATAAAGATATTTATATCAAAAATTAAAATAATAAAGTTATATCAAAGTTTATTTGCAATTGAAGTGCAATTCCCATAGTCACATTCTCCTTCCTATTGAAGACGTGGTTTTTCCTCCTATTATTTATATTATATATTATTTTATTCTTGTCTGTGATTTTCAAATTTTTTGTCTTACTAGTTTCATTGCTCTTAATGTTTATATCTTACTTTTACTGGCCTTTCTCTCTTCAGCAACTTTCAAGCTAATTAGATTGTCTGTAATATATATGTATATATGATATTGTGTGTAGTATTTTATATACGGTATTTATTGCTATTATTTTTATATACTATATGTACATAAAAATGCTTTATATATATATACATATATCTTTGAAATAAATGAGATGTTTCATTGTTCTATTTAATATATTGTTACTATAAATAATTTCTAATAAGTATTTACTTTGAAAATATCAAATATAGGAACTCATATTTATCACAATCTGAATCCTTAAAAATAAAAGCATTACCTATAGTCTGGAAAAAGAACTGTTTTTTTTTCTTTGAAACAATAGATCGCTAATTTTACGAGTTGTGTGGTAAATACATCCCAACTTAACTTCAATTTTTCTGATTTCAGGTATACCACAAGCACCGCTTAGATGTTTCGATCATTTCAAAAAGATGGATGCGCATGCGCATTAAAAGAAAGAGCTCTTTACCCCAAACCCAAGAGAAAATTGATTTCATACCAAGCGCGATCCTGGACGGAGAGGGACTCTCACACTAGTTCCTCTCTAGGACTTCACAAACTTTCTCGTATGACAGTTGAAGACACGTGGTTGGTGTGCTCCTAGAAAACGCGCGAATCAATTCGTTTCTTTCGAGATGTGGTGTCTTCAAACTTTTATGTAAATGATTAAATTATGAACTGTAAGGGAGGATCTTTAAGAAAAATATTCTATATTCAGAGGAATTTACATATAGTTAAAATGTTTATTTACTTTGTGTCAACATTGATCAGTGTTCTTAATACACAAGCATTAGCCGATATAACAGGTAATTTTTATGTTGTGATTTAACTTACACAATTTGAACTGACATTTAAATCAGAAAATTAGTTTAGCTTACACATTTAATTATATGAAGTAACTTTAAAATTTGGTAGTAAAAAATATTGATAATATAAAAATATTAATTACAATACTTTTGAAATTTTGTTTTGAAGAAAGTTAGCAAATTTGATTTAATTTTCAATATATTAAAAAAGTAATGGATCAAACCTATATTTTGATAATAATGACTTGTAGTATGTTGTTAAATTAATAATGAAGTATGTTGTTAAATTAATGATTACATCATTAATTTAACAACATACTTCAGATTTAAATGCACCACATTCTGCAGAGTGAATATATTTACATGAAGATAAATCAAATAATTGTATTAAATGTTTCATACAATTTTCTTATAAAATGTGAAAAATAATTAATCTAAATTTAAAGAAAATTTTATTATTACAAAAATTTTTCTCAAAATTTATATAATATAGCATGAATGTGAAAAAAAAAATTTAAACTTGATTTCAAATGAAAACAAAAAATACAATTATTAAAGTACGTAAAAAATACTAAATTAATTTATTTACGTTTATAAGAAGCTTTTTTAATTTTAAAAAAGTAAGTTAATTTTACTTTTTGGATAAGTCTTTGGAACGTAAAAAAATTTTAGAAAAAATAATATATTTATTAGAGTTGAATTCTGTATTTCAACCAATTCATCGTAATTTACATAGATTAATAAACAATACATATTAGTATTCTAAAAATTTTTATTAATGATTACATACATTAAAAATGGTACATCTTTGTACTAAAATATATATGATAAAAAGAAGTTCTAAAACTCACTAAATATTACAACAACTCTTAAATAAGTAAACAATTCCTAAGTTGCAATTCGACAATGTATCGATATTATTATGTTTGAAAAATTCTAAATATGTTTGCCTTAATATTAAATATTTTGTAGCAAATTTAAATGCACTAATTTTTATTTTTGCAAAACTGATTTCAGAAATGTATTAAAAATGTAAATAGTTTAGCAAATATAGATGTTAGTGAATCTTAAAATTTTCTTAGCACTATATTGAATGTTAAAAAAAAAGAATACATATTTAAAATATTGCAGTTTGCGATTTTACATATTTTTGTAAGATTCCAGTAAAAGGAGATTAATTAAGTAAAGTTTTTTAACACATTTAAATGTTTTAATTTGTTTTTTGAAATATTTAATATACTGATTAGAAAACATTTTTATTTCATAAAATAACTATAAACAAAATTTTATTTTTGCTTTATTGAATAAATTCAAAAGTTTTTAATTGCATTAAATAACTGTAAAGCATGCTTCATTTTTTTCATTTTTGAATTGATTCGAAAATAGATACTATTACAATGCACATCTATTATAGTTTTATTATCAGCAAAGTGATGATTTAAACATACAAGTGATATTTTACCGCAATTATCAAAATATATCTTCCACATATCAATTTAATAAATTCATTTAATATATTTTCAGTAAAGTACGTTCATCAATTTTTTTTAAATAAATTAATGAAATTTTATTAAAGCTTTTTAAAATTTTCTATTCAAAGTCATAATTTAAATCTAAAACCAACATTTCATATTTCTTTATGAAAAATAGTTATTAGCAGTTAAATTAGTCTTAAGGATACATAATGTAAAATTAAAATTCTTTTTTAAATAATCTTATGTTAATAACATGGAAATAATTTAATTTTTAATCAAAAATTGTTATATTATTCCTTTAAGATAATATTAATTTAGTAAAATACTTTTTGGCACAGCTGTAAAATTATTTATCCCATAATGATTAATTTTTATGCGATTTATTATTTTCAATTGTTAAAATTATCGAGTTTTTTTTCCTAGTTATAATTTATTTTTATATCATTTTCATACATTCGAAACTTAAGGTTTTAACAAAGAAATTAAAGAATTATACACCCCCATAATATATGCTTTATGTATTTTTATTATAACATTTAATTTCCTTCAATATTTTATTATGTATGTAGAATTTTATTCCATGAAATCCCATGTATTTGACTAAATCTTTACAGCTTGATTAGCTAAGAATATATAGTTCTTTTAAGCCTACAATCTAATAAATATATCTATAAAATAATTAAATGACCTAAGATATTTAACCATGAAGGTTTTTGATCTACATTATGAATTGTTTCTTTTTCATAAAATTTTAGTAAGTCTAATCCAAATAAACTTCTTTATTCCAAATATTTATTTGAATTACTGAATTAATAATAGAATAATTTGTTAATCATTTATAAGAATTTGTCCCATTTTTTATAATTTCAATGATGATATTGATTTAAAAATTAAATAAGGTACCAAATTAAAGCTTTGTTTTCTTAGAAGGAAATACAAACATTTAATGAAAAATTTCTTATAATTATATTGCTATATTTTTGTGGATTATTGAAAAATGAATAAATTTATGTAAAATTTTTTAAAGTTGTTTTTGTTGAAACAATCCATCCTATTTATTCCTATTGTTGAATAAATTAGATCCTTCCAAATTCTTCCGTTAAATTCTGTTAATGTATTGTTTCAATATGAAATTTGTGATAATTTTAAAATTATAACTCTGCAGTCAATGTTCTCTAAATATTTTATTTTATAATCTTCGTGCTTTCGTTATAAGAAATAATGGTATTTAGCAATAGGTTTATTGTAAAATTCCTTAATTAAAAAAGCAAAATAATATGTAAAATATCCAAACTATTATGGGCTTAAAGTTAAGATAAATTTATAAATATTATAAAGTTAATTAAATAAATTTATAAATATTATAAAATAGTAAAATCATAATTTTTTCTGAATTATTTTCCATCAAATAATGGTTTAAAATAAAAGTATTTTTTTATTTTTATTAATCATTTATTTTAATTTATTACACAGCCAAACTTCACCAAAAGCCATAAGACTAGGAAATACTGATACCATTATAGTTCAAGTAAGATGGATAGTTTATTTTATTTAATAGCGTTTTGGTTGAATACTAAAATTTTATTTTTATTCTTAACTGCTATATGTTTAATAAATTATTTAATTTGAGTGATCGGTGGAAAAACGTTACTTCATAATTACTTTGATAGCATTGAATTTCCATTATAAATATTATTAATACCAGATATTACACATATTTTTTAATTCATAGTTAATATGTCTGCTTTTCCTAAAGTTTAAATCCACGTTTAAATAATAAGTGATAGTTGTTTTTAAGATATGAGTAAAAGTTTTTGATGACACGTTTTACATTTCTATTAATAAATGGTTCGCAAGTTTTTAAAATCTAAGTAACATTATTCGATAAACATTTGAAAAATATTCATGAAATTTTATCAGAAACTAAAAATAATAAATATTACAACATTTTTTTAAATGTGATAAAATATTTTGCGATCTATTTGGGCCTCCTGTGATACATATCATAAAATAAAATATTAAAATTTAAGATATGCTCATTTAAAACAAAAATTTTATTATTTAAAACAAAAATATTAAAATTTAATTAAAATATTAAAATTTAATTAAAAAAATTAAAATTTCATTTAAAACAAAAATATTAAAATTTAAGATATGCTCATTTAAAACAAAAATTTTTAAACATAATATTCCCAAACTCAAAATAGGCCCTCAAAGTAATATGATACAGTAAATTATGATACTTTCAGAGAACTAGATAATTAACAATGTTTCTAAAACACATAAAACAGTTTTGAGCAAATACGTGTTATTGGAAAACTGATTTATGGGATTTAAGTTAAAATGTATATATTCATTTGGTCATTTGGCACATAGCTACTTCAGCAAGATACTGATACACGATTCTAGCTTAGCAAGTATTAGAAGTATCTATGTAAAACAAAATATTATCCTTTATTTTGTTAATAATAATTATTTCCTACTCTTAAAATCAATGGAAGTTTCATGTGTTTTAAGTCTGTGAATGTGTTTAAATATTTTTATAGAAGAATACCAAATATTATATAAAATATATCCTAGAATGCTTAAAAGATATCAAGTGTTGAATTCTTTCTATACTTAAATATTTTAAAATTCATCATATTTAAAAAAAAATCCTCTCTGGGACTTCGTGAACAAAATGAACCATCAAATACTTTCAATATAAATTACATTGCAACAATTAAAATTTTATTCTTTTGATTATAGGAAGAAGCAAATGTGATCGAAGATGTCCCTTTTTGATTGCATGAGAATTATTTTTAAGAATACTTTGAGAAATGCCGTTACTAATAACATTATGGCTTAGCAAAATGAGTTTTCTTCTAAGTTGAAATAATGTTCCTGTAATTTCTTGATGCTAAATTGCTAAATATAGTTATTTAATGTAATTAGTATGCATTTTTTCAGCTTGAGTAGCGATTATAAAAGCAGAAATTTCTATTAGAATTCCATTCTTTACTTAGCTTCTACTAATCAGTCTATATTTAGTATTTTCTCAACATAATACTGTTGTTAACATAGATCTATGCTATTTGTTCTACAAATTGACTCCACAGACAAATATTGCGTCCAAGTAGTTTAAAAGTTTGATAATCTATAAATTGTTTATTTATTTGAATAAGGTAAGAAAGTAATTTTGTCGTATAATTGTTCTTAAGTTGTTACCATAAAACATTATGTTATTCTTAAATTACATGATGTTGATATTTTTTTTCATTTAAAATATTTTTTACATTCTAAATACATAATTAACATTTTTTTCAGAGGAATTTGTATATAATACAAAATTACTTTCTTAGACGGAAATAATATTATATCATAACACTGCTTTAGCTAGAAAGCTCACAATTTTTCCATTACTACTTGTCACTAATGTATTATTTTTACTCACAGTATAATGTGAAACTAAAATTATTTTAATTCTAAAAATTACTGATTTCCTAAATAATAAACGCTTATAAAGGAAAACATATTTCCTTAGTACAGTTTATTTTAAAAATTTAATAATTTGAAAGTTTCATTATATTAAAAATTAGCTTGTATTTGCTAAAAATTAATAAAAATTATATGTAAAATTAAATTGTTGAAATGAAAGCTGTAAAAAAACAAGAACAAATAAATAAAATCATTAGTATACACATCAATATGTATGTTCCTGAAATTAATTTAAATTATTTTAATCGCTATACACTTATATTCAATATGTGTATGCCAATAATTTCCTAATTGAGCTAAAAACTTTTAAAAATGTCTTCAAATTTAAAATATGTTTATTTTGCGCGCAATTCTATTTAAAAATCATTCTACTAATTTGCTAAAATTTAATATTTTTAAATCATTTTATATGTCACAGGATACACTTGAAGTATAACTTATCTATTAAATTATGAAAATAAATTTTAATTTTCATTTGTAACATAATTTAGAAATTTAAATCATTAAATTTTTGTGAGTAATTATTTAAATGCTAACGAAGTATTTTGCTCAAACAAAAATTTAATTAAATAATTTATTTTGTGTTTCGTGTAAATTCAATTTCTATTGAATCGATCTCATAATTATATAAAACGTATAAGTGTATAAACATTAATTTATTTTTAAATTGTTTTAAATTTTTTTTTTTTTGCTTAACTAATGCGCTTTGTTTCTCAATGTTAATGTAAGTTTGGTTTCATATTTTATTATTATACCACAATTTATTCAAAAAATTATTTCAGTTTTATTTACTTTACAAGCAAATCCTTCATTTAGGTTTGCATTAATTTAAAGCCCTTTTTTAAGTACAATAGAATATGCATAGTAAAACATCTTTAAAAATGTTTGAGTGAGATATTTCATTCACTATATATGTATTTTTTCTTTCGATAGTCTATAAAAATCAAATATTTTATAATAAAGCATTTAAAAAGAACTATTTATTGGATCTGTAATCGCATACTTGAATTGATAAGCAGCGATTCAAACGAATGACTAAACAACGTCTGGGTTGACTAATAGTAGACGAAGATGAATGAATTTGACGCCTTTAACCCTGGTATCCAATCGCAATTACTCTCCAGTCACGTGTTACAGAAAAGGATCATGCATCAACTTCGCCAACATCGATGTTTAATGAGGCAAGCCAAAAATCAAATAAATAACTCTTTTAAAAGAAGACCTCGCCAAGCGCGTGTTATATGCGAGATAAAACATGGTAAGTCCTGTTACTTCCATTAATTAATTCTACACAATGAGTTAGGGATGAATAGATTTAACCAAAATCTGTCAATAGTGGGGATTAAAGTAACGTGTTCATCAACTTCGGTGGTTGGAGGGTGGAAAAAGGAAAAAAAAAGAGTTCTCAGTGGAAAAGTGAAAGAAGAAACAGAAAAGGAAATATGATACGTTTTTTAGAAGATACGTGTGAAGAATTTTTGATGCTCAATATATTTGAGACTAATTTTAGGTGCATATTTTTTTAATTTGTTTGGAATAAGTGTCTAAGTTTTAAGGGAAGTAAATTAATTGAATAACATTTAATATTGAGTACAAAATCAAGTATAAATTAATACAACTGATGAACTTTGTGTTATTGTTTTTATTTACTAAAATTAAAATTAAACATCACAAATAAGTAAAGCAACTAATTAAAAATAATTCTAGTCATCATTTTTCTTTATTATATAAATAATACAGTATTAAATCAGAAACTGCAAGTAATTTGCGTAAAAATACGTTTCTATTTTTGAATGCACACTGTTAGATATAATATGAATAAAATAATTTGTGTCATTTACAAATTTATGAAGGTTTGAAATCCAGGAGATGAAATTTGATATTAAATTAAATAAATAAACTTAATTTGCGCCTAAATAGATAATATTTAAGAATATTCACTGAATGAGTAACCCTATGAATATTCATAGAATATTTCGTGAAAGATTGTTTGTAATAAGATTCCTAAAGTACATAAAATGTGTTTTATAAAAGAATCAATAATTCTAAAGTAAAAGTTATTTTAAAAACGTTTTATTTGATTTTTTTCTAACGCTTAGGCTTTTCAAAAAATCTACTAATTTTTTTTTCAAATTTAAAAATTCTTTAAATTTCCTTATCAGAAAAGTTTAAAAATATTCCGTAATAGAAAGGAAAATTCTTTGAAATTCATATTTTAGCATATTTCTTCCACTTAAAGAGTTTTAATTAAGTAGCATTAATACGAGTTTACCTCTTTCTTAATGACATACATGGTTAGATTTTTCTCTTCACTTGTGTGATCTTTGCAATGTAAATTGTAATAGTCTAACCAAATATAATTTTTTCATTATTTTCTACTACGCAATTTTGAAACATGTTCTCATTCTACTAATGCAAATTTGATTAGCTGATTACTTTTCATTTTTCAACGTTCTTAAGAAACTTTTCAGGCTATAAATAATAAATTTTAAAACTATAGATAATGTATTACTTGTAATTTTCAATATTTTAATACTGTTCATTTCCGAATAAATTCTGAAAACGAATGGAATTAATTTTTAGAGGCCTAAAATTACTTTTAAATTTTGTCCTTTAAATAATTAGTTTAACTAAATAATAATTTTCAATATTCATATTTAGTTAAGGCTTAAGAATAGAGTTGTTGTTGAATATACGGTAAAAACGAAAAGTTGAAGATGAATATACGTTAAACATTATATATTTTTTGTATTCTTCATACGTTTTCACAAAACACATCAAATACTTAAATTTGATGGCAAATTACATAAAGTATTAACATTTTTACAATAAATAATATAATATAATAAAATGAGAGATTAAATGTTATATGTTAAATTTAACTTTTAATCTCTCTTATAATAATAACAACAATAATAATAAAACATCATAAATGTTAAATTTTATTACAATATTAAATTATAACAATTAATTAACATTAATATCCAAGATTCCGTATCATTTTAATTTATATAAGAACAGTTTTTATCAGTAGATAAAAATTATCTTAGAACTTATTTTATAGTATAAGATGTGTTTATAAAATATTGTGTACAGATATTAATATTTCAGGATCGTAGTTACCTGTTTGGTTAAGACCTCATTTTTTATCGGAAAGCAGTGAATATGAATCCTGATTAAAATGAAGGTCTCATGTTCACTGACAGCTATTAGGGCATGTTAAGTATGTCGTCGTTGTAATATCATCCAAAAGGAATAATAACTCTGACCACGGCTGAGCAAGGATTGGGAAGTGATCAATATCAAGGATTTGCTCATATTTTTAAGTTATTTTAAGCTTTAGGCTAGATGCAAGGAATATGCCAGTCCACGTCTAACTCCCCAGAAGATTTTGTCATATGGCAACCAAAAGGGGGTACTTAACAACTTTCACTTAATTATTGAATCCCAACTCTAGGCTAGGTGCAGGGAAGTACGCCAGTCCTCACATAACTCCCCAGAAGATATTGTCATATGGAAACAAAATGAGTACTTCTGGCTTTACATTTAACAATTTCAATTGCCATTTCAGAAGTGGATTTTTGTGTTGTTTCTGAATCAACTTTAAACTGTATGACTTGATCTCATAAGTCTTCGAATGCAAAAATTAACCTTGGAGTGACAAAACAAGCTAATCTTCGAACGCATTTTAAAAACAGCGGAAAATAATGTCTATTATTGAGTTTCAATAAAAAATAACAGCTTTCCAAGGGCAAAATTTAATTTTTATTCCCATTTTTTTCCATAAAAAGGAAAATAAAAGTCAAAGTATTCTAATTTCTGTTTAAAATTTTAAGTATATCTAAAACTTTTTTTTAAGAATTAATTAAATTAGCTAAGTTACAAGTCGAGAAAATTGAAAATTACTTCAGCTTTTATAAAGAGTGATTTTTTAATGAAATGGCATAAAATTGTATATTTTCTATTTATATATCAAAACCTTTTGTAAAATATTTAGATTGCTCTATTGCAATAATTTTAAATGATATCTTTCTTTGAGCACTTTTATATTTTTTTATTTGATAGTTTAAAAATTAATTTATATTTGTGTCTTTTTGGGACACGCTGCTTAAAATATATCTGCGAAATGAAAAAAACCTATCAAAAGAAATCCTTATTTTCGACTTTTAACGAATGGTATTAGTAATTATCAACTATTTCTCTCCAAGTATTTGTAAAAGAGCAAAATGGAATCTTATTAAAGCATACGTCGAACTTTTGCTAAGTCACGTTCGTAAAATATAGATTTTCTATTAAAAACTTAAAAACAGGAATTCAAGAGACTTTGGGCTTTTACAGTAATATATATATCATACAAAAAATATTTAGTACGTAGCATAACAGTTAAAAATAGTAAAAAATAAAATATATGTTTAGAAAAACTTATATAATAGTGTTATGATCATTTATTAAAAATATTTATTATTAAAATTCTTCATAATTTCCATTTCTTCACAATGACAATAAATTTTATTTATTCTCATTAGATGCAGAATTCATCAACATTGTTATACACAAAGCTTATTTTTTTATTGTCTATCTAACAAGCAAAAATATTGGTTGCAATATAATATTGTCCAATTGTCATAAAATACAATGATAATAGAGACGAAAATATGTACTCATGGCAAAGGTTAACTACAAGCTGTAGTGGAAGTGTGGGCTTTACATTTACTTTACTATGGGTTTAGCTCTAAAATTTAATGAAAAATACTTATGGGAATCATAGTCAAGGAAACGTTTGAAAGAAATGTCATTAATCTTAAAGATAGTAAAACATTAGAAATAGAGAGAGAGTATATAAAATTGTGCGTTAAATTTTATTTCTGTGTTTGAGTCAAAAGTAATTTTTAAGTATGATGTGTAATTGTATAGTGAGACGATAATTATTTTATTTTTAATATTTTTAATAAAAAAATTTTTCATACATTTTTTTCTCATTATTGCTTAGAAATCCATCATCAGATTTTTCTCTTAAAATTAAGTTCAATTTTATAATACGTGAGATATACATTTCAAAGCTCCCTAAATAAATGTTTGATCAAGAGATAAATAATAACTAATTTTTAAATTGTTTCCATAAGTGATGAATGTTTTAACCATTAATTTATAAATACGACTTTGTTTTGGGAATTTGATTCAATGAAATACATCAAAATTAATTTGTTTTCTAGGAAAAATACATTGTATAAAATTCTCAATTTGTTTCCTGAAATAATGAAATTTGTCAGAAAAGAAAAAGCTTATAAAGTCCTCATATATCTTCTTGTTTAGATGATTTGATTTATTTTCAGTTAAAGTTTTCAATTTTTGAATCATTTTCTAAATTGAAAAACGATAAAAAATTGAATAGATAATAAGCTACATTAAAATATATTGTTTTCAAATATATCAACTGAAATTGCTTGATAAATACTCAAATGTACAATAAAAACTTCCTGAAAATTTTAAATATCAAAAATAATGTTATTAAATAATTCAGCATTGGAAATTTTTTTCATTAAATTCATCATTTATCTGGTACACGATTAGTTATGTAATTCTTTAAGCTGAGAGAATAAACAGTGTTCAAATTTCCATTTTAGTATGAAAGAAATATAGCAAAAGTTATAAACATTTGTAAGTGAAATACATAAAGTTTGACTTAAGAGACAAGAAATTAGTATTTTAGAGATTTTGATACTAAATATCTATTATTAAATAAATGTAAATAACGCATAAGATGTTTCTTTGAATTTACGAATAAAGGAATTCATACTTTTTAATAAATAATTTTAAATAGACATTTGAAATGTCTTTAATGTTCAAAGTTAAGTATTTAACGATATATTTATCAAAAATATTTAAAATTACATCATGCTGTGTATACAAAATATGCATCACGAAATTAATATTCAACTTCAAAATATTCTAAAAATATTTAGACTGTTCAAATGTGTCATTAATTTATTGTAAATATACCATTAATTAATCTTAATTCTCAGTTTTTTTAAATACAAAATTAATGTAATGAAAGCAATAAAAATGCATATTATTATTAGGAATATTACTGCTTAAACATTTATAAAATGATAAAAATATAACAAATTAAATAACGGGACGTTTTTTTGCATATATTAGTCATTAAAATATAAGTGATTTACCATGAAATATATAAATAACAATCAAATGAATAAAAAACAATTTTGATATCACATCTCATATAATTAAGATACAATAATCAGTTTTAGTGCAACCTACATGCGTGAGTTAATATGTTGAAATCGTCTTATTTAATTAAATTATTTATATTTTGTTAATTTAAAAAAGTAATATATTTTTAAATAATTAGAGAGAATGATATTTAGACATAAAGTCATTAATTTATTTTAAAATATTGTACTAAAAGTATGTACTAAAACAAATAAAATGAATTTTTATGTATTCCAATGAGTCACAAATCTACTCTAATTAATTCCAATAAATCACTAAGATTACAATAATTCATGTGTAGAATGCAAATTTTTGCAAGATTAAGCTCTTTCTACATCATTTAATAGGTATTGTATTTCTTATTCATTAAAATGATAGACATAATATCCAAGATTATAGCTGATAAAGACATTATTTTTGTTTTTCATCCTGAAAAGATTTGAAAACTCTGAGTAATTATAAATCTTTGTAAATATATCTTAACATTAGATGAATCTGCATTTTCAAGTGATGATTACTAAAATTGAGCGAAATTTTCAATCTTCTTCGTCTTCTTCATTGGCCTGACAGCCCAGGGTGGGCCTTTGCCTTCCTCAGAAGTGCATACCAGGACCCCCTATTTTTCGATAAGATCAACCAGTTTGTCACTTTTTGTGTTTTTAATTTGTTTTCAAGTAATTCACGTCATCGGAGTTTCGGTCGTCCTCTTCTTCTGTTGCCAATGGGGCGAGCCAAGAAAATATTTTTCGTCACCCGATTGTCATTCATCAGGCTCAAATGTCCTGCCCATTTTAATCTCTGTATTGAGATAAATTTAACAATATCTTGTTCTTTATATAATTTATAGAGCTCATAATTAGTTCTTCTTCGCCATGTATTCTCACATTTTATTCCACTGAAGATGCTTCTTAAAGTTTTTCTTGTCCTTCTCAGTCTATGTCCACGTTTCAGATGAGTAAGTGAGAATAGGCCGAATCAAGCATTTGTATATCAAAAGTTTCGTTTTTAGACTGACGAAAGTAGGTTTTAGGTACTTTTTAAGCCAAAAAAAAAAACATCGGTTAGCAGCTGTAACCCTGCTGTGGATCTCAGGTGCGATGTCATTGAATGCCTTCAATTCAGATCCCAAATATTTAAAGTTGCAAAAAGTTTCAAACTTGCAGTTTCCTACCTCTAGATAGGGAGAGCTATATTTTTCGGTGGTCATGTATTTTGTTTTGTTTTGGTTGATTGTAAGATGCATTTTACTAGGTGCAGCTTCTAGTGATGTAAAAGCCCCTTTTAAGACCTCGGGCTTTCATGCAACAATATCTACGTCATCAGCATATGGAAATATCTATACAGACTTGTTGAAAATCGTTCCTCGAGTGTTTATGTTAGAACAATTTTCGATCAAGTCCCATTTAAAATATGGAAACTACTACCTCCTCAGTAACATTCTTTTAGAAATTTCATTTTTGTTTCAGATAAAATTTATTCTATATAAACGACTTGAAATTGGCAAAAACAAAATCGTCTACTAAAGTAAAATAACTCAAAATTTCAAATCAAACCGTTTCTTGTATTTATTTTTGTCTGTATGATTTTCGAAACATTTCAGAATGACTCTTGTGAAAGTACAGTATAAAAGAATAAATATTGTAATTTTAGTTTATCTTATAAACTTATAATCTTAAATATGATATTTTATAATAATAGGCTTTTTTCGGGAAAAAAAAACAAATTAATGGTAAAATAAATTCATATGTTATTTTTAAACAGAAAACCTACTTTAGCACATTTTAATTGAATTCATTCAATTTACGTTTCCTTGTTGTTTATAAATAATAATATTATTATAAGATATAACTTTTCCTTCTTAAGTTACATTCTTATTATTCGATTAACTAATTTCAATCTGATTTCAGTTTTAAAAATTTTTCTTTATCATATAAAACTATGCTTCAAATGATTTTAAAAATTTATAATGATTTGAAAACATTTTTATGCCACACATTTTTTTAGATTTAACTAATTGAATAATAATAATAAATGACTGGTTTAATATTAAGCGAATTACAATATTTTCTTTAAATTAATCAATTTTTTATGGATAAAGTGTTAAAATCTCAAATATTTTATAATTTTATGTGTATTCATATTCCTTATATCTATCTAATATAAATAACTCACCTTGAAGAAGTGGAGATCTGATTTCTAAATTTATAATATATTATAATGATTATTAAATTTTAAATTTTCTTACTTATATATATATATATATATATATATATATATATATATATATATATATATATATATATATATATATATATATATATATATATATATATATATATATATATAAAGTTACATTAATGTTTCTTATAAAGTAGGAATGAATTTTTAAAAATCATATTGATTAATAATGCATTACAAACACTATGCATTGTAGGAGTATTTTGTGAAAAAATATCTGACTACGAATAAGACACACACAAAGGAATATTAAACAAAGTTGTATGTTTCCAAGCCATGCATATATTTTTAAGTTTCAAATATTTTATAAGTTTATTTCATTGTTCTATTTATCTCATGGTTTATTAGTTTTCATTTCCAAATACATTTTTAACTTAGTCTATGTATACATAATACCTTAATTTGAACTAATATATTTATATAATTGTTCAAGTCATTACTCACTTTTTAATTTGTTTAAGTTTTTTAATCAAGATATATTTTGACTTGTAGAAAAAATCATGATTTTCGTGTGATTAAAATTATCATCGCCTTTCAACATTCCAAACATTCCTAACTATAATTCCTTACAATAACTAATAATTTTGATCTGTAAAAGTCCATAAAAATTTCTTTTAAATTTAAATTGAAGGACACATACTTGAAGTTTAACAATGTATTTTTTTGAAAAAACATTTTTAAAATTTATACAATGTTTATTGAAAGTAAAAATAATTATGAATAAAAATTACTTATATGTCCTTGATTGAAATTGTTGAATGGATGGAAATTTATAAAATCAAATCTTTTATTATACAAAATATATAGCGTAATTTTTATCCTCAAACATTATGGGCACAAATTCAATGAAATACTATATAAAATGTTATTAAGTTTTGCAAATTTACAATAAAAATTACCTGAAAATGTTTTTGCTTTTAATTTTAACTAAACATTTATCTTAAATAAATCAATAAAGTCACTCGGATGAATTATAAATATTTCTAGATATGCATTAATTAATACTCTAAAAACTAGATGAGTATCCTTGCTATTTTTTAATAAATTGAGTTTTGTAATTACCCCGAAATGAACACTTCACAGCAAATTATCTAATGTGTGAGTGTTCATTTTGTCACCTCATTAAATGTATCGCAACATAATAATTAAATTGCACGCTTTAGCGCAATAACACTTAAAATAATCAAATTATATTTAATACTGCCTCTTGGTAAATCAATTGAGAATAAATTGGAGTTAAATGACAGGAACCAGAAAATGTATTTTGTATTTCGAAATACCTGAAATTGATCCAACTACCCATTACTGATGCTGTTGCTCCAATTTATCCTCAAAATCTCATCTTCGACCATTTGTCTATTAATTGGATTTAGAGAGAATGATGCTGATCCTATTACTAATGGCAAATTCATTAAGTGTATCTCGGCTAGCTTAATATCTGTAATTGGACAACAGAGTCTGCGATCTAACGGATTAAGGATTTAACGCACAACAAATGGGCAAAATGATTTCACCCATCTTAATAGCATTAATCAAGTGAGCTTATATTGAACGGTTTTTGAAAGGAAGTACAGACTGACGCGAGGAATACTATGTTAACTTTATGAGGAAACCTTGTTAATCTATTACAGTTTTAAAATAAGTTAAGTAGCATTTGAGAGTAATTTAGAAGAAAATAGAAATTTAGTTCTGAATCCAAGTTACTTTGCACACTTAATGATAAAATAGAATTACGAGTTCTATTTTTCATAAAATGCATCAAAAGTTACCTTTTATTGCATGAATACTTTTTTATAAATACCAGTTAACAGAAATAAATTTCAAATTAAAATATCTCTAAGGAGCGTATTAAAATAACATTATACTTTTTTGTGTTATTGAATTTGTAATTTCTTTTAAATATATCCTAAATTCAAGTATATATTAATATGTTTCACAGTTTGATTTTAGGGTATATTTAACTGAAATCATAAATATAGATTAAAACATTCAAATGAAAAGTGTACAGTTTGAATGATAATATTAATAATATTTAAATTAGTATTAAAAAAACAATTTTGTTCTGAATAATTTGTACAAATTCTAGGATAAAGCCCTAAAAATATAATTAACGTAAATATTTCTCCTTTTAAATTGATTCGCACTGAATTTAAAGTCATCATAATTTTTATAGAAACTCGTACATGCATAATATTTGAAGCATATCTAATTGTTCCTTAACATGGTAAAAACATTATATGAACTACTGTTAAAAGTGCTTTAAATGAAACAAAAGTGTGAAAATATAAATCATAGGGATTACAATTTATTCCGTTTTTCATATTTTAATTTATTTACAAATAAATTATGTCGATTCGCATAAAATATTCATGTTTATAATAAGTTTGATTGGCTATGTTATTCAAACATATTTACCATTAGCAATGAATTATTTTCTCAACTTCCAAATCTAAATAATATCAGATATAAAAATACAATTATTCTGTAATTATTCAATAAATAAAAAATAAACATTTTTCTTATAAAAATATTTGGTATACATGATTTTATTCTCAAATATATAAAAAGGTCTACACATTTGATAACATTTAATCAGAACCAAATTAAAAACGAAAGCATTTCATTTAGACACATAATAGTTTTTATAGGTAAAATGTAAAATGAAATCCTTCATGCTACACAAAACTTGATATATAAGATAAATAGTAATTTTTATTATAAGAATTAGTAATTATCGTATTTTATAACTCTGAAGATGATGTTAAAAGCTTTCATTAAATATATTTAAATAATGAATCGCTTCAAGAAACAGTATAATACTTTTTTTGGGAAATACGCATTAATATACGTCAACAAATAAAAAATAGTTCTCTTTTTTTACAAAAATGCTAATAGAATGCATTTAATTAAAAGACTAATAAATGATCAACATGTGAAATAAATTTCTTACTCATTATGTACATAGGAAATAAGTATTTAAATATATATGAGTATAAAACTCTAACACATGGTCATTAGATATCAAACAGGTGAAATAAATGTTCCTATTTAGGTTCTTTAAACCAAAGAGAAGGTAAAAGGAGAAAAAGTTATGTACTTTATGTAAGCAATCTAGGCCAGTGCATGAGAAAGTCACGATGAAAATGAAAATTCATGTCTTTTCGGTTATCGCTGACATGTAATTTCGATGATAAATCTTAAGTTGGCGCGTTTATCGCTTGTTTACGGCGCAGTATCTTCTTTGGACCGAGATTTTCGTAAATCCGGATGTAAACCTTTAACGTCCTAGCATCGCCGCTACAAATGGTGAATCGTAAATCGTAATTACACAATTTTCTAGAACCAGGAGAAATACACACGGAATGGGCAAGGGAATCTAAGGTCAAATATTTATTATTTTTTTAAACAAATTACTGTTTCTGAAAGAAAATAAAAATTTCATTACAAAAATTTTTACATTTTCTTTTGTATTTCTTTCTTTAATATTATGCTGTAGTGTATCAATCTTTTCTTAATAGACACTCAATCGCAAAAATCAATTGCTAAAGGAAATTGGTTGGACTAAGTATTATCGTTTAGTGCACCGTAAAAATACAGTAATCTTTAGGAACCTATCCGGCGAAAGCGTTTAATGTTAACACACTTAACGTACTTATCTGAAATTATATTAAAGTACATCATTAAAATTGCTTATATATATATATATATATATATATATATATATATATATATATATATATATATATATATATATATATATATATATATATGCTAAATACAACAATGTATAATGTCAAAATAACTGAATTTTAATATAATGTTCAGCATTTGCCATAAAAATTAAATACTCATTATATTAAAATTCTTGATATTAAAATACATTCTATAAGCAGCATTTTTTATGAATAAGAAATTATTGTAACATAAATCAATAATAGTGTTCATATTATATACTATATCTTCAGATAATATTTTGATATATTAGAATACCAAAGCAGTGAATGTAAGTATATTTAAATTTTTAGGAGCTTTTTTTTTGGTTGTTAGATTTAAAAAAGATTGATACACTACAGCAATTTATTTATATTGATTCGATAAAATATTTCAAGTACAAGACCTTAAATCGAATCACGTTAACATATAATCATAGAAAAAGTTACTTTAAAAAATTATCATGAAGTAAATTTCCACATTAAAAATATTAATGTATTCGTCAGAATGATTTTTTTTTTGAATTTCAATCTCCAAGAAAAATACATTCAATAACATAGAGTTAAAGGACAGTTACTGGGAATATTTCATACACTTAATCACAAAAGTAAGAATGCACAGTATATGTGATGATGTCCTATGAAAGAAAAAAACAGACCTACAATATTTGAGTTTTCAAATTAACGATTTATTTCGATTACAGCAAAATCAAGCTTAATTACAAAATAAAAAATACTTAAAAAAATACAAATGTTTAATTAGCAAGATGAGTTTAGCTTAAAATAGGATGTAATTTAAATCATAAAAGTATGCAAACAAAAATAACAAAGACATTAATATTGCAAATTTTCAAAAAAATTAGTAACTTGTTGGATAGCCTTTAGCATTTATAACAGCTCTCAATCTATATGGCACTGATTTCACTAAACTTTTAGTGACAGAAAATGGTATTTTCTGCCTCTTTTCCAAAAGGGCTTTTTTTAGATCATTCTTCGTTTTGATCTCTTGCTTCTAATTTGACGATCGAGATAATCCCACAAGTGTTCAATGGATTTAAGACCAGGTGACTGAAGTGAGGTATTTAGCTATCTTCGCACGTTATATAGCAACCATTCCCGAACATCCTGAGTAGTATTTTTGGGATCATTATTTTGTTGGAAAGTGAAGGATCCATGGAGTTCCAATTTAGAAACACTTTGGCTTAGATTATTCTTTAAAATATTCAAATAGCTATATTGATTCATTATTCTGTCGATTATAATTAAATTTCCTACTCCAATTGCTGCTATGCAACACTAAATCATAATCAAACACCACCGTTCTCAATAGCTCCTCTCATGTTCTTTGGTTCTAGAGCTGGATTTGCTTTCCTGCAAACATTTTGGTGTCCATCTGACCCGTTGATGTTAAATTTACTTTCATCTGAAAAATCACGGAATTCTAAAATTTCTGTACTGATTTACATTTTCTTTTGCAAAATCTATTCCCTTTTTGCAATTCACTTTGCTAACAAATGGTTTTCTTCTCATATTTCGACCATGATATCACACGGCGAATTGTTTCAGGATTGCATGACTTCGCAAAATTGTTTTTCACATCAGTTGTCAATTTCGGTGCGCTAATCATCGAATTTTTTTTCACATTTCCAACAATAATTCACCTTTCTTGATCAGTGAAAATGAGCGGTTGTCCTGTTCTTGGCTTGTTCAGAGTAATTCCCTCAGCCTGGAACTTTTCAATGATTTTTTCCCTGTTTTTTTCACGAAATATAAAATTATATTCTCATTATTATATCATTTTCTTGTTTTTTTAACATTTAAAAAATTTAACTGTTATAAACTAGATTCTTCTAGATTAAGCATATAACTCTCTCAGTGGTTTCTTATCTTACAGTTCGAAATAACGATTTTCGCATGAGTCACTTTACGTAAAATATCTTAAATTTGTACAATAAGCAGTTTACGCAAAAATTTGTTAGTAGAAATGTAATAAAAATTACTTTATTATTTTTATTATAATTCTTTCCAAATTTTTGCGTAATTAAAATTGTCATAAATCTTTGCATTATATTTTTCTATTAAAGACTATGTATTATTTAAATGAATTTCTTTTTATGTAAATATAATATTCACAATTTAGTTATAATATGAAATTAAAAATATCTCGGTTTCTGAATAATTGTACTGATCCTTATCCTAATTTCATTTAAATTGTTAAATCTATTTCAGTTCTTATATTCTTTAAAAAACAAAAAATAAATTTTATAATAATAAATAAAATAAATTTAAAAATAAGCATTTAAATGTATAAAATATTGAGAAATGTTTAAAGTTTAGCAAGGGAAAAAATAAAATTACAGGAAAATAAAAATGTTTAGCAGGGAAAAGATAAAATTAATGGAAAATAAAAAAAAGGAACAAATATTTTTTTTCATAGTTTCTAACTTGAAACTAACAAATGTACTTAAATTAAATGCATTTTCTGGAACTCAAGCATGTGATGCAAATAAAATTTATAATTTATTACTATCTATTTTTGAATATTTTAACTTTCACATAAGTTTTTACAGCAGAAAGTAATATATAAAACTATAATTTTCATAAAATCCAGCTTAAAATTAAAAGTAATTAATTTTCTACTTAAATACAAATCCTAAATACGAGTAAAATGATTAAATGCAGCTATGAATCTTTAGAATTTGCAGTCAAGCATTAGCAGTAAAAACATCAGGGTACATAAAATTCTACAACTCTAACAACCATAAATCAAATCTAAGTTATGTGGGTCACTGAATTCATAAATGTATATGATGCACGCTACCACGTTAGAGTAAAGTTAAATCAATACAATTCTTCATTCATAAAAATAAGTTTTAAATTATTACCTTGCAGTTTTACTAAATAAAATTAGATTTTCTAAAGAAAATGGAAAATCTATAAACATTCCCCAAATATTTAATTTAAAATACATTAAATGATATTACAAGTTATTAGTTTTTTAAAACTTTTTTTTCGATACAATACTGGAAAAAATATAAAGTTCTTCCTTTTATGGAGAAATATTTAATATTTTGCCTTAAAGCTTGAAACAGGGAAGAGTAAATATAACAATATCTTTGTTAATCATTTAATGTACCAATATTTTTACAATTAAATAATGTTAAAAGTATACATTTTATTTACAACAAAACTTCAACCTGGAAATTAAATGTTTTTCTGAGTTGTAAACTTTAGAATTTTGTTTGTTATGCCATGTGTTTAAAAGAATGTTGTTTAACATGTTCTTCATTTACTTATGCACAGTTTCAACAATTAGAAATATCATCACAAAGTGATTTTTTAGACCTTTCACCAATTTGATGAGTTAAAAAAATCAGATTTTTCTCGTTCCAAACTCTTTACAAATGTATCATTTATTAATAAACTTTTTTCCTATAGAAAAGGAGACATAACCTTTGTTAATAGGAAATTTTCGAATATGTATTAGGGTTATACAATATCACTTTCAATAATGTTAATATTTAATGGTATTTCAAAGCTTATTTCTAATTTTTTTCATGCATAATATTGGAATACTAGAAATTAACTATCATTCATAGCATGCAGTTATTCTTTTGTAAAATTTAAAATATGATATTTTGAGAAATACTGTGAGAAATACGTTGATTTAAATAATGAATTAATTCTGAGAAATAAGTTGAAAATTATTTTTAAAAAAAACTCTAAAATGATTCTTCTCTGCTATTAAACGCTGAACTGCTCTTAACTATTATTAAAACTAATATCAAAAAATTATCCTCAGATTCTTTTAGTTTAGAACAAATATTGTTGCAAATCTTTAAAATAGAGATGAAACTTAATTATTTATGTGTACGCTGAAATTCCGTTGTAAAATTTATGAAGTTTTACATTTAAATCAGAAATGCTTCATATAAAATTCCAAAAATAACTTTCAATTATTAAAAATTTAATTAATAAAACGCGTTAATTTGCTTTAAAAAATTATTCTGATGATTCACTAAAATTAACCTAAAGTACACCCAGTAAAGTATATTAAGACCATTTTATAGCTTTAATTTATTATATATGTTAACATAACTTTTATTTGATTTATTGATGGTGTTTGACCCAATTTTCTTAATAAAACTAAAGCCCAGAAATGCATAGAATAAAATATAATATGTATTTAATTAGTGACAAGAAAATTCTACAATTTTCGTAAATTAAAATTCAAATTTTTATTACAACTGAAAATTTTTTCCAACTAAAGTGTTAAAATAAAGCAATTTCTAAAAGAATATTAATAAATGACAGTAAAATCACCCTTGAGATTAGAAATATAAATTATTTTAACATTTTTAAAAGTTTAACAACATTCTGAGTTATTTTAATTAGTCAATAATGATTTTTCGTATGGAAAATTTTCTAAAATTTTAACCAGAAATTATATTTTTCATTTTAAAAATATTTTTAAATATATTTTTATGGAAAATAAATTTGCCATATTAATGCGTGAGATACATGCTTAAATATTTCATTATAACAATATTAAAAAAAATATTGTGCATGAAAAGTTTTCGATAATGAAATGTTTAACTTGCTTAATATTTCATTATTGGAAACTTTTCATATACAATAATTTTTAAAATATTTTTATAAAAGTCTCCTCATTTCATAAGATAATTTTGAGAATCGTTAAACTATCAAAGGAGAATAATATTATCTTAATTTTAAGCGGAATATTTCAAAGTCTGATGCTTGTTAATCAAATAAACATTAATTTTCTTTAAACGGCACATGATTTATGGACATAATAGCAAAATGAAATCTTTTTAGAATCTTGATATGATTTAGTTAATTTAAAAACCTAAATGAAATATTTTTCACTGTATTGAGTTTGAAAAATTTGTTTTGTATTCTGTCTTATATACATTATCAGTTGCAGATTATACAGATCTATAACGATATAAACTCACACAAAGGTGTCCTTTAAAAACATAGGAATTATCAGTATTAACTAAAATTTGTCAATAAACAGTACTAAGTTTATTTAAAAAATAAAATTTTCATAATATTGAGATAAAAACTCAAGGAAACAAGGTGAATAATTTTCCATAGTGATTAAGTAAAATTTTTATACCAAAATGTTTAAATAATATAATGGATTTCTTTATGTTATTTAAATTATTGTAAATTTCTTTTTTTTAAAAGCTTTACTCGAAATATCAGAATTAAAGTAAATAAGCATATTTATTATAAAATTTAATCCGTTTGCAATATCATAAATGCCCGTAAAATTAATTCAAATTTTAACTTCAGTAAAGATATAAAAAAATTCAAATTTTTAGATATGATTTTTAATTTTAATTAGGTTTATTATATACACATCCAGACATATATTCTTAGAGATTTCTTCAGATTTAAAGAAAATTTTGAATAAAATTTTCTTTAAATCTTAAATTACGAAGAAAGATGCAATTAAGAACAAAGGAATGGTCATTCAAGCGTTGGGGTTCATTTAAAAAGCTTGAAATACTACTGAACAGTTGCCGTTAGTTAATTTTAGAACTAATTTACTCCTGGTTTGTAATTAAAAAAATTATATTTATATTTCCATGGCAATATTTATTTAATTTTTATTTTAACGCTAGTTCAAATTAGCTTGCATTTATGCTTTTTTTAATTGTTCGTTTTATATTTTTGAAACATTTTTAGTTTATATGTGGGATGAATTTTGTTATGTTTCAGTATGTCTTTAAGAAACTTTTAACGTTGGTCTTATGTATTTAATAAAAATGCCATACTTATGTGCCAATGTGGTTAACTATATATGTGTATATATGTATATATACTATAATTCACCTCATATATTAATTTTTTTTTAAATTTTACTGACCAAACTATCAGTTTTGTAACATACTTCGACCTTCCACTTTAAATGCTTAAAGGTAAACAAATTTATCGTACTGAAATATTTCTAAATCCAAATCACAATTTTAGACTTAAAATCAAAATAATTCTCATAATTCTGTAGTTAAATACAGTGCTGTTTCTCTATTATTTTGTTGTTAAATAACTGTTGGTATCAACCACGCCAGAGCGACAACTAAAGGGAATAACCGCTATATCGTCCAGCATCGGGAAAGAGACCAAAAAAATCAGTAAACCTCATTCTTAGCAACTGTTTGAAGCAACAAGTCGACAAGTGTTGCGGATTACGGTACCTACACACTTTAAGAAATGTAGTCTAATCACCTTCCATACTGATAGATGCGTTCGCTTAGAATGTTGTTAAACTTTTAATGTGTACAGGGAACATAAAAATTGAACATTTCATTAACAGAATCACGTATCATACAAATAAGATGCTTTGTAGTACTACAAGAGATTCTCAATACAAGTTTATTTGTAGAGGTCGGGACACAGTTTCCTATAATTAACGTACAGAAGAAGACCGGTTCCTAAGGTCTTGGAGTTATCATTAAGAAGGTATTAGGATGAATTACTGGACTTATCTCAAGGTTTCAGGTAGAGGTTCTGCAGGAGGAGAGATATATTCTAAGAAAAATATATTTCCCTTGTGCCCTTTAACCGAAATGTCTTTGAAGTAGACTATATTCATTTTGCATAAATTGTGTTTATTTTTGTGCAATGACTTCGCTATGTTTAGATGCAAAATGCTGCTTCTCATTTCTAAATTTCATGATTTTTCGTGGAGTAATGACCAAAACAATTTCCTCTGCTGTTTAAGTCTTTCACATCAGTGTATTAAGGATGATACTGATTTTAAATTACCTAATCAATATAAATGACCTATATCTATAAAAAATTTGATTTTAAAGAGTTTTAATTAAGCATATTTTTTTACTATTTTATTTATAATTTCTCCAAATTTAACTATTTCGTTTTCTTATATTTTCAGAGAATTCTCAGCAAAAAAATTCCCAATAACTCATTTACTAAATGTTTGTGATTTTTTTTTAAAATTATGAAATGTTTAGTCTATCCCTTGAACATTTACAAGTAGTTAAGAAACAATATTTGCAAATTTTCAAAATATTTTGAGGTAAATATGTTCATGCGTTGCTCAAACAATTTTTATTGAATTATTTTAAATTTTTATTCTGAATTAAAATAGTTTGGCCTTAGTAAATTAATAGTATCACTTCCCTTTTTAAGTTTAAAATATTCATTTTATAAAATATGATAAATTGAGCGTACATTGAATTATTTTTTAATTAAAATATGCATCCAAACGAAAATATTTAGAATTCATTTTTGTATATAATAATATAATTATTAAAGTATATATAATTATTTATGCAAAAAAAGTTTTAAGGCTTAATTATTTGAAGAATTTCTTAAAAGTTTCTTTATTCATTTAGTGTTATGTCATTTTTATGTAGCATACTTCCTATAAAATGCGTTTTCATAAAATAATCTTGGCCTTCAATTTTCCCACTTCAATTGTCTCCAGTTTCACAAATAATATGCATTTATAATGTAAGACCTTAATTATTTTTCTTAAACATTGTCATAAATCAACAAATGCTTTTAATTAATCGTTAAGAAATGGTCTTAAGTAATATATATAAATTTTGATACATAATATGATAAAACTTTCTTCCAGTTTTGTAATCATTAAGCCAAAAATCTGACATTTTTAAATTTATAAATAAACCAAACAAAATTCGAGTCTTAAATAAACAAGAAATTAGTAAATAGTAAGTAAAATATTTTTAAAAATTATGCATAAAAGCCATTATTATTTGCTAATGGAAATTTTATCATGGAATTATTTCTTTGCTATAAAAATGTTAACATTTTCACTAAAGAATTTAAAGGTAATGTGAGGATAATTACTTCACGAAATTAATGTATTTGAAAGACATCAATTGTAAAAAAAAATGTTAATTTAAAAATGTTAAAGATCTTACTCATTAAGACCTCTTTAAATTGTAGACAATAGGAGAAATTATCGTGAATAATTTAGAAAGTAAAACAACGAAATACAAACAAGTCACGAATGCTTATATGCAACACTTCTCTCTCTCTCTCTCTCTCTTTGAAGTTGTAAAATTAACACTACTAATAAATCTTATTAAAAAGAGCTTAAACAATACATTGTAAACTAAAGGAAGTTTATTTTGAAAATAATTAGAAAATATTTTTAGCCTATAAAATTAGATTTACGCAATATACAATTATTTATTTGGAAAAATCTAGAAGGAAAAAAGTAAATATATTAATTTATTAATATAATAAATAAGACACTTATTTGAATAATGTACTCAAAATTATTTAGTTTTATAAATTTGCAATATGAGGAGAAATATTGAGAAATATCAAATATATCAGTTACATTAAACATTTAAACACTTTCTCTTGAAATATTATAGTTCAAAATGCTGATATTTAAATATACTCAAATTTGATTTATTACGATTTTAATACTTTCAAATTATGATACTTTTTCCTGTATAAACTTAATAATAATATTAAAAAAATAGGCCATGTACACATATATTTAAGTTTTAAAAAATTGGAATATGTCTGTCTGCTTGAAAATTTTCAACTAATATAACTCAATAAAATGTAACTTTTTAAAAGTAAAATTTTAATTTTTTTAAATGGCACGATTTTGTATGAATAAAAGAAATAAAAAAACATATTTTATGCATTGTTTTGTGATTATGATATGAAGGCAGAGCTATCTGATGTTTAATATAAAAACTAAGTATTTACAATTGCAAATGAAATCAAAACAATTTATAGAAAAATCTTTCAATTTTTATACTTATTTTGCTTAATTTTAATTGCTTCAATTTTTATCCTTAATCCAGTTAACTACGGAAATATGTTTGAAGTGTAATCTAGTTTAAATTAATTTTAATAAATAATTTACATAAATTTTATTAATTTTTAAATGTTTAAGGAAATAAAGTAATTTTATAAATGTAAATAATAAAAAGTCAACTTTGAGTGATGTCTCAGTAGCATTATCATTATCATTGTCATATTTCTTTCACTGGTCAACATTAAAAACGGCGTGGGAGGAGAATGGTGTTGAGCAGTGAATAACTTGAAAAATGATGGGCCCAAAAAATGTATCACATGACGCCCGATTGGTCAATTTATGGCTTATATGGAAGTAACGCGGCAAAGAAGATGTGTAATCTATCAAATCTTAGAGAAGAAAAGATTTGTCAGACGAGAGGAAAAAATTACACCCTTCATGATGCAACGATAAATTGCAAATCGCTTTATTCTTTTTTACAGAAATCTAAATTTTTCACAAAATAAGAAAAGATTTTTTTATAAAAAGGATTTTTTTCAAACATTGTATTTTTAATTCACCAAACATTTTAGAATGTAAAGAAAAAATAAAATATGTGTATTTGAAAATTTTATTTACATTTTAAATGCATAGTTACATTTATATTCTGCAAATGTCTGAGAGAGAAAGAAAGATCTATATTTATGCACATACATTTGCACATATATATTCACATATATAGATATACATATATGTGTATGCATAAATATATATGTATGAAGAATTTTTGTCCTTCATTAAAATGAAATCAAATTAATTGTACTCCAGGAAATGTATATATATATATATGTAATATATATGTAAATATATATATATATATATATATATATATATATATATATATATATATATATATATATATATATATATATATATATATATATATATATATATATATATACAGAGAGAGAGAGAGAGAGGTATCTTATCTATAAAAGAGTCAACTATATCAAATAGCAAGTTCTTATAAATAGTTTTCTTTTATTAAAGATTTTTGGAACTTATTAAGCTTATCAAATACATCTATTGGGAGAATGTAACTTACTTTTCAATGTAGTTGATAAATAGCTATCTTTATGGAAGCAGTTATGCTTGAAAGATCTTGCTCCGGTTCGTTCCATTTTATCCGTATCTAGAAACTATTTCCATAAGTTCTAGAAACTATTTCCATGGGAGCTAAAGGGACATCTTAAATATTTTGTAATTCATCTTAATCATTAAAGCTTTCTTATGAATCATGAATTCCTTTCATTATCTTTACATTGCTGACTACATCATTTATTTTTTAATTTGTACTAATTGTTGGCATAAATATTAACCATATTCTATGAAATGTTCGAGTAATCTCCATGCGATTTTTTTTTCAATTCATAAATTGAGTGTTTTCTTCGTGTTATGTTAAATTGTAATTATAGTGTGATTTTTTAAAGTAGTAATTTAAATTTTTTTGAAGTATTTTATTTACTTTTATGAAAACCTTCATTTGAAAAGCTAGAATAATTCCTCGCTAAATTTACCTATTGATTTTTGCAACGTCTAATCAAATAATTGAATAAACTTATCTTGTCACTTGATATGTGTTTGAGAATATTAATTCCTTTTGATACTTTAATCATCATCCAAAACCTTTCCTTTTTCAAAACATTTCTGAAGTTACAGATATTAGTGTTTCAATATATGTGATTACTTAATTAAAAATTCCATTAATATTGTAAATAATCAAAGACCAGCATTTATATTATTCACTAGTTCGTTATTACTATAATGCTCTATCATTAGGAATTAGATGATTACTGTATGTTAAGATAAAATTCAAGTTTTATTTTTTTAAAATTAGTCCTATTACTATAATTTTTAAAATTAGCCCAAATTATATGCTCTAATTTATATTAAAATTAGTGCATATAATTTGGACTAATTTAATAATAAAATTAGGTGTTGAATTTATGTAATAGTTAAATGTAATTTAAAAATAATCTCAGCAATTTTATTATTTGATTATAGAAAGCTGTTATTTTTGAAATAACTAAAAAGTTACTAATAATAATAAAATAACCATAAAATATTCCTATTATTTTAATTATATTACATAAATTATTTAAGTTTAGTAGCATATTTTCACATGTTTTTTTTTTCTTTTTAGTGAGGGGTCCAATATTCGACTATGAGCCACCATCACGAGTTGATTTTGATAATTCTACAGGATCTGTAGTGAGATGTTCAGCAAAAGGTCAACCTGTCCCAGATATATGGTGGGAAACCAAAAATGGTACTAAAGTGCGGGACATACCAGGACTTCAGCACGTACGTCCAGATGGATCTATGGTATTTGCCCCGTTCTCACCGATGCAGTACAGACGAGAAGTTCATGATGCAATTTATAGATGCATCGCTTCGAATGTAGCTGGAAAATTGGGAAGTCGTGAAGTGCGAGTGAGAGCAGGTGAGAGAAACTGAAATTATAAAAATATTTTTTAGCTGTACATTGCAGTATGAGGATCTAAGGAATATTTTTGTATTCATTGAAAAAATAATACTGCTGTTACACAATATTATAAATATTATCTTCACTTAAGAACTAATCAGTTTCATTTTTAGGATATATTTATGCACAATCTCATGATGTATAAAAATTAGAAAAAATATACGTTCGTTCGTTTAGAAAAAATATACTTCAAATAAATATATTTATTAGACTGAAAATGTGATTTTGTAAGATGAATTTGAACATGAAACCAAAGTTTAGAAAATTTGTAAAGTATTCATTGAAAAAATAATACTGCTGTTACACAATATTATAAATATTATCTTCACTTAAGAACTAATCAGTTTCATTTTTAGGATATATTTATGCAATCTCATGATGTATAAAAATTAGAAAAAATATACGTTCGTTCGTTTAGAAAAAATATACTTCAAATAAATATATTTATTAGACTGAAAATGTGATTTTGTAAGATGAATTTGAACATGAAACCAAAGTTTAGAAAATTTGTAAACTTTAATAATTTTACAACTTGTAAACTTTGATATTTTTATAATTTTAAATAAAGTGTTAAGATTAAAGTAAAAAACATAGGCTAGAAGCATCTAAATAGTTCACCAATTTTTGGTAATTTCCATTTTGAAACTATTTTTATATTCTGACCTCAAAATAATCTTTCAGATGACTAGATACATATTAATTATTAACTTTATTACAAAAATAAAAAAATCGAATGAAATGAAATATAGTATGTATAATATATAGTATATAGGAAATGAAATATAAGAGAAAAGAAGCCAATTAACATTACGAGCACTCAATTTCTCATTATGTATGAAAATAAAATTTTATCAACTTGGTAAAAATATACTTTATTTTAAAGTGTCCAGAACACCAAAAAATATGAAAATGAACAATAAAATGAATTAAAAAAAGAAGAACTGACACTTTTATAAAACTAATTGAATACATAATGATACTGGAATTGTATGTATGAAAATAATAAAAAAGCAATAAATATATAGTACCCAAAAACACCAAAAGCTATCCTCTAATTAAATTTCCTAATAAATACGTTCTCTGGATATCATTTTTCCTACATCGCGTGTAGATATTTGTATTTGTTTAAATTAACATTGTACGGTAGGTTCAGGTTTCATGAGTCTTGTGTGAGAAAGTAACCATTGAGACACAAACAAATTGCATATAATTCTATACAAAGTATTAGAAGAGGGAATCAGCATTCCTAAACAACATTATTTCATGGTTCCTATTACAATCTTATTCTACGGTTACAAATAAGGCTTAGACAAGAAAGAATAAACTATTTTAAACATCTATTATGGAATATTTTTAACTTTTTTAAAAAATTTATTAATGAACAATAAATTTATAGAATATCTAAACATATTAAATTAAATACAGTGGACTAATTAGGAGATATGAAGTATAAAACTGGGAAAAATATGGAATAAAAGCCATAATATTACTTTAAATTTCCAATAAATTAATATTTTAAAATACTTGTCTTGTAAAATTTCACCTGCACTTTGGTCTTTATTTTAAATTTTGTTCATAGGTATTTTATAATATATTGTTCTTAAACAGTACATCACTTGTACACAGTTTGTGTATAATATCTTAAAATCATTAATTTTTTGTACTTTACAATCAAACATGTATGGTACTTAAGGAGCTCTATATATATATATATATATATATATATATATATATATATATATATATATATATATATATATATATATATATATATATATATATATATATATATATATATATATATATATATATATATATATATATATATGTATATAAATATATAAATTCTTGAATATTTTTTAAATTTTTAATAAATCCAATTTAGGTTAATTAAAAATGAACTACTTTAGATTGTGGATAGTACAAACATTTTTATGATTTAAGAATATTTTATCGGAAAATATAAATACAATAAAATTATTTCCTTTATGTACACTTCTTTTGATATTCAACATCATGTAAATTGAAAGTAAACAATAAAGTTTTAAATAATTGAAAATTAAGTTACTTTCGTACTGCATAAAATTTAGAAAATAATGTTGAAACAATGTAATCAAAATTTGAAAAAAAAACTTTGCAGATTTTATTTTAAAAATCACAAATTTACATTGTTTTTAACTTACATTTAGTAGTTTTATTATAATTCATTGGTTATTCTAATGTTTTTTGATGGGAAAAATATTTTAAAAATACATTTTACAGAGAAATGGCTAAAAAACCATATTTTTATCATATCATTATTATTAAAATTGCCTTTCATAGTTATTTAACGATGAATTACATGAAATGTAACTGGTAAAAATTTCATACATAACTACATATTAAAAAAATAAATGCAATTGCAGTTCTCGAAGATTTAGAAAAGAAAAGAAAAGTTCTCATTTATTCTGAGTAAAAGAAATTCCTCTTCTTTTAATGAATTATTGAGAACAAATTTTTGGAAATTATAAAGAAAGATTTTAATGTATGAGAGATTTCTTATTCCACTGGTTTAAATTAAAAAATAAAGTACATATTTAATGTTTAACAAGTGTTGAATTGCATTTGATGTGTATAACATTTTTAATATGTATTAAATATTTCTTGTATGTAATATGTATTAAATATTAGTTAAATTATACATGTTTTTACAAGAGGCCACGGTGGCCTGATTGGTTAGAACGTTCGTTCTCATTATCGGCAGGAAGTGAATACGAATTTCAGAATAACCAAAGATCCGTCATGTTACCAATAGTCGGTTGGGGCTCTTTAAATAGGTCGTGGTCATGATGTGCTCCTAGTGAAATTATACATCTGGGGTTGGCAGGCCAAGTATTGGGGGTCTTCTGCTTTTTCCCCCGCTTCAAAATTAGACCCCATCCAGTTACAACTATCTAATTGGTAAAGCCCAACCTCATGGCTAGGTATAGGGAAGCATATTGGTACAACAACAACATGACCTTTAATGTTGTTGTTGCAAATGACCTTTAATTGAAATGGTACCTCCTCTGGGAGTTGCATGTATACATTAGGGAGACTTCTGCTCATAAATTACACCCACCAGTAGCTTCTATTTAACTGGTAGTACCCAACTCTAGCTAGCTTCAGGAGAGTTTATCAGTGCATTTACAATAAATCTCTAAGCAAATTTTAGACACTTTTATCCGTTTTATAGTTTACCAAAATTTTAATTTTAAAAAAGCTAACCTTCCCTATATACTTTCTATTCCCTAAAAGCAATTTTAGCGTCAATTACATTAAAACTATGGTTATAAATTTTATTTCAATAGATGATTATGCGAAAAATATTTCATGCAATTTCAATAGCAAAATAATAACATTGATGATTTCAATTTATCAAAGGAGAATGCACAAATCACTGTCTAGAGTTTTTGTTTCTGTCCTATGATGTTAAATTGAAACTTTTTGAAATCATTTCATTTTTTATTTTGTAGCATTTATTCAGGAATTTTCATTTTTTATTTTGTAAATGTTCAAACACATACAAATATATTATATATTTCAATTTAACTTATAAATACAGCAAATATCTAGAAATAGGATGAATGAATCACCGTAGAATTAGCATCAAGTATATAGTAGATGTTCCTAAATTTATTAAATTTTTACTACTCATTTTTTCAATACATGCAGCATTGAATGAAAAAATGGCAAACCTAACTGCAAAAAATGATAGACGTAAATATATATAAATTATTGCTAAAAGTTTTGAAGAACAAATAATAATACAAACCACTAAATAAATCAAGAAAAATAATGCGATAATGCTGAATATGTGAAAAACAAGCTTGCTTAAGCATTTTGAAATTCGTGTAAAATGTTATATCTGTAGAAGTTTTATCAGCTTAATATTGATTATGTAACGAAAAGATGCTCAGGATAATAATAATATTGTTCTTAAAACATTAAAATCAAAATATACATGAAAATATTTGATGTTCTAGCATTTATATGACCCTTTTTGTTGAAAAAAGTCATTTTACGCACTAAGAGTTTGTAATTTAATTTTGAAAATGTTTAGCGTCTGTTCTGAACCTGTTCTATTTGACTCACAGTAAGGTTATGAAGTAAGTGGTATCGTATGTTTATAGATAAAGTGTTAAAAATCTAATTCTAGATAAAGATGCTAAAAATGTTAAAGAAAACAATGTTAAAAAAGATTAAAAAAACGCAATCAAAATTATTCTTAATAAATTTCATATTATTTTTTTCTGTAATTAGTTTTTGAAAAAAGGAAGGACATTTCTATATGTATCCTTGGAATTTTAGCTCATATATGACAAATGTAAATTTTGACAAACTTTATGTAGAAAAACTTTATAGGCGCAAATACTTATCAATGTTTGTGAAATACCAATAGTATTCGTTAAGAACATAATTAAAAGAAACGTTTTGACTTTTCCGAATACAACATCTGTTAAAAGTCGGTAGTCTTATAAAGGAAGCACAAATTTTGTTCAGTTGCTGTCGAATGATGTATATGAACTATGTTTCGGACAAAATAATGATATACTATTTCTTGAAAAATCAAATGTGCATAATTTCATGTACATAACATATCTATCTATCTATCTATCTACATATATATATATATATATATATATATATATATATATATATATATATATATATATATATATATATATATATATATATATATATATATATATATATATATATATATATATATATATATATATATATATATATATATATATATATGCATATATATATATATATATATATATATATACATATATATATATATATATATATATATATATATATATATATATATATATATATATATATATATATATATATATATATATATACATGATTTACCAGAAGAAAATTTTATGAGATTAACTAAGTAATATTACTCTTCTACAAGAAAGTGGATCAGAGCCTGGAAAGAAAAGGACACCTTGTGAAGCGGTAATTATACAATAATTGACTCAATATTCATTGAAGATATGGTGACAAGAGAGATGTATCGAGAGTAGACAGAGCCTAACTTTGCACTATCCGTCAGTCTCAACAAGTACAGTTTCATACAAGATAGGTTTTGTCATCATAAATCTGTTGGAACTTTCGTGTAGCTTGGAATATTTGCTGAGCTTTGGATTACTTTACACTCAGAAAAATACACTAGATAGAGTAGCCCGTAGAGAACGGACTTAAGCCTGAGTTATTTTTTCTATGGGATTACATCAAAAACAGAACCCATAAGATACGAATAATTAACAGGTGAAACTGAAGCACTTGATTCTAGAACACTCCAGAGTGTTATGAGGGAATTTCTCTCGGAACCGGATTTATAACATTATAATTGAGAATGCGTGACATTTTGAGTCCTTTGAATTTAATGCCATTCATACCTTTATAGAAAACACTAGTTATAATGTTTCTATATCATGTTTTTTTGGCCATAATGTATATGTATGTTTGTATATACGGTTTGTATGTGTTATATGTGCCGTTCTCATCCTTTCCTAGCTGCTCTTCAGATGATGTTTACATATAGAAATAAATTTCTATTTGAAATATTTATGTATAATTTTTTTCCAACGGTGGGCACTTGGGTGACGAACCCTATGCCACAACAACACCAGAAACTGCTACTCATTTGTCGTTACCCAAAGGGCACCTGTGAACCAAGTCACGGAGGCGAGTAGAGTTGCTCGCGCTATACTACCACAAACCCGTTTATAGGGTGGGCCGCATTCATACATTATCACAGAAGAAAAGACAGAGAAACGCAGAGAAAACAGAGAAAGAAAATAGCATCCACGCCCGAACCAGGATTCGAACCCGGGACCCACAGTTCAGGAGTCAGGAACGCAAACCAGCCAGCCATCGGTCGGCTGTAATCGTTTTTGATGCTTATATTCCTGTAAATGTACATTTACCAAATTTTCTAAATTCATCAGAAATGTAATCAGTTAAGTATTTAGATTTTCTTAAAATTATTATTTTGATTGATTTTGTATAATAATATGCATAATCATGTACATTTGCACAATATTAATATCAGCACAATACATGTAAGGAAAAAACAATTAATATTAAATTGAAGGTTAAATATAATAAAATTAGAATTTTTTCTTATTTTAAAACTATATATTTCTTGAATGATTTATTCTATTTAAATTGTATTACAAAGAAATTATGTGCTATATATGAGCGTAATTTCTTATATATTCCTTATATTATCTCTATATAAACTGTCTTTTCCAATATATGTCTATCAAAAATTAATAATCCGTCCAGTGTGTAAATGGCATATCACAATTTATTATTTTTTGCGAAGGTGTCAAATGCATTGCTAGAAACATACCAGAGAAATAAAAGAAGAAAAGTGGGTTCAGATTTTTTTAAGATAAAAAAATACAGTAGAGTGAATTACTTTTTACACAGTAGACTGCAAAACTGAAAATAAGACATCAAATACCTCAAAAAGAATTTTCGAAAGAAATATAAAGTGGCCTTTCAAAAGAACTCCCTCTTCCTAAAGTGGTTTTTGTCATCTTGAAGGGTTAAGTTACTCCACCTCAGCCAACCCGAAAAAGATTTTTGTTGAAAATGGATGGGGAAGAATACGTCGCCGACATTTTTTAACACTTAGCTGATCGAATTTTACCCCAACCTTCATTCTTTGTACACATTTCATCCTTAAATAAAAATAAATTTTACTCTGTTTCTTTCGTTCTGTTCAAAAGTTTGTGTTTCCTTGATATAAAATGAAACAGTTATTTTCTTTTAGTTTTAGTTTTTTTGATTGAGTTTAATGTAAAATATTTAATTTGATTTTTTTATTCTGTTTAACGTTAAGGATGAAATATTTATTATGATCATTTCAGTTTTTTATTTAATTGGAAATTACGTATAAATTATATTAATCAAAAATCATAGAGAAACATCGTATACCTCTATATTAACACATTACATAGCATATATCTGTGATAAGATCTGTGAGTGAAGACTTCATTAACATATTACATAGCATATATCTGTGATAAGATCTGTGAGTGAAGACTTTTGAAAAAGTTTTGAAACAAAGAAATTATATCTTTTTATCAATGTAATTTAGACAGGACTAAAATCTGATCTGCAATATTCTTGTAAATATATACACAAAAGAGTTAAAATAAATAATAGAAAAGTGCAAGCTATTTTTAATGATTGTTTGGAAATATGCATATTAATTAATAAGAAGAAAAAGATATTTTTCTGCAATTATCAATAAAACTTAGTATATTAGGTAACTACAATATATCATCGACTTTTATAAATATTTTAACTTTAATGTATGCATGATTGGTTTTGTCTTTAAATATGACTTAACAATTAATTGACTTTATATTTATTAAGAATTTCTTAAATTACTAACTAAATTATTAAAATATATCCTTTTTCAATAATATATATTTTCTTAAAACAAAATCTATTTTTATTGTACTCAATAAAATAAAAATAAAAAGAATAATTAATCTACTATCTAACCTATGGATTTTTTTTTCTTTTATAGTACATACTTTCCTAAAATAAAATCTGTTTCTTTTACTCGCGAAAAAAATTTATAGTGAAATTACTTTTTGATATATTTCAAATGTGAAAAAATAGAATATATAAATAATGCTTTTATTAGTATTTGTTAGGATATATTAAGTTTAAAATTATTATTGCAAAAAATCAAATAAGCGATACAAGATTACAATTTAAAGAATTTAAAAAGTTTCTTAGTTCCGATTTTACATAATATTGAAGGTAATTTTTGGGAAAAAATGTTTCAGCGTTCAAACAAACTTTTAATAGATATACACGGAGTTAATAACTTTTCCCAAGATCAAGTTTAAAAAATATGTAAAAAATAAATATTAAATAAATACTAACAATATTCCTAGAATCAAGAAAATCAATCCTGTGTTCCACAAACTGCTTATACAACAATACAAAAATAAATATGTAACAGAAAAATCATATGTTATTGAGAAGTGAATAAATATCATCTACATTTGTAGATATAGGCGTTAACATTAATAATGAATATATGGACAACATGTGCACACTTTAAATTTTAAGGCAATAAAATGCTATATAGCGATATTTCATTTTTGGTATAAAGGAACAATTTTATTCATTTTATAAAAAAAATATATTGCAATAAAAATATATATTTAATAATGAAATCAAAAGAAAACATTGATTTTACTTTTAAATATTGATATTCTAGAGTTTATAGTCTCCATATCCGCATAGTTTACTTTTAATAAGTTACAAAAAAGGTGTAAAAACTATAGCAAATTAAATATTAAGTTTTAAAATTAAATGAAATAAACTAAAGCTTAAATAAATAATTTTAATATTAATTTAAATTTTAATGCATTGGGAAGAGTTTTACAATATTTTTTATGTTTGTTCATAAAAGCGTAATTTCTTTGTTGAAATTATGTATTGTTAATTATTGCACATTTATAACAAAGTTTAAAAATATTACTTTGCAAATTAAGTAAAAGATATTTAAAATTTGATTTAAATTAAATAATGTTCTGACTCACTATCTTTATAAATAAATAACATTTAATTTAGATTTCTTTTTAGATTCCAATGTTTTTACTTCTTTAGAAGGTTTGAAGTCGTCTAAGATATATATAGTGATTTTTTAAATTAATGCAAAAAGAGCAAACACTTTAAATTTGTAAAGGTTTGATGTCATTTGAATCATATTTAGAGTTTTTTAATTCCTGCAAGAAAAATATTTTAAAAATTACCAGAATTTTAAAGTTCCATTTATTATATTAATTTTGTCTCTTTTCTAAATATTTTTCTTTCCATTGATTTGAAAAACACATTTCAGGTAAGAAGAACGCTTTTACTTCATTCTTGAAAAAAATATCAAATATAAAATAATTTATGACGCAAAATATTATTTAAATTACTTAGGGTCAAACTTCGATATTGAAATAAACTCTTTATGGAGACAATTGTTCTTAATAAAATCCAACACTATCATTTTTCCCTTTTGATAAAAGAGGTTATTTGCTTGATGACATCTGCAATGCTTTATATGAATAATCATCAATGAAGCAAAACTAAAAATTTATTACTTTTCTAAGAAATATTTCTAGTTTAATTAAGGTATTGCTGTAAATGGCCCAGCTTAATATTCTGAAATTGTGACGGGTCTCGCATTCCGCCTTCCTTCTAACAAAATGGCTTCTGAAGTCACATCAACATCAAAACTGAATGACAGTTAAGAAGATTATGGTTAATGTAGGTCCCCCTCTCACTGGTTAATGGCTTATAGAATGACCATGTGGTGCTTAAATATCATCGCCACTAGCAATTTCAAGCTATAAACGAAACTTGGTAACGAACTTTTGGTATCAGCTGTAATGAATATAAGACATATAATTTATATTTTTGCCATTATATTTTATCTTATGTTTTGAACTTCGTTCTTATTCACAGATTTATTATTATGAACATTATATAAAAATTTATAAGACATTTCATGTAAAGTAAAAGACTTATTTGACAAAAATATGTCCGTGTTATTTCGTAAGGAATAAGTTACCCTCCCTCTAAGATATTTTATTATATTTTCAAAGGAAATAAAAAAAAAGAATAACGTACAAAAGAATAAAAGTTTTCAAAATCATTGATGATATTAAATTGCATGAAATCAGTTTTTATGTGCATAGGACTTTTGAAGATACATTGTATTCTGTATACCATAAATTCAAAGAAGTAATTATTTAATTAAAAAAAATTAAAAACTTCTCTCAATTATTTACTTTGGAAAATTGATTGTCATTTAAATTATGAATAATTGTTTTAAAACTTATGGATTCATTAAATTTAGTACAAACATCATTAGATATTTTAAAACATAATGTAAATATATGTTTTTATATTTGAGGACTATTATCAATAACACTAAATTGATTAAATCCTCAACATGTAAGAAATAGTTAAACATGTAAGAAATAGTTAAGCAAGTTTATTCATATTGATTTATATATTAACACAGGAAAAGATAAAAAGGATATAAATAATTTACATTTACTAGTAATAGGTTCTCATGAGAGAGTTCATAACATTTTTAGACACAGATTTTAATTTTCTTCAATAACTAAAAGAAAAATTATCAATGAAAATACATAGTTTCTCCACTTCTTACCTATTTTCTGAACATCTATATTCTGTTACAAGCACTATGTTCTAAACGCATCTTTATTCTGAAGTATATATGCTCAATAGATTTATTTTTGTTATACCGATAAGTAATATTGACATAAACTGCTGCAAAATTAGAGATTAGGATGTATCCAAGTGTGAACTATGCAATGATTCTTCAATTACTATTATGCTGCCAAAATTTCATCCTGGGTACCTGCAAAAAATACAGTGAAATGTATATAAAGATATTTGTATATTAGGTTAACTTAAATGAAAACAAGGTTTTCATCCAATATTTTGATTACAATATTAATTGAAAATATAAACAACAGTAATTTTAATTCCTTGAAACGTTACTTATATCAGGATATAATTAATTTAAGAGGTATAACATTCCACTCCTGAACTTATTTCACTTCAACAAAGAGAACTCTATGGTTTTCTTTCATTTTTTAAAATTATTATCTAAAAGTTACTTTCAGGAATACAAAAGAAATGTTTAGTACAATGGATTTTCACTACATCCCAACGATTTTGTATTTAAAATAACGATATGTGATATCTTTATGAACTTTAGAAACAAATATCACTTTTGTTTTCTTACCAAAGCGTTTTCGCCTTTTTTCAATACTCTGAATTGCGGAAATACTCTGAATTGCGTCTGTAAAGAGTGCCAACGACAGTTATTTATACTCAGAAACTAAAAAGAGTTTTCAAGCTTTATATATTTCATTATATTTGTTTCAGCTATAATCTGGATATGAGACTTCATTCCTTGATTTAAAACATCGTTTCGAGAAGTTGCTAATAAAAATATTTTGCAATGTGTTTACTTATAACTATCAAACTTAAAAACTTCAAGCTTTCCATGATTAGATTCAAATTCTAGTCAGAAGAGAATTTTTTCATTTTTTTTTCGATTATATTAATTTCAGTAGGACAAAAACAAAAAAAATATTTAAAGCAAATTCTGTTTCCATTGCATTAATTTTGGAAGTGTATTTCATAGCTTAGTAAGATTAGAATTTAAATTATGTTTTGAAATGTATGCATGAAAACCTACATAAACATTATTTGTAACCCATGCATATTTATTATTTAAATTGTAGAATTTTAAGCTTCATTTTTAAACTGGAATTTCAGTTAGAAACAGTTTGTTTAATGCTTCGATTTTTTTGTTCTTCTTGGTATACCTTGTACAAAAATATCTTTTAAATATGAGTATGAGCATGTGGTAAATCAAGTGTAAACTTCAAGTTCATTGATCGCAGAATGCAGAGAAACAAATTCATTCAGTTATGTATGAAAATTGTAGAATATATCATTTTTCGTAAATAAAATCAATCTTAGACTGATATAAACATCAATTATAATATCCCTTTCCCCCCAATAGAATGCAATACAATGAAAGAAGAAAATTAAAAAAGTAAGTTTACTTCATTTCTTGGTATAAAATTAATCCAGAATTTTTCAACAATTTCATTGTAGAATGGCCTAAAACTAACATTTATTGCCATCACTAACCCAAAAGTGTCTAAAATGCATACATTTTTCATATATATATATATATATATATATATATATATATATATATATATATATATATATATATATATGTTAATTTTGATCTTGATATATATCTCTTAATCACTAAAAATTTAATAAGAGATCATTTTTAGATTCATTGATTAATTGATTAGAAGAAATATCAACATATGCTAGCATGTAATAATGAAACACGTTATTTATTGAGGAGTTCATTATTTTTATATAAATAAATAAAATGTTTAAATAAATATATATTATCATTGTGAATGTGTGTTACTTCATATAAAATAGCATCTAATATTTTAAACTCACAATAATATTAAATTACATGAAAGATGATTGAAGACATTATTTATTATGTTCTTTTCAAAATTAGTAAATCATATACTAGTAAATCTGTCTTTGAGATCGTTACACTTAAATGACAAAGAGTGAAATATAAAGGCCTCACATCAATATTTTGTATGAAATAAATGATTTATAGGTTGTGCTGGGAACGCAGGTAACACTAATATTTCCTAGTTTTATTAGCTAATGCATAGATTACTATCTTTTAATCTTTTATCAACAAATTTATGATTGCTGGAGCATATAAAATTATTTTATAAACAATAATACTTTTAAGTGATGCCAATATATTTAAATATGTGTAATAAATTATTTGTTAAAATTTTGAAAGCAATTTACTAAAATTTTCGTTTTTAAAACTGGAACTGGATACGTGAATGCTAAGCGAACGGATGTGTATATCAGAAATTCTTAATGTTTGCAATTTTATCAATGAACTTCAGCTTATCAATAATTAGAAAAATTAATTTGAGAAATTAATATCCATTAAAGATCGTTATCATTTAAAATATGACTAATTCCTTTTAGCTAAATTTAACATATTTTCAAGCCTCAATATAATAAAAAAATTTCTCATTGATTACAAACATTCTTAATATAAATATATTTTAGATCAAACTGATTACTTTAATGTTCTTAATGGAGAAATCTGATTGAAATAATAGTAATCTACATGGTAAAAATTGCATATACGAATAAAATATTAACTTCGTTAGTTTAAATAAATGTTTAATTTTTAATTGTGTTATTCACATTATGCTTAAAATTTTTGAAGATGGTCTTAAATACACTGCAGGGCTAAGGACGGATCACAAATTGCAATGTAGCATAACATTAAGCGAGACATGAGGCCTAGTAAGATAAAATATAGTTGGCACACTGTTCAGACATTAGAATAAAGAATATTTATTGTTCTGGAAAGTACAAAAGCTGTGAAACATCTGAAAGAAAAAAATGTTCATTTGATGCTGCATACGGAAAAATGGAACAATGCATCTAAAAGTGAGCAGGCACCTTGAAGAAAGGTATCAGTACGGGATATGTCTACCGTGGAGTGTGATGCAACATTCCACACGTCGTATCATACTTTGCACAACATTATCCAGCAGCTGTTGAGGCAATTTATCCCATTTCGCTGGGAGAGCACGGATGAGGGTGTTCTTGTTTGTCGGAGGATAGTTTCGACCAGCAACTTGCCTCCCCAAAGCATCCCACACATTTTCAATGGTGAGATGCTTTGGGGAGGCAAAGGTGGGATGCATTTTTAGATCTGGAGAACGTGATGGCCATACGAGATGTTGAATACCCTCGCTGTCTAGACAATCCTGAACAGCGAGTGTTCGATGACATGTTGCGTTGTCGTCCATACAAACAAATTTATCACCGACAGCACCACGGAAAAGACGAACATGAGGAAGTAGAACTTCATTAATGTATCGTTATCCCGTCATAGTCCCATTCGCAACCACATGTAGGGACATGCAGCTATTGATCATGATACCGGCCCACACCATGACACTGCATGTCAGATATCGGTCCCTTTCCTGGATATTTTCATGGCAATAAGCAGTACTACTGTCACGCCAGATCAGTTAGCGTCCAATGACAGACTGAACCTACACTTATCTGAGAATAGTACGCATGCCCAGTCCTGTTCAGTCCAATTGCGATGCTCACGACACCAATGCAAACGGTCAGTACTTTGCTGTATGGTCAATGGGACACACACAACAGGTCTGCGGGCATATAGTACTCTTCCCCTCAAACGTCTGGCAACAGTTTTTCGGGAGATCTGCTTTGCTGAGGCAGCAAGAAACTGATTTACCACCTGCTGAGCTGTGGTGCGCCTGTTCCTTTTTGCTGATAGGACGATATATCTGTCTTCTGCAGGCTACTTCTAACACGACCTCCCCCGTGCCGCCTACTACACACTCTAGTAGTTTTAAATGACTTCCACAGCCGTGAAACAATGGTGTGAGTGATGTCGAACTCCCTGGCAACATCTGTTAATTTTCGCCCTTCTTCCATCTTTCCAATAATTCGGTCACGCATAAAATCATCTAATTGATGTCGGGAAGACATGCCAAAAATTTCAAGTTCGTCTATAAAATCTTTCCTGTAAAACTTTGAAACTTGAAACAACAACTGTCCACACGTGTCAAAACCTTTAAAGCTCTTATGAACGCTATCACGTGATGAACAGACGTGAAAAAAATTTGCATACGCATACTTCTTCTTACTATATCACACATTAATTCTAATTTTCCACATTTTACTTCCTTTCATTTTGTGATTGCTAATGATGATAGTGTTATCCGTCCTTAGCAATTGTCCAGCAGTGTATAATTAAAATTGACAATATACATTATATTAAATATTGTAAAGTCTGCATTATTGCGAGTCAATTCGAGGGTATTATTTGATCTGATTTTGTTACTTGACGATAAAGAACTGTACTTGAACAATAAAGAAAATGTCACCACATAACTAAATGACACAATGGAGAATGTCAGTCATCTTAATTTCTAACAAAGCTCTCTTCGTCAATGTTATACTGGCCAAGAAGTTATTATCTTTTGTCTAATTTACAATAATATTACTCTATGATAATTATTGTAATAATAATATCAGGTTAAAAATACTATTTTCATCAGACTTCTACAGAGAAACCTAATCAGTTATTGATTAGATAATAATATCTATATTTTCCAACATTTTTACGTTTATTTTAATTTCGATTTTTGTCTTGAATTTGGATTTAACCATCATGGACATTTTCCCACTTACAGAGGTTTTAAAAACAAAACACAGAAATCTTTTTTTTTAATTTTTATCTTTTCCTCTCAGCTTTAAGTCAGTTTAACATTGCCTAAAACACTGTACTAACCATACTAAAAATTTTTCTCTGGTAATAGTTATTATATTATTAAATTCGCTTAATATATTTTCAGGTTCTTTCCAGAATTGACATTGTATGTATAAATATATAATTTTCTGTTTAGTTACCAAAAATGTTGATTAAAATTTATTTTCAATCTACTAAGATTTTTTTTTAGTTTTGTAGTATTATTAGTGATTTTTATGGTAAATAGTGCAAATATTTTATTATAAGTTAAACTTTATTTAACATTAAATTATAACTTTCATTTCAAATATAAAGATTACTTGTTACTTATCATTCTGAATGAGTGTGACAAAAAACAAAGAAAATCGTAACCAATAAATATAAATTCAAAATTTTGTAATCTAATATTAAAAGCATAGCTCATGTGGTTCCAACCGCTTCTAACATTCACAGTTTGTTAGTTAGGAAAAGTTTTAAAATGTCACCAGCTTAGCTGTAATCATTTTAAATAAAAATTTTAATTTAATTTAATGTGTTTCGAGTAGACTTGACATCTTAAAGTTGAAGTTCTAGAGTACATTCAAATGAATGAAATTTAGAAAAAAAACATCTCTCCCTGAAACTTCGAGGGAAAAGGAAGTTTATTTTAATTACCATTTGAATAGGTAGTATAAAAATATTTTAATCAATAGCTAAAAGCTAAAGAATTTTCTTTAAAAACTTTTATCAAAAATAAATTTATGCATCCCATAATAATAGCAGCATCATTTAAGAAATAGTTTAGCTTAAATATAAAAAATAAATTATTCGGAATTTAGAACAATACAATTTGATACAGAAGCATTCTTTGAAATATATTAATGCAGTATATAGCCATAAGTCAAGAATTCGAGATGCAATGGCATCTAATTTCAATTCACCAAGTGATAAGTTAGACCTCTAAGTAATAGAATGTGTTGGATCTAACAAATACAAAATTTTGCATAGCAAAATCAGCATGGTACTCTTGGATTGCGTATAAAATATACGAAATCATTTTTCACAGAAAAATCTAGTTTTTTTCTAATTTTCTAGTTTATCTAATCTAGTTTAAAAAATCTAGTTTATCTAATTTTTTTCTAAACTGACATAGTTTGTAATAAAGTAAGAAATTAATTAATCAAGAAGGATTTAATATTGTCAAATAAGCAATAAGCGTTTGTAAGCTTAAAATTTCATCATAGGTTATATTTATTTTTGTACAGTAATTATCAAAAATTAATTAAATGAACAGTCTTGCAAGATGTATATTTATTGTAGTAAATATATATCTATCAATATTGTTTATTACTGGTAAGGTGAAAATCAGTCTTCGCTTATAAAATTATGGCATGGGGTCATTTATGTTCGTTAAATATTCGCATAAATTAATTGTCAACATTTTACAAAATTTATCAATCAAATGAATCATCCAAAATATTATTTATCTTACCGGGTGAAATATCAGCAGTAACATGAATCTATTTATAAAGTGATTTATAAAATATTTGTAAACTGAACTATAAAATTTATTAATTGATTTAATAATTTCGAAAACTTTACAATTGTTTTGTAGTTGAGACATGTATATTGAAGCAGTTCAATTTATTCTAAAATCAAGATTTACACGAATTCTGAGGGACGCACTACACTTTTTAAATAACTTCCGAAATATTTTTCAGAAATTTTATTAAGATATTAATTTCATAATTAATAGTTTGCATGATTAATTTTCATTTTGAGCAAACACATGCATAATCCCTTTCTGTAATCTAAAATCATTAAATTCACTTGAGAAAAGTATTCTATATATTTTTTTTTACAAGAGTACTGTATATAAGTAATGCAGAAGGAATACATTAAGATTTTTAAAATAATTCTTCTGAAAATCATCTTTAAAACAAGCCAAATTATTTCTTTAAAATTACATATAATATTCATTAAACTTTAATTTAGTTCAATTTTAGAACTTATATAATTCTAGAATTGAACTAAATTTAACTTTAATAAATAAGTAAGTAGGTAAAAGAGTAATTTTCTTCTATGATTTTTATGTAAGCATAAGCATTTTATGTAAGCATAAGCATATTTATGTAACGCAGTAAGCAATTTTATGTAAGCATAAGCATTTTATGTAAGCATGATTTTATGTAAGCAAAATCTTATTTTCTAACTCGGTATGCAATTTTTACCTAGATAGATAATATTGTATTTGTTCATCTTGTATACTTTTCTTTTAACTGAATTCACTCTAAATTTAAAAATAATGTTAATTTTAGGATTCACAGTTGTCTTTATGAACTAAAGATAATTTGTGTATTTTTTGTAATAAGAAGTATAAAAATATTTTTAAATAAGTTTATTTTGATATGATTACCAAAACAATTTAAATTAAATATAGCTATTTGCTGTCTTTACTTATAAACTTAATTTAACGATTACAAAACACTATACTGACTTAAAATGCTTTGTTATAAGTTTTGTATTATTTTTACTTTAAATACCAAAAATAAGTATAAATATCTGATGCAATTAATTTCACTATATGTTGACAGATTGAAATGTAATTATTAATTTCTGAAGAGTTACTAATTATATTAGCCATAGCTAATTTTACAACAATTAAATTAGAACACTATTCCTAGAGAATATTATTCTACTATTCTGGTGGAAGTTTCTATCTTCATAATGCATCATGTCACTAATAATTATTTCAAAGAAAGCTTAGATGAATCGATAAATCATTTTATTTATTTATTTATTTATTCATCTATTTATTTTTGATACATTTTTTGCTTCTTTTATCTTATTTTTTAAGCTCGTTCAATTTCATAGATTTTATCAGTATTTAATATAATAGTATCTCAAGAATAAATACTTGGCGTTACTTTAGTTAATGTTTACTTAATTTTCAAATGTAAATAAATTTTATAATTACTATATTTTTCTGAACAAATTTAAAATAATTATAATAAATTTGCAATTAAGTGTATATCCATTATAATTTAAATCAACAATAGAATATTTAAAATAAATCTTTTAATGTTAGGAGAATAATTAAAAAAAATTTTTTTAAATAAATTAATAATATTCTATAAACTATTAAATCTAAAATTCTATGAAATTTATTCTAGTACGTGTATTAATATTTTACATAATGAAACTACTCATTTCATTGCATTTTAGAGTTAAATCTTACTTAATATTATTGATATTGCTATGCAAATTTTTATGCAGCATAAATGAATCAATAAACACAAAATCTTAGATGCTTATTGATTTAACAAATCATATTTGCATATCAGAATTTTAAAAAAAATTAGTCCCCTAGAATAACAAGACTTAAAATCTTAACTTTTATCACTCTACGCATGAGAAGTCAAGAATGTGAAATAGAAATTCCAATATATCTTTCTATAAAAGAGAACAAAAATAAATTTAGGATTCTTCATCTGGTGAAAGAAAGTTTAACAATGACTATTACTTACTGAGGACTACTTCTGCAGGTAAAACTCCCCCTCCAACTTCATCCCCAGTGCAGTTCGTTTTTCTCGATTGGCAAAACAACTAATTATAACAAGCAAATGTGGACTCTTCTTTTCGATCAAATTTGAATTAAGGTAATTGATTCTTGCGCTGCTTATTATCCTAATTGCATACCTCATTAATCTTATGGTAAAAGGAAGCTTCCGTACTGTTGTTGAGGCAAACTTAAATGATTTTTCGTTCCAAGACGATTCTTCGCTTCAGGCGTTCTATCTTTCTTCTTTTTATTTCTGGTAGGGGTTTGGTAATTTCATCTTAGTTTAATTGTTGTTGGGCCAATAGTTCTCTTTTTTTTATTTTGCATTACCCTTCCGTACAGTCCATGCAATTCTTGCTGAGGGTTTTCTTTATCTTGTTTATTTTTTACTTATTCTGCTGATTCGTGTGGAGCGTTTGTATGCTTGGATGTTTGTGAAGAAGAGAAGTTTGCAAAGTTTGGCGAATTTCCAATAGTGGACGGTAACGAAGTTATAGTCATTAGGGAGTATGTTTTCAGAATTGGGATATCATATTCAATAAAATAAATATTCGTACAATAAAAGGATAGGGACAAAGATTCTGAATGAAAATCATGAATGTTATGTTTGCCATATTTCTATAAATGTTAATTCATAATAATTTTTCTTCTTTTTTTCAATATTTTGAATTTATTATCTCTATTGTTTGGATTAAAGTTAGCAAATTTAAATTAAAACTTTGATTAATTTAATAATATATTTTTTCAATCATTCTGCTAAAATATTAATTCTCAAAAGAATCCGCATATTAATACGCAGACTACAAAAATTGAGAAATTGTTAGGATTTTGAAATTAAAATGTCTACGTTTACTGATAAGTCTAAGTTTACTAAAGACTTGTTCCAAAAATTATAATAAATTTATGTAACAGTAAGAGATTAACAACGAAATAGTTAGAAATACCATACTTTAAAAATGTTATTTCTTATTATTACTCAATAAAAATAGTTCATAAGAGGTATTTTATTGATTAATGTCATTTATATTTATTTTATAATCACAAATAAAATTTATTTCTTCCAAATTATTACTTTAATCTTTTAATATCTTTCTATGATCATCTTCATTTATATTAAAAATTGTTTTTTTTCTTCAAAGTACCATAAATAGCAAAAAAGGATAACATTTATTTACCTTTAAATTTCCAATTTAAAAGTAAGTGTAATATTATGTAACTATAATAGATAAATATTTTAAGAAAATAGTTTGCATATTTTTGTATCTTTTCGTCCTTTATTTGTTCTTAATATAAAATTTTCCAGTTTTCATTGTATTTTCCATTACTCCATTTGTTGAAATTAAATAAGATTGGAACAAGCATTTCTTCTAACACTAAAGGATAGATATAATAATATGGATAATTTTTCCCACAAGTACACTAACATTTTGTACATCTTTTCTGAACATAATATGTTAAATAATGAAATAAATAAAAGAAACACTGGTTTAATATAAGCACAATACAATTTTGATTTTAAAAAAGTTTTTAATACTTTCTAAACACAGTTTTATTTTATAATTCTTTCAATTTAAAATTTTGAATTAATACAATATTTTTGAAGAAAAATATCTGTTTCATATAACAAGGAAAAATTTTTACTTTGATAAAAAGAATACTTTATTGTTCTAAAATTTAAAATTAAAAGTGAATATTAATTATAAATTATATGAATATTTATCATCTTTATTTCTTCAAACGTCAAAAATACTCCGGAAATTTATATTAATTGCCACATTTTGAATAGCTGTTTTAAATCAGTCCAAACTGCCATGTCTTTAATGTAACTCACTATAAAATCCGTTTATTATTCTGACTCCGAGAGCTTCATTAAGCACCCAAGTTTTCCAATAAATCAACTAAAGCTTTGTTTCGAAAGAGACATCCATATTATTTGCATAATTTACCAAGGGAAAACGACGTTCTTGGCTCTTACATGTCTCTTCTTTTTAGCTTCAATATTCGTTTTGAAGAAATAGAAAACAACTGGCTTATATATCCTTATTTTGTTTTCTTTGAAAGATGCAGCCCAATTTAAACTTAAGTATCATTTACAATGAGATGAATTTCCTATGTAAATGAATATCTTGCTCATTTGTGACAATAAATTTGAATAATAATTATCACTCTGTTTTATTTATAAATAGATGTATGGATAAGTCCTATTGCGCGATAATATTTAGTAAGTTCAGAGAAATATATGTCGATATTTCAAACTTTATTTCTTATTAATAGTATTGTGTCAGAATTTGTTCCGGGTATTTTACAATCAGAATTTAAAGATTATTACTTAAAATGCTTGAAGTGTAAAAACAAATTTTACTTCTAAATGTAAGATGGTATAGTAAGATTATATATTTGTAATAATAATATATTTAATTCGGTTAAACAAATATTAATATCTATATTTTACAGGAAAACATTTGTTAGCAAAAGAAAATTTCGTCGTCAATTAATCCTGTAAATGACTGTATGTTGAATTTATGAGAATTGTGCTTCAAATTCTTCTCTAAATAAGATTTAACAAATATGCCTTTTTATTCATTCATTTTTTTAAATAACTATTCGGATTTACCAAAGTTGCAAAAGAATTAACTATAATTTTTTCTCCTTTTACTAAATTCATTTATAATTTTGACATCAATTAGAGTACAATTACAAAACTTATATTTGTTTATTTTTATTTTTTCAAAAGTTGTATTATTTTATCATTGAAGAGAATAAATTCTTAAACACTAATATCAATCACTTATATATGAGTCTGATTATCAAAGAATTAAAAACAATTGCAGGAAAAAATCGGATAAATTTTTGCACTTTAAAATCTTATTATCTAGGTCCGGTGTAGAAGCGAGTTCCCCTTTGTCTGGAAAAAAAATTTGGCGATGAAATTTAATTTCTAGTTACCCTGGTATTCTTAACGTTTTTACTAACGTAGTTTTAAAGTTACGTTTTGCTATTTACATTTTGGCACCTATCTTAGCGTCAAAAATCACCAAAAAGGTCAAGGGGTACCTGCAAATAACATTTCACCTATTATTAACTGAACTTTTTAAAATAACTGAAGTTTATAACTGAAATTTCTAAAGTAATCTATCCATGACATCAATATCATGCTTAAGTTTAAAAAATATCAACACGGTTTGAGATAAAACAATGAATATGAAAGAGTTCAATTTACGTTAGAAAAAATGTGTAGTGTGATATGAGATTATAAAGAATTTCTGAGTTTAAAATAAAAAAAATTGTTTCATTTCATGAAGAAACTATTATGAAAACAATTGTTGTCCTCAAATTTGTTTGCTACTCCTACTACAGAAATGAGTTTAGCATTAAATTATAATAAACACATTTAAGTTTTTTTCAACGAATTACTTTAAAATCAGAAGCATTAATATTTAATTTCGCATCATATGATTGTCATTTCAGATAAATGCTTTTATCATAAAAATGCTAATATTTTATGATTTGTAAAATGTCTCAAAAATTGTAAAACCATGTTTCTCTTAGTAGTGAAAATGTGAGCCAGTTTAGTGTAAATTTATAATGAACGAAAAACATCTTTATAAATAAAGATGTCTTCTTTCTAAACTTTCTTCTAATCTTTATAAATAAAGTTTAAGTAAACTGATTGTTGCAAAGTTGCATTTTTCACTTAAATTCAACATAAATAATCTGGAAAATTAAAAGGCGTTTTTCACTGAAGTTAAGAAGAAGTGTTCAAGAATATAAACTGATCGGTATAAAAATGATTTGTTAAAGTAAATGTGAAAGCCAACTGTAAATTTTTAAAAATCAATATTAAAATTATTGGTTTTAAATTCATGCAACAATTCCTTTCCATTCCATATAAGAAAAATAATATTTTGGGCAATATCATTCTTATAGAAACTACGAAATAATTTTCCTCTTTTAAGCATAATTTTTGCAATGAAAAAACATTGAAACATGACTCTGAAAATGAATATGAAAAGTAGAAATCTGACAATATGTGTGAAAATAAGATATCTGAAATAATATTAAAAGTGTCCATAAAAATGTATTTGTTTTCAGCAGAATTTATTTAATTTTTTCAAAGTTTATGGCATCAAAATCCAGATATTTTTTGAGAACAGATTTAAATGCATTCAACTTAATGAATGTTAGTATGTATTACATCTTTTAAGAATATTTATGTCAAAATAAATAGTAATGAGAGATTTAATGTATAATTAATATCTTAGTTGTATTTCTACTGATTCATTTATTTTTATTGAAAATAGATAAATATTTTTATAGATATAGATTTATATAGATCTTACAGCTAAAGATTTATATAAACTGAAAGTACAATGGTAATGAATTCGCTAACAATTGAGAAACATAAATTTGCAAGAAAAAACTTCGATATGGATACTGTAGATAGGGAAGTTTTTATTGTTGACGGTTTATATTAATATATATAAACCGTCAACAATAAAAAACTCCTTATATATATATATATATATATATATATATATATATATATATATATATATATATATATATATATATATATATATATATATATATATATATATATATATATATATATATATATATATATATATATATATATATATATATATATATATATATATATATATATATCTTTATTAATAATCTTCATGCTTCGAAAGTAAATACTTTAAAGCATTAAATAATTTTAAGGTTTATTATTTATTTTAAAATAAGTGCTTTATAGTTGTGTCCCGGATGAATCAGCTTTTCGCAAAATTTAGTTTGAAAATTATATTAAACAATGATCTCTTGATCAGTAGACTCAAAATCACAATCAGAAGTAAAATATGTGATTCTTATTATTGATTTCAAATCAATGAACCATAAAATTATTAACTCAATAAATATAGATAATTTTTAATTTGATTTAATCTCAATTATTGCAATTGTAAATCAACTACATAATTCTGATTATTGTATGAACATTTTCGTACAATTCTGCATCCTAAATCTTGTGAATTAGAATAGTCTTATAAAAATGGAAAAATATTATATAAAATATAAGATATTGTACAGTTAAGGGTTTAACATAAATACACATTTTTCAGAAAACAGTAAAATCTATAAAATGATGTTGAAACTATGGTGAAATTCATTACATTTAAATTACGTATATTCTTTCAGTGAAATCCAATTTCTAAATGATTCAACGCTTATATTGAAAGAAATGTGTTTCCAGATTTACATTTACATGAAAAGTAAATGCAACAGTGTTTGATTAATGAAGTACATAATTGCATAATGATGGTGTTTTAATTTGTAGTGTAATCTTTTCATGTAATTTTTTTTCAATCTTGAGTTCTTTCATAGAAGAAGAATAAAAATCTGAAAGCATCGACGTTAAATGCAATAGCACAATTTTTATATGATATAAAAGTATATTAATAATATTTTTATTAATAACTGGTAGTTTTTAACTTCTCTAATCAATTTGTACTGATATTTATATTGACTATCATCATAAAAAACGAAGGAGAGGATATTTAAATCATCAAGTATCATTGCAAGATCCAATGTATAATAAAATAACAGAAGTTTTTGTTTTTATAACAAGGAACACTTTTTCCCTTTACATTGCATTCGACAATTATATTTCAAATAAATGCAACTTAAGCAAATTCTGTTGAAACGGCCCTAATCATTAAAATATTGATGAAAAATACTTCAGAAAAAACATTAAAATTAGTCATTCAATTGAATTTCCTTTCTATAAAAATATTATCTAATTTTTTTACATTTTTATTAAATGTTATAAGAATTATATACAAAGAAGTACTGAAAAAACACGGTGCATAAGATATGGGGTGATTTCCTTTATTGATTAAAATTCTTCAAAGTTTAAAAAAATATTAACGCATTTGTTTGAGAAAATATCGTAATTAATAAAGTTCATAAATAATAATTAAATTAATAATATATAGCACTGAAAATTTAACAGAATTCTTAAAATCTTACATGGTAATTAAAGTGAAAAAAATAAAGTATTTAAAAGCAATGGATGAGATAAACTACTTAAAAACAGTTGGGAAAATGCATCAATGAAACTCTTGAGTAGTTATTCTTGTATTTTAAATGAGAAATTAAATTTGAAATCTGTATATATGGTCTAAATTTATTGAAAACAGTAAATGCTATTGGAATCCAAAAGTTTAATATAGTATGCGTTAGAATATATAAATATGTAAGACTTGTATTGCAATTATTTCATTTACCATAAGTAGTTATAACTCTTATCACTAGGAACAAATGCAATTTTGAGTTTAAATTTCTTAGGATTCTTATAATTCTAGATTATTAAGCATATAATTGATGCAGAAAAGAAATTTGAACGAATTTTAAGCCTTTATTCGCAGTGTTTTGAATGGATAATAGAATATTGAAATTACTTTCCGAAAATTATCCTTTGAATAATTATCTAGCAAATTGGGATATTTCCATAAATACTTAGATTTTTAAGGATGAATAATAGATTTTACTACTAGGATGCTTAAAATAATAGCTTTGCTTTCGGGAAAAGGCTAATTTATTTCAAAATTACCCGATGTCAAGGAGAAAAGATCATTAAAACTTTAGCAGAATTTTTCATCATTAATTTAAATCATTATAACCAGTATCGTCTTATTAAATATTTATTTAAATTCAAAATAACATCAAGAGAGCAATTTCTTATAATAAGATATTTTTCAGCAATAATTTTATTATACATTGCAGTCATACATATAATTAAATTCGGATGTCGCAGGATTTTTTTTACCTTATACACACTACTATACAGATTACCACATAACAATATATCGTATCGTACTTTCTCCGTTACCGTTAAATATGTATAAAGTTTTTGAAAATATGAAACGTAACATTTTAAAGGAAACAAACGAAAGAGAAGTAAATATAAAATATAAGCAAATGCATAAAGAAATGTTGATACCCGCATTGCAATTTTCATCCGTAGTCGCTATCATTGACGGTAAAAAAGTTTCTGGAGAAACGTGGAAACAATAATTTGAAATTTCAATGTCAATACAATTCAGAACAATATAAAATTGAAAATAAACACATAGAGCAGGATGTCCCGAAGGTAGAACAACAAGAATATACGAGGAAAAATAAGAATGGTTATATGAACCTATACAAGGTAAACATAAACATCAACATCAACATGATTATACCATGAAAAGCTTTCAAACTACAAAAATAAGCATGTTAGTAAACATATTGCCAAAAAAGAAGTAGGAAATAATATAACCATTAGTGCCACAAGATTACAATTATCAGTAAATTAAAATTAAATAAAATTAATGAATATTGTTTACTTAATTAAGGAAATTGAGAATATATATATATATATATATATATATATATATATATATATATATATATATATATATATATACACATAATGTGAAACTTTTAAATAAATCTTCTATAATTGAATCACACTGAGTAGCTGTAATGAATTTATAAATAACGCTTTATATCATGAATATAATAACATGATTTTAATAGCAAAGTTTTATATCAGTATATAAGCATTATAAATAGTAAATAGTGTGAAAATATATGGCTATATAATTGCTTATTTGATTGAATTTGTTTTATAATCTTGTTATATACAAAAAATTTATTACATTTAATAATTCAAGTGAAACTATATTGTCTAACACAATGTATAATATCAATAGTATTACAAATATGCTGACATTAGAAATACTTGCAAACATAAAAAATAATATTTAAGAATAAATATAGTATTTACTAATAGTTTATTTTATTAAAACATGTAATATCTTTTTAAGCATTAACTTACATCATAATTTTATGAGTTAGGATTAATTCAGATCGAACACATTTTATTTCTCGAATATATATATTAAAGAAAAATATATATTATTTTTTCCACTAAAACTGAATATGACCTTGGTTTTCTTTAATGTTTCTTTTTATTAATTTGCTTTCAATATAGATATAGATTTTAAGTAACTTTTTTATTGAATATTAATAGAAATATAATATTAAAAAAATTAAATATCTCATCTATTGAAATCCTTAAATTTTGTATTTATGAAACTATATTTTGCAATTTAAGTTACTATCTTTTAAATGTTTGAGGTATCCGAGATAATAGTTGGATTATATATCTGCATGTGCGATAATATTCCATAATGATAAAAATAGCTTTAATTTTGAAGGGGATTTTACATAAGATGTTGAAATTTTTCTTAAGAATTAAATTATTTTTTCTGGGTACTTTAATTGATATTGAACAAAATGTCAACGAAAATTTAAAATTATATAGATTTGTTTTATGTGATTTGTAACACTATCGTTAAAATGTGTTATAAATCACAATAAACAAATTAATTATAATTTGTTACATTAACTTTTCCATTTATTATTTATTAAAATTGTTTTTTAATCACGAAATTTTAATTTTACTGTCACGTGAAGGATTCACTTATATTATGATGGTGAAGTGATTCTTATTTATAATCAATATATCCTGCCAAGATGTTTGCATAGATAAAAAATATTATATTTTTATGTAAAAACAGCAACACATCCATTTATAATTTCAACATTGATTGCAAGTAAATTTTTTGTTAACTCATGCTAAAAGTGCATGAAAATAATTCACAAAATTCAAATATAAAATAACAGTTTTGTATTTAAAGTAGATATACAAAATGTTGGGAACTTAAATATTACCTGTTCATTCAATTTGCCTAAAATTATGTAGCTAAATGGTGCAAATTGTAACTACTTTTCATCAAATTGTGAGGGAAAAGCAGATTTAGTTATAAGATATAATAGCAGCACTGCTTCAATGCAGCAATTGTTTCAAATTATATGAAAGATAACCTATCTTGCATCTAAGCTAAAACAAATGTATAAAAAAATTATATAATATTTTAATTTTTCAGCCATAAATTTAAAAACTCTTTTTGTTGTAAATTTCAAAACATTAACTGCAAAACTAAATCGAAACATTTAGCGACACATTTATTCAGGAAAATGGGCGACGGAATATTGAATATAAAATAGTTTCATATATTTAATTTTGTTGTTTATCTGACAGTTAGCTGTTTTTCATATATTTAACAATGTACATTTGAAAAAAGTATGTCTTTGATATTTTCTAAAATATACATTAATATGAATATAGTTTATTATAAATATTATGCTTTATTAATGATGTGTACTTTCATAAATAACGTTATAAACTATATATAACTGCGAATCATCTCAAAATTTTATTATGTAACGAAACATTGAATCAGACTTAAATTTTCTTCCTTAAAAATATACTTTAAAATGTTTTAACTATTCAAAGATATTACAAGATTTTTTTAGAAATTTAATCTCGGAATTTTTACACTTTTGAATGAAATATAGAGGAGGTGCATCAGAAAGGAAAAACCGTTTCATCATATACCGTCCCCCATCATGGTTTCATTGTGTAGTTTATTCACAGACTTTACATGGAGCGTGCTCCTGGTGTCCCTTCTGGGGCTTTATCAATGGGAAGAAGGATGGAGAGAAGAGCATTATTTTAGTATGCTTTGTTCAGCGAAGCGGTGACACGAATTTGAATCAATGTCGAATGCAGACAATGAGGACTAACAATGAATGGTCCCTCCTCCGAGGCTACCTATCAACATGTTCCCCCGCTCTGCCTTTGAAATGCATGTTCGCCACTTTTCTGGCTATTTTGTACTTCCTGTCAGCTCGCTCATTTATTTTACTCTTATCATTTCTTTCGTCCTCCCAAGATTCGGTTTGTGGCAAGGAGCAAGTCCGATGGGAGATGCCAGAATTGGCAATAATATTAAAGCGATGTGTCTTGATTGTAGATGAAATGAAGTTTCCTTGTCGGCAAAAAAGGCAATCTTCTTATGAACAGGCTAGCGAATGCTTTTTCAAAGTAATGAATACTGAGTTTATTGCGAAAGAATAGAGATACTTTAGGTTTGTTGTATCTTGTTTTTCTTCGGTAGGCTTAACGCTGTCAGCAGTATCTTTGTTGATATTTTAATTTTGATGTACCTATTTTCATTTAAAAACACCTTTAATATAGCAAAATACACTTTAAACTACAAATAGTTTAGTGGATATTACTTTACATCTTCTTATGAACAGGCTAGCGAATGCTTTTTGAGAGTAATGAATAATGAATTTATTGCGAAATAATAGGGACAATTTAGGTTTGTTGTATTTTGTTTTACTTTATAGTAAGCTATATATAACGCTGTCAGCAGTATCTTTAGTGATTTTTTAATTTTGATATACCTATTTTCATTTAAATGCATTATTCATTTAGTAAGATACACTTTAAACTACATTATAATTTTAGCGGATATTACTTTATATACTTCAGATTAACATAAATCAAAATATAATCGAATAAGTATATAATCTATACTTAATAACATATTCAATAATTGTTTTATGCTTGTCGACAAATCAACTCTTTTACAAACTGTAAAATTATTGAAATGATAAAAGATATCCATAATTTAAAGAAGTAGTATTGCAAAATTTATCATTGTTATTTACAATAGAACAAAAGGCTATTATTTCGATCAAAGAAAATAAATTGTTACTCAAATATCTCATAAATTGTTTCAAAGAAAATAAATAAAACAATCAAAGAAAATAAAGAATCTTTTTTATTTAGTACGCCATCATTCTAACATTTTACTAAATTGAATGAATATATTTCTGTTCACATTGAAAAAATTTATGAGTGTATTTTAAAATGTTTAAAAATGAATATAATGAATTTCATAAACATATATAATGAAAATTTTCTAATAAAATTTCCTTTGAATTCATTATTAAATGGGATTATAATTGGAATATTATATAGTTTAATGATGTGAAATGTGCATATTCATATTATTTTGCATCATTATTCTTCATTAAGGAATAAAGATGCGTTCCTATAAGAAAAAAATCACTAATAAAGAGATATTTTCTTATAAAATGCGTTCTATTGTATCTATTTCTCATTTTTGAAATATATATTATGTAGATTTTTCATCTCAGTTTTTTTAAATTTACATTATATATGAATAAAAAACAATGATTAAAAATATTATTGCATTTTTCAACAATTATATGTAAGTTTTCTCTCAAATTTTTATTTCTATTCTCTGTATTGAATTGTGAGAAACCTAACACTAATGAAGATTGTCTTAAAAGTTTTTAATGACCTCAAAATATAATTATTATTTAATTTAAATTTTTAATGTTTTGGACTTATTTTTGTATTTTAAGGAAAGTCAAATATTTTCTAAGCACTCACTTGATGAATGGTCTTGGAGAAAATAAACAAATTTCTTCTCACATCATTGCATTATATGTAATTTTTAACTAAACAAAATTATTTTATCAAATGTCTTGTAAAATAGAAGTATTAATATAACAATTGAAAAATATTTCTACCTTACTCATCAGAAAAATATTGAAACTTATATGAAAAATAGAAAAAATAAGAATGCTTTATTCTTTAAATAGATAAGCGAATATACTTTGTTCAACATTTATTATATAAATATAAAAATAATAAATTAAAATCAAAGTGTAAATTTTCCAAAAATATAACTCAAATTATATTTTTATTTATAAAATTTAATTTACAATCTATAAATCCGTTTATTTGGACTTACGGGGTGAAACTTCCAATAGAATAAAATTTTAATATTGTTATAAACAAAAATATAATTCAAATTATATTTTTATTTATAAAATTTAATTTATAATCTATAAATCCGTTGATTTGGACTTACGGGGTGAAACTTCCAATAGAATAAAATTTTAATATTGTTATAAACAAAAATATAATTCAAATTATATTTTTATTTATAAAATTTAATTTATAATCTATAAATCCGTTGATTTGGACTTACGGTGTGAAACTTCCATTAGAATAAAATTTTAATATTGTTTATTGAAAATGCAAAACCTGAAGCATAATGAACAAAATTATGTTTAGATTATATTAAAAACGATTACATAAGTCAATGTGTAAAAAATTAAAAATTAACTTTTAAACGCCATGATGTACTAAATCTAGTTTTCCAATGATTCATTTTGTTCTTTGCATTGACACAATCATAATGACAATGTGTGAATTCTCTCCTCATTCATTTGTATTAAGTGTTTTGGGAGGCAGCTTAACGCATAATGCAATTTTATAATCCAATAATGAAATTTATTCAAGTAACTCTTGAAAGGGAAAGTCTCACCAGTTTAGCAATATCACAAAAAAATTCATCTGTTTTTTAAATCATGCCTTCTTTAACATTTTTAATTATAATAATTCATTGCACTTTTTCAGAGATTTTAACAAAAATTTATTTCATGATTCAGCTTACAACACTTCGTGATTAGTTTAGAAGAAATATATTATAAATTAATATGTTTCAAAAAGCAATTTTTACACAAGAATTTCAATTGTTGCTAGAATAGATGGCGGTATAGCTTACAATTGTCCTTAACTAGAAGCTCGTGAAATATAGATATGTGAAAAAAGCTAATCAATACATAAACTTGGACTTAATTCTCATGTATAGCTGTCCATAAAAATAAACTCTTTATTATATGATTATTAATCTGAATTATTTACTCTTTTCAATATCTTAAAAATCAAAGGTTAATTACAATTGAATATTAATGTATGTAAAATTAACTTATACCTTATAAAATTCAAATCAGTTTTAATGCAATAATTTCATTAAAACTCTCACTAGCAATAGCTATAAAAATGAATAAGGTTTTAATTGTTAGTTATTTCATTGAATCGTTAATCGATATTCTTCAAAAAAATATTTAAAATGTTATTTCTAAAACCTAAAAGCTTTATATGTGTTAATGAACTTCGTTGATTGATACACTGCTCAAAACAATTAAAGGATATTGCGGTTTTAGGTGGATCTTATGGCTGGGAAACTTTTTAGCTGATTGATACATGGTCAACAGACGTAGTAGGTTATATGAGAAAAAATTACACATGTTTGGCAGAAAAAATGCATTTTATTGCGCATTTGTGTACAAAAGGAAAAAAACACAATTTATGCATATGAGAAATAAAGAATAAGAAAAGGTGTTGTCTTCAAAGGAAGTCATAATCAGTAGGGGGTATGGTTTCCATGGACAGCCAGCAACGTTGAACACCTTTGAGGCATGGAGTCAAAAAGGCTATTAATAACGAGTTGGGGTATTCTGTACGACTCTTCCAGAAGAGCTCTTTTCAGTTCTTGGAGAATTTGTGGGGGTGGTTGGTGGCCAACAACTCGTCTTTCTAGAGCGTCCCAAACGTGCTCTATTGGATTCATGTCTGGAGAACATGCTGGCCATTCCGTTCGTACGATTTCTTACTTGAAAAGGAAATGCCCCACAAGGTTAGCACGATGTGGCCTGCAGTAATCATCCATTAAAATAAAGTCATTTCCGTTTGCTGCAGCGTAAGGGACAGCAATAGGTCTGAGGATCTCATCCCTATATCGGCGACCAGGCAGAGGTCCATCTCGAATGATATAGAGGTCTGTGCGCCCGTCAATGGAGATGTCACCATACACCAACACTCCCCCACCGCCAAATCTGACACTTTCGTGCACAAACGCTGGATTATTCCTACTGTCACGGTCACTCCAGATGAAAATACGCCTATTATCAGGATGAACAGAAAAACGCGACTCGTCAGAAAAAAGATCATTGCTCCATTCATTTCTCCTCCAGTTCACATGCTCGGTTGCCCACTCCCTGCGGTCGCGACGATGCCTTGATGTTAGTTTAACACATACCATCGGTCGGCGAGCATACAGACCTACACCATGGAGCCGGTTTCGGACAGTCTGAGTTGCAACCGTGGTGTCAGTAGTCGAGCGAAGGTGTTGTTGGAGAAGAGTAGCGTTCATATTTCGGTGTCTCCCAGCCGTTAACACTAAATAACGATCTTCATTGGGTGTTGTTGCCCGTCAACGACCTTGCCCTGGTCTTCGGCCTGCACTTCCAGTCTCCAAAAAACGGTTTCAGATCCTGAAAATCACACTTTGCGACACTCCAATGGCTTGCGCTACTCCGGCTTGTGTTTGGCCCCCTTCTAACCTACCAACAACTCTCCAAGCTTCTGAATCAGTTAAATGACTTCGTTGAGACATTGTACTCATCAAAACAAAGCAGTCGCTGAATACCGATCATCTTTGTATTCATTGTCTTTTATTCAGTTGAAAGTCAAATTTCATTCACTGCCACTGAAGTGACGTTTTTGACGTCGAACTCAAAATTAGCATACTCCTCAGTTTGAAAATCAGAAAAATTTTCATTTGTGATTCTCTTCTTCCATTTTCAGCAAAAAAATTTCGTTTATATCTTTATTTTATGTAAAACTTACAATATCCTTTAATTGTTTTGAGCAGTGTATTTGCTGATCTAGTAAAATTTGACTTAAACATTTACATTAATAATGACTAATTTAATCACTAATTTTGCCATTATTAGATTAATTGTAACGATTTATATTAGATACATGATTCATTTTTTATTAGGAAATTCAGTATACATGGAGCAATATATTTTTGGATTACCTAAAATATAGAATTAGAAGATAAAGAAAGATTTGCACGTGGAAAAAAATTAACATTAACCTCTATATTATTTCACAAAACATGCTCACAGTAGCTGCAGTTTTAGTTCATTTTTTCATTAAAATAACTATCTAGAATTTGAATGTATGTATTATTTTACTTCAATTTATCCGTATACATCATTTATCCATACACGTTATTTCATAATTTAATTATATTTATTTCTTATATATTTTAGCGATATTTGAATAAGTTAATATTAAAATTTGTATGATTTTACGAAGTCTATAAAATTAGAACAAATTTAATATTATTATTATTTTCCAACTCAGTACGAAGTAGCACAATTGTACAATGAACCGTTATGAAATCAAGATATGCACAGATATCTATAGTTTTCTATTGAGTTTAGTGGTTTACTCGTCATTCTACGAATAAATTTTGCATACGTAACCTAATTCAATCTGGGATAACCTTTAATATAAAATAATTATGAATTATTATAGACAATCACAAATAAACTCAAATTCATAAATTGAAAAGCATTCAGCTTACCCAGTGTTAACCATTCAGCAACTAGCTCGTTATTTCACTTTATAATTTAAACAAATAATAATAGGCCAATAATTGATAAATTTATTATGTCAAGAGATGTTAAATTCTGATCAACTACAATTAGCGAAAGTATTTTAAAATAATTTGAAAAAAATTAATTACTTCAAAACGTCAAATAATAAAACGTTATCAAACTTGATTGAACTGTTTTATCTTACTGAACAACTGTTACAAAAAGTTATTTTCCAGATTCCATCTTAACTAACATTGAATGATGATTAACGGGTGTCATTCCTGCTTTTTAGGTGCCAGTCTTATTATTTTTAACAGTGTTCCTAGTTTTTCTCTCGTACAATACATGAATACGATCTGTAAAGAAAACAATTCTACCAAAAGAATATTATTTGGATATAATAAATCTATACAAAAACCTTCTCGTGTTATCCACACTCTAATTTCAATCACAATTCATTATAAAAGGTTATTTTCCAGACTTCAGCTTAACTAATGATGAATGGTCGTTATTGGATATCGTTCCATCTTTTAATATTCACATCGTCTTATAATTTTTAAGAGTTTTCATTGATTTCTCTCCTAAATTGCATGAATAAAATCTTTAAGAGGAACAATTATATCAAAATAATATTTTATGGAAATATTAAAGGTATACAATAATCTCTTCATCTTATGTTATCCACATTGTAATGTCAATCATAATTAAGAATAACAGTTTTGTGATTTATATTTATAAAAATTAAAAATGAAATTTTATTCAAGTTGAATTAAATGTTCAATAATAACTTTGGTTCTTAATTTTATATCATTTTAACATTCAGATACCTTAATAGTTCCCTTTTGAAACGTTGCAAAAATTCAAATCAAAAAAATTATATTGTTATATACGCATTATATACCAGCTATGTATAAATTGACTAAGAAAACTTAGACATCGTTTGTACTCGCCATCTGGAATGGGTTATTTCACAAGAATATCAATAGCCAAAGAATTTAAAATAATATCTGTAAGCGTATGAAGTTTCCATAATTTATAAAAATGATGTATGACTAACTCAGAAAATGATAGCTATCAGTGGTATATAGCTTTAGTTTTTATTACCAGTCGTAAAATGTTATGTCAGTGATCACGTGAGCTAGGATAGTGAATTCATTCATAAGAAATCTCATTCATAACACTTTAAATAAGAGCGTAAAAACACATCGTTATAATGTAACTAACAGACAGATCATGAAAGTTATATTTCAGTCACTATTTATGAATATTTCATTTTAGATTTCGTTATAAAAATTGTTACCTAATTTTAGGAGAAACACTTGTTTCATTTTCAACAACAAATATAATTGAAGCAACATTTTTAATGTTGCTTAATGTTTGTGCTTGAAATGTCGAATGTTTTATATTATTTACCATTACCATTATTCAAATAAAAAACCTATATAATTTTTATTAAAAAAATAGCAATATTAATCATATGGAAAATGGCAGTGTTAAAAGAAATTTTAGTCATATTTTAATAACTCGAATAAAACAACTTTTAATCAATTAATAGTTTATTTTTAAATCAGTGTTGCCAACTTTTTAAGCTTTTATTTTCATACAAAATATATTATTAAGTTAATAAGCATTATAATAAAAATGTATTAAAAAAGGGAACAAAAATTGAAATGTTTACATTATTTCCTCTGAATATTTTGCGAATAAATTATGAGAACATTTATTGTAACCAATTTGGAAACATTAGCATCTTAGTAATAATTACGAGTAATTTAGAAAAAGTTTTATAAATCAGCATCATCCTATTCGCTTTTTTAATTTTAAAACTAATATTTTATTTTTAAGTTCCTTACTCAAGACTTGGTTTTTCTAGTTTACGTGATCTGATAACTTTCCACTTCATGCTCAGCTATGTGAAAGTTAGTTAATAGATGTTCATTTTTAAAATTACTATTTTGCAACAAATATCTGTGTGCACCACTAATTTGGTATATAAATGAAATCCATGCAGTTCTAGATAAAAACTGAGCAAGATATAATGTAGTATTGATATAGTTATTTAAATGTAAAAATGGGTTACATAAAAAAACCTCCAACTCATTCCATCAATACTTTAAGTTTATCAACTAAAATCTTTATTTTGAATTTTAATCAATGCCAAAAAATATATATAAACTACTTTTAAAAATAAAAGTTGATTTGTTGTATGGAAAATAAAAATGTAAATTTTTTTTGTCAAAGATTAAAAAAAAGACTTTTCAAATTGTATGCCTCTTTAAAGTAAATTTCAAAAAATATGATTTTTGATAAAATTTAATTAATCAACTCCCCCTAACTTGTTATTAGCTTTCTTCTCTCAAGATCTAATTAATGTAACTTAACACAAAGAAACGTATGAAGAATTTCAAAAATTAAGAGTGTAGTTTGCTATACTTAAAATACAAAATATCGATTTTTTGTATGAAAAGATTTTTTGAAGTTAATCGTTATGTTTCTAAAATGGATTTTAGATCTTCTTTAATTTAAATTTATTTGTTCAATAAAATATTAATTCGACGTTGAAAATGTCACAGATGGCATTTCTATATTGTACAAAACTGGAAAGAAAATCTGAAACTTTATTTGGATTAAAATAGAAAATTAATTCACTATTTTAGGAAAAGAATTTCAAAAACACTGTTATGGAATAAGCATTTATTAACAAAATAATGAGTCATTTTTCAATATTTGATAATCAAATTTAAATAAGTAGTAGCTTATGAAAAACATGACAAATTGCCTTGCTATCCCTTATTTTCATGAGAATAAATCAACATTTTTCTTGAATTTTTCCAGGAAAAATGTACATTATTTTACTGAATACAAATGCATATTTAGGTGATAATGATAGAACACATAGCGAGATCAAAATTGCATGATAAGCACCAATCTTATTTGCGTCTTCCACCATTTGTTAAACGGAGACTGCTTATTCAACAATAATTCATCGCATCGTTCATCAAAACGATCTTAGGATAGAAGGCTCAGTTGGTAGCACACATTAAGATTCTACAAACGCGTTTCCGCAGGCGGTAATGACCTTGTTTCTTTCTCTTTTTTTCCTCGCATTCTTGTTCGAACATCAACGGGCAATAACTGTAACCGTTTCTCTAAAGTGGTGAGAAAACGACCACGATTCTGTGAAACTGTTAAAGTGATCGATGTGCTCTTTTTTCAGCAGTGAATGTCAAGGAAACATTAACAGTTCAATTACAATTTAGTGTATTCACCAATATACTGGAAATTTATTTTAATATTATAAAGTAATATCTAATTCTTATTAAATATTAATATATACAGTCAAAAAATAATAATAGAAGTTGTTTTTACCTATTATATGTGTTGTATTCCTGTATAAAGAGATATGCTTTTATAAATAATTTTTTGATTTACTTGAAACGATTTTATCCTTTACACATGTAAAAATGTTATATTTTAGTGCAATAATATAAATTAATGTATATATTAAAATACTGTTCCAATTGATTTAAGTTATGTTAATTTTTTATGTTTAATATAATGTTGTAATATAAAGAATTAAAAATACTCATGGTTATAGAAATTTTAATATTTTTGAAATTCTAGGAGTTTTATGTTTAAATCGGTTTATTATAAAAATGTAATTTTATCAATAAAATAGAGAATGTTTCCAATAATAGTTAAACATACAGCTTTAAAAATTGAAGAAATATTTCATGTATAAACTAGAAAATATAAATTGTGTTTTTTAAAATTAATTATTGTGTATTTAAAATAAAATAAAACTTTATCGCCTGTAAACCAGTAAGCATTCAATTTATTCTTAATGTATTTATTATCGAATGGATATGATATAATTGGATAAAAGGTACCCATATCAATATTAATCACATTGTCAAAAACCAGAAATATTTTATTCACCTTTTCTCGCTATAAATTAACTTTATTTTCATAATATGTAAGGTTTTAGTAAAAATATATATATAATTAAATTTAAAACTGTAGATTTTTTATGTAACGAAAATACACACACATTAAAATGTATTAAATTTTACTGAAACTTTAACAAAGGCCTATGATATATATATATATATATATATATATATATATATATATATATATATATATATATATATATATATATATATATATATATATATATATATATATATATTATTTACATTATTTATAGGCCCCATAAACAAAAATTATATTTTTACAATTATAATTGAGGAAAAATAAATAGTTTATTGCATTTATATCTGAAAACAAATTGTTATAAAAATAAATGCTTTGGGTAAAATATCCCAGAAAAACAAAAAATTTCATAAACTCAAAAACTTCAAGAGATGGAATCCTCAATGTTTTCATGTCAATTATTCGAGAAAGTGATGGTCAAATTGATAGTAACACATATTTGGTATTCTTCTAAGTCAAGCTATTTCCTTAACTATTAGAGATTTAAAGATATAACATTCATTAAACATTTTTATGCCAACTTTTTTATAAAGAGCAAACATTCCAAATGATATATTACGAATATAAATTTGAAGAAAATATATGTCCGTAATATATCAGTTGAAAAGTCATTGGTACAACATGAAAATTAAAACTTTTTTACACTATCATTTAGGCATAATCATTGAGAACTAGTGTTACATTAAATCAGTTTGTACTATTTCGATTAACTTTTGGTCATAATTTCTTTGGAAAAGGTTATGATTGACAGAATTAGCTGAAGCAGATTTTTCATAACTCAAAGGAAGAGAACATACTAATTCGTGTATAGTTTCTTAACTGTTTAGCCATCATAGATATGATACGGAATACAGTTTCAAGAACAAAATTATGACTTAACATTGAAAATGTATTTAAATTATAACAAATATTAATTAATAATAAAAATTATATTTATAATAAAAATTAAATTAAATTTTGGCATTTGAGATTACTTATATAATTAATATTGATGACACTTTAGGAGCATATGGAATATCTTTTACTCCTTATTTCAAAATAAGTTAAGCAACATATTGCCGAAATTCCATGAAGCATATGTGATTTAGCGAGTTACTGTAACTAAATAAAGATCTATATATATATATATATATATATATATATATATATATATATATATATATATATATATATATATATATATATATATATATATATATATATATATATATAGTTGTGGTATTTTTAATGCAATTATTCTATGAAATTAAATATTAGAAACCAGTTAATTCCCAGAAACTGTTAACAAATATACAATTGCTTACACTTGCAACTAACACATATTCTTTTCTACAAGGATACATTTTAAAAATATTTTAACAGTATTTTCCCAATGGCAAAAATACATTGAAGACAAGGTTTCCATGAAAAATTTTTTTTTTAAATTACGGCGGGCACTTGGGTGACCAACACTTTGCTAAAACAAAGCCGGAAAATGGTATTCCTTTGTCGTTATCCAGCGGACACCTGTGAACCAAGTCACGGAGGCGAGTAGAGTTACCCGCGCTGTACCACCACAAAACCCGTTTATAGGGTGGGCCACATTCATACATCATTACAGAAAAAAAGCAAAGAATCACAGAAAGATAGTAACATCCATGCCTGAACCGGGATTAGAACCCGGGACCCACAGCTCAGGAACGCTAATTACTCAGTGCTACTGATTCCGTTTCTATGAAAAATATAACATTATTCTCTTAATCGCTATAGAAAATAACTAACGGTAGGTGAACAATAGGATGAAAATTATTGAATCTATACTTTTCATGGTCATTTTTATTGTTCTGATAAAATATAACTTGCTGACGTAATTAAATATGAATAAAAGATGCGATTGTTTGATAACATATTAAGTGATAAAATATGTATACTCATTTATTTCAAGCTAATTAATCTTAAAGATATTTAATAATAAAATATTTAATCCTTATTCGCTTAAATTATGTTCTCACATTTGCTAAAATATAAATTTTTGTAAATAAATGCTTAAAAAAATAATGACAATTTAAATATAAAAGAAAAGAAAGTGAATGAAATTATAAAGCTAATGATGAATAAAATTGGGTAATTAATAGTTTGCAGAAAAATTCAGTTTATTTATTTCCTTAAATTTGCATTGAGCGAAAACTATTTCTTATACTATATTATTGTTACTGAAACTGCAACAACTAAAGAAAAATAAACATATATTTTAAATATTCAATTAAAACAACATTTCCTGGTATAAATAAGAACAATGTATGTGCATAATAAACGAATATCATATTCTTAAGCAAAAACAAAACCTGTTACAATAACATTTTAAACCATATTATTAAAATATATTTAAAATATTTTCTTACTTGGAATCTTTAAAAACATCGATTTTTTTTATCAAAACTGTTAAATATTATTTTAATACATTTAATATCAAATATATGTAAACGTGTAGCATTTCTTGTGTGTTCTGGAATTTTAACAGTTGAGATAACATCCTAATAACGCAATTCTTGTTGTCTTTTCTTTGTGGTATTATTTTCTCTACTCTTCAGATCCGGCACATGGAATTATTCTAGCATTGTAATATCTGTCTTATAGCTTGAATCTATTCATATAGGTAAAACAATTTCTTTGAAGAGGGAAAATGAAAAGCAATTAGTTTTGCTCATAAAATATGTTACTTTCGAAAATTCATTGTAAAACAAACAAAACAAATATATTTTTCACAAAAGAACTATTATAATTACTAGAGAAATGTCAATGAATAATGTTAATAGAAGCAAAATAATTTACATTATCATATTCATAATAGAATTTACATTCTCTTTCACGCAGACTTTCATTCAAAAAACTAAATTTAATCATGACAGTAATCATGTTACAGCTGTACAAAATCTCTACATTTGTCAATCCTCTTTGATTGTTCTCTTATTTGTTTTTATCAAAATTGATGTAACAGCGAAAATATTTATAAGTTAAACACAATTTTTTGTATATATATATATATATATATATATATATATATATATATATATATATATATATATATATATATATATATACTATATATATATATATATATATATATATATATATAGATATAGATATGTTTTATTTTTTGAGCTTTTTTCAGATGATGAACCACATATACTTAATAAAATTGAAAGTTATAGTAAGATCTTGTATACTGTTAAAAGCCCACATCCCATTATTTGTGTGTAAAAAGAAAGAGCAAAATATTAATATATCAGTACATGAGTAATAAGAAATTAAAATTAAATGATCATTAATATATATTTTTTTATTTTACATTACGCTATACATTATAATTATCATTATCAAGAAAATTTTTAATAATTGCATGATTGAAATTTTGATTAATACATTCTTCAATTATTTTTTAAAACAAATTATCTTAGGAATGAACATTGAAAAAATTAATTAAATTATGAAACAAATTTACTTTATTTAAGATTAGTACTTAATTATAGCATTAAAACATGTCAATTATATTTGGTATGATTCGGTGTTCATTCATCATTTTAGACGTTAGCGGCATTTTTAACAGAATTTTTAATAGATTAAATTATATCTTCTATGACAATAAATAAATATTTATTTATTGATCAACATATTTTATATAAATTTTTATAATTATTATTTCCATTTTGATATAATGAGCCAGTTAATATCATATACAATGCTTTATTAAATATTTTGATTTATTCAAATAGTATAAAAATATTTCGGTTTAGTTAAGCCTATTAGTAAAATTTTTCAACTTCTCGAAATTCAATTTTTAACTGTACAGTATTAAGTATTCTCTATAAAGCCTTTTATCTTTATAAATCGAAATGTCAAAGCATTGCTGATAACTATTCAATACACTTGAATCAAAGATACTTTGCTGGGCACAACTCTAAGGCATTTGATACGGTTTCTTTTGTGAAAGTATACTTGTTCTAGTAAACAAAGCAAATAATAACTTCCTACGATATAGAATTTCGATGTCTCTTGAATTTTCATCGTAAATCGATATCCAAACCTGCAGGATGTATATTTATAAAGTTAGAAAGGAATGTATCCTCAAAACAATCTACTTTAAGGCTTTATTTATAGGACGTACTGTGATTTCCCTTTTGAGTCTTTGATCTTTGATACTTGAATCATTGAATAGTTTATAAAATATCTACTTAATAATGAAGTTTAACAAAGAGTTTTCAAACGGCTGTTTGTGTATTATATTATACTGTTTGAATTCATCTCAAACAGAAAATAAAAAAAAATGTTTGCTCTATTAATGTGTTGGTATAACTTATATTAATTTGTTATGCAAGCAATTATTTGAAGAAAATATTCAAATAACTTTTATCTCTTTCTATATTATCACATTTACATAAATTCTACATGAATTTAAACTATTATCTAGAGAGTTAAAATTGAAGAGGATTCACACTAAAAATGTTAAAGTCAAATTATACATAAATATATTCTGATAATCAGCGTTATAGCTTCTATTTTAATCAAATTAACACAAATTATTGAAATATTTAGTAGGTTTTCAAAAAACAATACCAAATATAAAAAGTTAATAGTAGCTTATTATTAGCAACAATATTTTATTTTAAAAAACGCTAAATTATCAGATCAATGCAATAACGATTAAATTTCTGTTTTAAAATTACACATCATTTAGAGTGAGGAACATTACTTTTATCAATTATTTTATTTACTTTTAAAAGGTTTATTGTCAAATACTAAAATCTGTGCATCTAGAGCTTATTATGTCCTAACGATAGGACAGCTTTCTTTTGAATGAAAAATTTCGTATTCAATCTTTGATATTGCTGAATACAACCAAAAATTGGTGTTGTGCTATTTGCCTTTATCATTCGAGATTTCCAAAAAAGGTTATTGGGAGTGATGGGGTCACCCGTTATGACACATTAATATGACTCATTTTATCCAAAAAAGTTTTACAGAAAGACGATAATCTATCAGTTTAACATTTTCTTCACATTTTTATGTTCTCTTCAAAAGAAGAAAAAAAGTGTTTGGCGTGATATAATGTAATGTTATTATCTGTAAGTTTCCAGAAAATATTTCTGCATGAATTATAATTTTTCAAAATCCAAATTTTATTTTATATCAATTATTCAAAAATTAGAAACAAAAGCTTTAGAGAACTAACCTTTAGTAATTATTGAAAATTTCAAATTAATTATCTATATAAGTTCTTAAAGAATAATAAAACACTTCTATTACAATTAAATATTTACAAATCACTGATACATTAAAGGCGGAATCTAAATCCTATTTATAAGTTTTAATTCGACAAAAATGTATTTGAAGAATTATTTTCTGTTAATAAATTTCTTAATTTAAATAATTTCCAAAATTTGTATGTATATTAGTACTGCAATTCAGAAGATTATACGTAATATAAAATCTTTGCATTGATTTAAATTGGTATTTTAAGACTTTTACGGAATAAATGAATAATTCAAAATTCCTAAGAACTTAAGATCCCTTTAAAATAAACTTAACCATATAATTTTCGAAATTTATCATTAATTCTTTCTCAACCACATCCAGCAACCATTACGTCATTTTTTACATTTTGATAAATCATTTTCAATGCAAAATAAACTGATAACACTAAAAATGTTTTTAAGGGTTTGAGAAATGAAAATTATTTTTACAAAAACAGTTCATACACTCACACTAGCATTCACCGAAAATAAAGATTTTTTTATCTCTCTTACAATGCACACATACCTTCGCTTATGTTACGTATAAATTATTTCATCCTTTTATTTAAATTATTTTGTATTTTCTAACTGATTTCTCATTATTATGTAATGAACTGATCACACATATTTCAGATATTTCTTTCTAAAGAATCACTCTTAATCAATCAAAAATTGTTTTCGAAACAAAATATTTAATTCCGGAAACTCTCAATCTACATAGAGAAATTGTTACCCTCGAATTAATTACATACAAAATTGATACTTATTTCTAATTAACAATTTTTGTATTTTCAGAATTCCATTAAATGTATTTAAACTTGAAATTTCCATGTGAACTATAAGGATGATATGAGTGTTCTGAAAAAAAGTTTTATATGTATTAAAATAGAATCAAGACGCTTTTGAGTATTTCGGCAATTTTTGACGTTATTTTGTTTTTTTGTCATTGATTTGTTTGCTTAATAAATCCGATATATGCAGATATAGCAGTGCTCATTTTTAATACATTATGTCCTGTTAGGCAGTAATAAATTTTCTATTGTTAAAAAATACTTTATCGTGAAAATGCTGCTAAACATACTGTAATATTATAATTTGCAAAATTAAAGTTTTTACCAGTACACTTTGTGTAAAATAAATTTCTGCAAAATAAATTATTATTATTTTGAATATGATGATAAAATATTGAATAATTTATGACAATTCAATATTTGAGCATCGTATTAAAACGAGTAATAATTTTGCAGTAATATTCTTGTCTTTAACTTGATAATTTTGCAATGTTATAGTTGTTTTATACTTTGTATCATTAAAGTAAATTTAGGTCACAATATGTATACATGTTTATAATTTACTGATTATATATTTTATTGATTTTATAATCATTCTAAATATTTTTGCTCAAAATATTTGGTTTATATTTCTCTTCTTATCAATAAATAACAATTTAAGTCGCTGTTAGTTTAAATATTTAAGTTTTTACGTTTTTAACACCGCAATTAAAGCTTGTTTGATCTTGTATTTTTCAGTATCAATTAAGTTAAGCAAATTTGCATAAAATAATATTTATTTGTTAAGTATTAAAATGTTAAACAACCTTGTATATATACATATACATATATATATATATATATATATATATATATATATATATATATATATATATATATATATATATATATATATATATATATATATATATATATATATATATATATATATATATATATATATATATATATATAGAAAAGAACTATTCTTCCAAATATCACAGCTACAAGAATAATCCTAACTTATATACTTATATATTTATATTCTAAAATAGAAAAACATATTACCATGATTCATGTTAAGAGTAATACATATATACATTAGACTTATAATAATTGCCTTTTTTAATAGTTTTCCTCACAGATATTTTTGCATGGGAACGTCATGCAAATAGAGAGAATGGTATGAATTACTTTTCCTAAAAAGAAATGCAATATTTATTTCAAAACATAATTTTAACTCTTACTTAATTTCAAATAAATTTAAAATAACTTATTTCTTTTGATAGGTAAATCTCATTTTGTTAAATATATCTTAATAAAATAATTTAAATGTTTTGAAATAATTTTAAGAACAAATTTTTTAGGTAAAAACAAAGTAAATAAAACAGCCTTAATACTATTAAAGAAAAACGAAACAAAATCCTTGAAAAAAGAAATGAATCAATTTTTTATGTATCGATTAATTAATATATTTGAACACAGGTAATTTTCTAATGTCATATGAAAATTCCCATGGTTGACGTAAAATATCTATTATTATTAAATTAAGGATGATGTTACTGGCTGATTAAATATATTTATTAACAAATCATTAAATAAATGATAATTAATTAACAGTCAATCTTAGTCCTAACCTTATAACATAGATTAAAGTGCAATAAACTACTTCCATTACAGACTTCAACTTGGATAATGAACAGAAATTTAAAACATGAAAAAAATGGTGTAATCCGCTTCTGTTAAATTTTGTAGGTTTTCCCTGACAGCTCACAAGACCTACCAATGGTTGAGAACAGAAATAATTAAGTTTTGTCGACATTTTTCATTCAAAAATGAATCTATTTATTTAGAAATATATTATTATTTTCATTCCAGTTAATTAAAAAAAACACTCATGTATTAAAAATTTAAAAAAAATCATCTTTTCAGAATTTTTACTGCAATGTTGCCATATAAACATGATAAATTCAGTGAAATTTTGGAAACATTTACAACTTTTATGTTACCGATTTTTATTTTTCACAGGCATTTTATGCTCAAAATGTTTTTTCAACATTTTTCTTGTACTTTGAAGTTTAAAATTTCCTCTGATAAGACCTAAATCATTTCGTCAGACAAAGACTTATGTTTCTTATATTTTAATAGCTGTATTTCGTAATGGATAAGACTGGAAAAAAATGCTGGCCTCTATTCAGAGAACACGACACTGATGATCTTTGGCCCATGATGATGATGATGAGGAGGGGTTTACTGAATCATCCCACACCCATACCATTACGTTCCTCAGCAATAAATTGCACCTTCGCATGCATAATAAAGCACTTACGAGGCCTTCTACTCTCTTCTATAAATGCTTCTCTAGTAATGACAACCATCAACAGTAATATCACTTTAGGATGAAATGAAAAAATAGAGAGAGAAATTGTTCGGCCTTGATGCCGTTTTCTCTCCAATGTTCGCGATTATTGAAGCTATTTAATAGTTTTCAGGCGGCAAATCGTTGAAAGTATTGTCCTTCGGTAATGTCTGAGCATTAAGTTTTTCTTTTAGCTGAGTTGCCGAACGTAAAATAGAGGATTATTTAAGAGTAATAAACTGCGTTTTCTGAAATAGGAGAGTTAAGTCACCATGTGATGATGATTTAATTCTGAGTTTGATTTTTAGATCAGTGGAAGTAAACAATGGTATGGATTATTAAAGATTATAGTTTGAAAAACTGCTCTTTTAAAGAAAATGTTTCAAATACTTTATAAAATGCAATGTGTCTTATAAATATTTTTTCAAGAGTATATTTTTAGTTAATTTAGCTTTTCCAAGAGTATATTTTTAGTTAGTTAGTAAGAATAATAAACTGCGTTCTGAAATAGAAGAGTTAAGACACCATGTGATGATGATTTAGTTCTAAGTTTGATTTTAGATCAGTATAAGTAAGCAATAGCTTGGAATATTAAAAATCATAATTTGAAAAACTTCTTTAAAAAGAATGTATCAAATACTTTATATAGTGCAATATATCTTACAATATTTTTTCTAAGAATATCTTTTTAGTCACACCCTATTATTATCATTATTACTTTTGTTTACGAGAAAGTTGACAATATTCTCAACTAAATTTTTGTAACTTTTTTCAAAACTGCTATACATTTTTATCATCGAAATGTTTCTAACTAAGCAGTGATCTACAAAATAAGCTAGTCCAATGTAAATTATTCGCCATTCTCATTTATTTATAGTCAATCTGGTGCATGAAATAAACTCATCTCAAACATGATTTTGTCTTTTTTTAATTGAAATGAAAGGAAAATTGAATATATTTTGATTTCATTTCATGAAAAGTAATTTATTTGAGTATATAATCATTTATATAGGATTTTAATTTTAATCACTTTAAATCTGAATATTTTGATAAAAGAATCTTTATTTGATCCTAAACATAAGCTTAAATAGTAACAACTATTCTTTAAAACTAAAGTCAATTACATGTTTAGTTTATAAAAAACATAAATTAATTAATTTAAATTTGCATTCTTTTTTGACTATTATGTGATATAGCTTTAGTTAACTGTTCCAAAATATCCATATACTACTTTAAATTAAAAATCTTGCTTCACATTTATATCTTTCCATCTCCTCCTCTTGCAATATTTACTAGATTCAATAAAAATTCTGAGAATTTTTCATGGATGAGCAAGTTCAGCCTTTCCTAATTGTATGACGACCAATTCTTTCCGGAGAAGTGAAAACGAATAAAATATTTCTATTCGTTCTGCACGAATAATAGCGTTTCAATAACTGGCAATAGGGGGTGCTCAGATGGCACGTGCTAGTTGCTAGGATTAAAACAACTTTTCTCGTAACAAGACAAACAGTTTCTTCACAAATGATCTTGAAATTCGACCCAGCACTCCTTTTACGCAAACAAGCTAAGTTTAGAGGGCATTATCTTTTCCACATCCTGGAAATTATTTACCGAGCGTCCCCAACTTTGGGGAAAGAAATTTGCATAATTTATGTCGCGCGACTTCCTAAATCCCCAGTCGGTTGAAGGGCCAAGGAAAGAAGCGTGACTCTTTCCAAACTCTTGTTTCAACAGAAGTTTTCCGAAAAGACATTTCTTCCTCTGTTAAAGGGGGTCATCCTGCAATTAAATGAAATAAATCCAATTTTGCTAAAATGGTCTTTCCAGTGTAAAAGAATAGGTATGATTCGAAATTGCGCTACCAGGCAATTTTCAAGTTCCACAGCAATATTGCAATTCAATTTTGATCTTTCAAATTGTGTTTAAGAATTCTTCTTTAAATGTTTTGAATGAAATTTAACAATAATAATAATTATTACGTAGTTAATACGCAACATATTTATTAACAGTATTGATTAATTTGTTATACATCACTTACAAGCAATGCGTTACTTATAAACAATCTTTGAAAATAAAGAAATTCGGCTGTTTTAGTTCAGATTGATTATCAAGTAAATTAGCTATCTTATTAATTTAATATATAAGTTTTCTTTTAAATAGTTTAATTTGGAAATTTGTAATTTTATTCATAAAGAATTTTTGTTATTAAATAACAAAAAAAAATTGATAGAAAAAATCTAATATATTTTCAAAATGCGGAGAATTTTATTGAAAGTACACATATTTGACTTGCAGATTTTAGTTTATCGGAAAGACAGAGAGAGAAAAGTGGGTTCAATATCTGCTTTAGCAGATTTCATACCAAAATCAAACAGGCTCTCTTTGTTTCCATTGATGTAATATGGAAATTCGGAGAAGATGTTATCCCTTTTCAGGTGTCAATCACTTCACTTGTATTTGGTTTAAAATTACGAAGTAATTAACTATGCAGAAATATTCAGCAATATAGATTCCGTAATTTACCAGAAATATTATTCCGGTAAATGTATTAACTCTGTTAGCTCACAGACTGACGTATATGCAATTCTTCAAATGCAATTCAATGTTGTACTCCGAAAAATATTAAGACCACAAATGTCAGTTGAGTGTACCATCAAAACTTTTATATTAGTTACCATTTCGAAGGAAATAACTTTCACATAGAATCGCAAGACTTAAATACTTTATGAGTTTCTGGCAGTTTTTCGTATAAAAGAATAATAACGAAATATCCAAATGATTTTTATGTAACTCTGATATATATATAATTAGATAGATGGATATAATTATATCCACGGAACATCCCCAGTTGCACAGACATTCTATGTGATGCAAATTTTTTTGAAAGGCATTTTTAAAATCTCAATAATGTTTATGTCTGGAAGTTTCGAATGTAAATAAAAATGTCCATTCACATTAAAAAACTTGTTTCCCTTTGAGAACAACTTTAGTTGAAATGGGGTGCCATATTGTCTTGTGTGTTGCTTATTGGAATTGCCTAAATTCGTGGGTATGCATATTGGCCATATATGAGTTGAAATATCATATAAAATGTTGTGATCGAAGATTATATATCACGCCAACTACTCAAGTTTTATAACATCTTAAGGGCTTTACCAATTTGAACATTCAAAGTTTGGCCCTTAAATATGAGTTTCGCCAAGTCCTTATATGGAAAAAATATGTATGTCAAGTTGTATAACATTACTATATCCTATTTATGATGTATTCTCCTATACAATTAGACTCATCAGACCAAGTATCCAGTAATCGATTATATTAGAGAATCCTGGAGAAATGCAAAAATTAGTATCTTGCCATCTACATTGATACATGTGTGTAATTCTAGCTGTATCGAAAGTCGTGTATGTGGTTTTAGCTGTATCGAAAGACGTGTATGTTGTTTTAGCTGTATCAAAAGTATGTGTTGTTTCAGCTATATATATCCAAATGGCTACATCAATTATAATCAGCTGAACCGTTTTCTCGCTGCATTTGTTTAATTTCGCAACATTTAAAAATGAAGCAGTTTGAATGTATATTCTTGGTCTATCTTGATAAAAGTTCTCAGTAGATTCCTATTCTTTTATTCAAATAATTTTCCAGCCCTACCTCTATCTAAGGTTTGCCGTTTTGTCTGATAAGCGATATTCATATTTGCTCTTTTCATTTTTCTAAGTTTTTTTTTCCACTCTTACATCAATCTAAGGTTTGATGTTTAGTCTGTTAAGTGATATTAATTTTGCGCTCATGAAATGGGGGGTGGGTTCTATGCAAAAACTAAAATTTAACAGTATTTCCATTTTAAGAAAAGGAAAGTGTATCCTTTTCTTAAAAACAGATTACAACTTTATGTTCAACACCAATTAAATATTGATAATATTTCTTTGTAACAACAATAGCTTATCTAATAATCTTAACACATGCTGTTTTATATATGTTTTATGTGTTTTATATAGATTCTATATATAATATCGCAATCTAAACTATTTCAGTTTCTTACATATACTAACTTACACCAAATTTTCTCGGAGCTGTGTCTTTTTCTCGCAATAAGAATTCACTGATAATAAAAATTATAATAAAGTAATTTAAATTGTTACTTTATCATCGAAATAATATGTATGATGAATTTGAAACTACACAATTTTACGAAATATTAAATTCTAGAAAAGCAAAACATGCCTTTGCATAAATCTTCACATTCTGTTAAAAATTTTATTTCATCTAAAAGTTGAGTAATTAGCTAATGGGACATTACTTACAATTAAAAAATTAAAATTTTTAAAATTGTGCATTTAACGTTTTATTATACTTATGTTCTTTATTCGTCGAGTTTTAACTGGTATTTCATTGAAGGTAAGTAAAAATAAAGATGTAGTAATTTTATTCCATGCATTTTATATATAATGAATGTCGCAATTTAATCTACATTTATTAAGTAAATAGACTATTTTTTAAGCACTTATAATCTAAGAGGTTAATATTTTAAGAAGATTCATTTGTTAAATCAAATGTGTTTCTCAATGATATTAAGCATTTAAAAAAGGAGAAAACTACGGAATATTTCTCAAAAACAAAATAATACATTTTTATGAGACTCAGAAATTTCATTTAAATAGTTAAGGCATATTAAGCTGATTACAATACTTTTAGTAATCTTTCTTGTCGAGACTGGATTTAAATATTTTTACATTAAGTAACTAATTTTATATAACTTTATGGTATTTAAATTCAAATAGAATTTAAATACCATAAAGTTATATAAAATTAAAAGAAAATAAAGATTTATATTAAATATGTACATAACTTAGTTTAAATTCATTTCAGCAAGTTCTAATTAGATTAGAAAATGACATTTTAGAATATTTAAAAAGCCTTTTTTTATATTTATTAATACAGAATGAGTCAAAGGTATTTTTGGAATCCATCACAGAAAACACTTTTCTGAAGCTACAAGTCTCAGTTTGTTGTTGAAAATAATATATATATATATATATATATATATATATATATATATATATATATATATATATATATATATATATATATATATATATATATATATATATATATATATATACATAATAAATAAACTAATGTGTTTTGTCTGCAAGGAGACTTATTGGACTTATCTGCTTTATTGTTAATAATAGATCAAAATTACCTAATAATTTTTGATGATTCTATATTCTATGTCATTCTTACATCTTATGGTAATGACACATTTTATTTCTAACAAGATGATGCACCATCACCTGTGTCAAAATTTTTCAGGGTTGTTGGTAGGACATAGGAGGGCAGTCGAGTTTCTTGCAAGCTCTTCAGACCTTACACAGCTGGATTTCTTATGGAGCACAATAAAACATGGCTTGTATAAACATCAAACATGTAATCTAGACACACTGTTATAAGATTCAAATGAGATGTGTGTAGAAATCTCATTGAGCATGTTTAGACGATCCATGGAACCAGTAGTGATTCGTATTCAGAAATGAATCCATGTTGATGACCGCATTGTTTAAAATAGTCACATTTGCATAAGGCGCATTTATATTTAATACTGGACTTTAGGCTTTCCATTTTCATCAATACAACGGAGCATAAATTTTCTATGATTGCATTGTGCATGCATTTTTTAAAGCACCCTGTATGTAAGATGATAGCATACATAATTTGGAAAATAGCTTTTCGTAAAATTGAGATTTTTCAAAATGAAAATATAAATATATATTTTGAGAAATTTTATTTTGAAATTTTAAAGTGAATTTTTTGTCAAATTGATCTGTCGTTGTAAAAAAGAAATATTGTTAGAAAAATACTCATTTAATATGCACTTTTTAAGAAACAAATGCAAAATAAAATATAAAAATCAATTCTTTCTTTTATTATATTGATATACTCTACGCCAAGGAAGTATTTATTTTCTTTTATTTGAAAATTTTTTAAACCAATTTTTTTCTCAATTAGAAAGTATTGACTCATAATTTTTTTTATAAAAAAGATTCCTTCAAGGTAATCATATGGTCATTTTCCTTTGCAGACTGTCGTTACACTTTGTCATTTTATTCATATTCAATGTATGGAAATTATTTTTTCACTGTTTTTATCTGACATTTCAATGTCATAATATTCTCAAGAAATTCATCATACGTTTTTCCTTCGGTACAAATTGTATTTTTATCCATAGTCATCAAATTCTGTAAATCAGCAGTAAATTTTGTTGGAGTTCTTATATGATAGCTTATCTTCATTCTAATCTACAAGTAAACTTTATTTGATCTCTAATGTTACACTGATTTCTGTAACATACCGTGCATATCAATATTCTTTGGATACTGTTGCACAGACTGTTATGTACTTTTTGCCAGGGCTGAAAATTTCATTAGGCCATATAAACTTCCCACCCACGTAAATTCGTTGTAAAATAGTATATGATATCAGAATTTGAAATTATTTATTATGCCATAACCCATTATATATAAGACGGAAGTTAAATTTAACACTGGGAATATTACAATGTATTCTTTCAAGTTTTTGGAATTCAACCTAAACACACAGGATTTATCCAAAATAGGAAAACTTTTAAAATTCTCCAACAAAAACACTAGTAGCAATATCAAAAGCACAATAGAAGTCTATCACTCCTTTTTCTTGAATATTCAACCACATCTAAAATTTGAGATAACATGCTAATGAGTGGATAGTTGATGATGGATAATGAATAGATAGTAAGGGATCAGTGGAGAGTAACATGTTAATGTTTGAAATATCTATACTTTAAATATTTATCTAAGGACCAAGACTACAAAATCACTTTATATGTTTCATTCATGGTGAATGGGAATACTTTGTATTCTTTACTTCGTAATTTTCCACTCATATTTAACACATTTACTAATTAATGCAATCCGGGCAAGACTTTCATCTTTACCCATTTAGAAGCTTTATTATTCTTACTGATACACTCATTTTTAAATTTATGTATAACAGAAATTCTCATCTACAAAACTAAACAGTCTCGTTATTGAGTGACGAGACTTTACAAAATAAATCATTTATTAAGCCAGTTACAGACACGGGTAAATAGAAATTTTTAACAACTTTTCCCTTCCACATATTGACATAAGGTGAAAAATCAAATTCGATATCACACTCATACTTCATAATCATATATAATTTATTACATTATTTTCAATCATTTCTTCCAGAGATTTATAATGCTTGTAAGAGTCACTTCACTGTTTACGAAAGAATCAAGAAATTGGATGTCTTATGAAAAAAATTAAATGAATTTTTTAAAAAATAAAATATTAAAAAACGAGTTCAAAAAGAAATTCAAATAATTTTGCAGAAAAGAAATTTGGCAAAATTATAGCCCATAAATGGTAATTAAAATTATAATTGTTTTGATAAAAACGTCTTACGGTGCTGTGCTGCTAATCGGTTTTACGGTGCTGCTAATCGGTACGGTGTTTGAAGGATTGTGATTATTCGTAAATTAAATTTCGTAAAAACAAAAGCTAACTATACATTCTTCCAATACCAAAAACATTATCATGACGTATTTGCGACGGCATTCGTAAAATTATAGTAATTTAATTTCATACATCATTGTCAAGAACTAAATCTCACATATGACTGCTATTACTCTTCATAGATTTACATGACATGCATTATTTTCGGAAATTTTACATTCAATTGATGTTGAAAATAATGTCGTGAGATAATGAAGAATAATGCATGTCTTAAATTAGGAAAGTGTAAGGGCAACTTATCGTCTGCAGGAAATTTTACAAATTTAAAAAAAAAAAATCAAATAATGATATCTTATTCCAGAAACTATTTGTTGAAAGTTAATCCTTAATAGTTTCATCGATGGTTATATAATCAGCATTTGGATAAACTAATGTAGGGAAGTCATTATAAATATCGAAGATGATGTACCTTGTTTTTATTTATTTTGATAAAGTTTTGAGAAATTTTAACTGTAATTCAATTATGTAAACATTACTCATTATAATTGCTTTTTTAAAAATCTACTTAAATAATTCTGGTTCTATAAAATTATTTTGCTTATTCTTATGTGTAAGGAAAAATATTTAATTGTATATAATATATAATCTAAAATATCTAATGTAATTTATTTCTGCATAAACTTTTTTATTTCTGTGACATTTTTAGTAAATTTTTAAACAAATTATATGCTCATCACTTATTTTTATTCTTTTAATTACAATAAAATGTAGCTATTTTGCTTAGGTAATTATTACTTTGTACATAACCATCAATTCTAAGAAATTCAGAAAATTTATTTCAAATTTAAATTTACACAAACACAAAATTACACAACAAACTCATTTTGATTTTAAAAAGCTACAACGATGATGTTTATACTTAATGATTTTTTTAGTGAATGTTTAAACTAAAACAGTAAATTAAGTGTAAGACTTTTAATAAAACCTAATTAAAACAAAACTGTTCCACTTGTTTTTCAATCCTAAGTAACTGTATATTTAATTTTCTACAATTTATTCCCAGAAGTATTCTTAATTCATTTCAACATAAGACTTAGTACTTATTGTTGTTTTCACGAGTAAGAAGTTCCATTCTTATTGTAATAAAGCACGCAATGTACCGTGATAAGATTCATCTCTAATGAAATTCTAAGAAATTGCAGACTATAAAATCTTTTCTTGATGACAACATTGTGCATGAAAAAAAAATACAGTGTGTGAGCGTTTCCTCCGTGAGTGAACTATTCACATGCACTTCATTGTGAATTCTGTTTCTCCTAATGCATTTCCATTGCATTTTTTCCTACTTTATCACTTTTTTTAAATAAAATAACTCACTTCTTAGAATTAAAATCTTTTATCTTAATGTAATTTTCCTGGAAAAAAATCAATATCAACAGAGAAAGTTCTAGTTAATTTTTGAAATGCTTTTTAGAAATGTTACATTAAATGAAAGATTTCCAATGCAAATTTCCATAGATTCTTTTATTGAATGCACGTACCTAGATTTTTTTTACAATCCAAATGGAAAAATATAAATAATAAACTTATAAAGTACGTATGATTTTGAAATTAATAATTCAAATTACTTTGAGAGTAGGAAAATTTGCAGTGAAGCAATTTACTTTTTCATCTGATAAAATTGTTTAGCCAATTTTTTTCTCAATTCATTATTACAAGAATTTAAATTAAAGATTTTATACATATAAATAAATTGCTTTTCTTAGTAATTGGATGATTTACATTTTATATTCTTCTACACAAATAAAATTGGATGTAATAAATGTAAATAAAATTTTTTCACTGTTTATTTAGATTTGAACGCAATTAAATGTTGCAGTTTTAAAAATATTTGATTAAACTTTGTGCCTACAAAACTTAATATTTCCTTTTAAAATATGAAATTATCTTTCAAATAATTATTGATATAAATTTATTGAATCATTTTAAGGTTTGGTAGATATTCAAAATGATATATTGTGTTCATTTTTTAAAATATTTCATTTGTTTTTTCTTTATACACATAAGCATTAATTCATGAACAAATGTTCAGAATTCATGTTTGAAATAATAAGCACTTCATTAATTAAATAATAGTTATTATTTTCAGAACAAAGTTTTTATCGCTGAAGTATTAAAACTTCAGTTTCTAAATGATATCGTGTTTTGTTACATAATAATTAATTCTTTTAAAATACCCTTTATTGGTTTTTCAAAAATTCAAGGCTTAACCGCAGCTGTACTATGATACTGAGAAATATTCGGAATCAATTTCAATGATAATGAGTGCAGTATTACCATATGGTTAATCCCAGTAGTGAAATATCTGATTTAGAATTTTATCTCAGTATAAATATTTCTATTTGAGTATAAATATAACTCAAAAATAAATATTTTAAAGTATTTACTTTTGATGTGCTTTATTTATGTATTGAAATGTGCTTTATTTATAATTGAATACGAATAGTTATTGATATTTTAACTAAAGGTTTCATGTTTTTATGAACTTTAAGCAAGAATGATTATATTTATGAAGTCACAAAATTATAATATTATTTGCAGTAGCATTTAATTGTTTTGTGATAAAATTTCAAAGAATTTTTTAATAAGAATAAATGAGTAATATTCTTAAAATTTAAATCTTAGAAGGATTTGCTGATTGTTTCTCTCTTATTTTAGAAATCCCTCTTAAATATAGTAACATAAATCAAAATTATGAATTATCATTATTATATTTAAAAAATTTATAGTAATTTAATAATTTTTGGTGTATCATTGCTTGATTGTTAATATTTTCGTATTCTGCAGCTGAAATAATATTTTCTTATATAATAAACATTGTTGGTGATTAAAATTCTCTGAATTACATTTTTCAAATTTCCGTTATATCATTTAGTTTTCGACTGTTTTCAGAAATCCAAAAGAAATATGTTTAAAAGAAGAATTTTTACTTTTTAAGAAGAAAGTACTTGTTTTCAAATAAATTCACTCATTTAGAAATCAAATAAATGAGAATCAAGTAAAATAGCAATCCAAATTAATAAAAAATGTATTACAACGTATGAAAAGTCGCGAAAATGATCATCGTGTCTTCATATATATACCATCTAAACCCAAATGGAGTCTTAATTCTATAATTTATCCAGAATAAACCTTTAATACAGTTCCCAATTTGTTATGGCTCCGTAGTTTATTTTTGAATTTTTGTTCAATTAGTAACCACTTTTTATTTGATGGGATGCACATTTTTTAATCAATATTTAAACTTAGTTTTCGTTGGGACTCAGGTCTCCAAAATATGTTTTTCAATAAATTTGAAGAAAATGTATTGGTATAGGAATCAAATCAAATTGTATTGCAAGTTTATCTTCTAGATTTAAGTCACTTAAAATTAAATTATATTGCTTGAATTCTTAAATTGGCTATCTACCATTATTGCTTTCCTATCTTAAAACTTTATTTTCATTACTTCGGGCCAGATGATTCTACAAAATTTCATTATATTGTGTTGTTCGGAATATCATTTCGTTTTCCCCACCTGGATTAACTTTTTGCTAGTAAAAACCAACCGCTTTATGAGTGTGAAATCGTGCTACTACCAAAAAGATAATATAAGCTATTGGATTAGAATGGACTATATGTAATGCAATATGATACTTATTCGTTATACGTTTTTCATTTTCATGAAAAACGAAATTACTTTCCGAACAACTTAATATTATCATTACTATTTGATATGTGTAAAACAGTGTAGCGATTACTATATCCACCACTGCATGCTTTCTTATAAAAACTTTCAGTTTAATCTGAGTGTGAAATCTTAATCAATTATTAATTCCAATGCAAATTATAAACGCGTACAATTCCAATTGCATTTTAAAAGTATCGATTTTTCAGTGTACATTTTCATAGTCATGCACTCTTATTATAAATTTGTCGCAAATTTTCATTTTAAAATAAGATTTTTATCCATATTCTGTAAAATATTATTTAAAGGAAAAATCTAATTATTCCGACTGACTCTTGGAGCATGCCATTTGGTCACTTTTGTTTCTGAGAGAGTTTTAATTTGAAGTACAATTATTCAACAAAAGCATTTCTAGTCATTAAAATAAAAATACAAAAGTCTTTTTTCTCAGATTTTTGAAGACTCATTTAATAGTCTAAATTTTTCATAAAAAAAAAACGAGAAACATTAATGATTTCCAAATTTTGAGAATACTATATGTGCATTTGTAAAAAGGGGAAAATATAGTTTAATTTATTTAAATCTAAAAGTGAATATTTTAAATTTACAAGAAATATGTACCTTTGTATGTATTTAAATATATATATATATATATATATATATATATATATATATATATATATATATATATATATATATATATATATATATATATATATATATATATATATATATATATATATATATATATATATATATATATATATATATATATATATATATATATATATATATATATATATATATATATATATATATATATATATATATATATAATTAAAACATTTGAACTTAAAAGTATTATGAAACTCATGTTTTACATCACATTGAACTATTATACATACATAAGTAGTTATCTAATATAAATTCTTGAAATTATATTAATATTTTAGTTATAAATTTCAATTTTAAAATGAAAAATTGTTCTCTATAAAAAATGCGTATTCGTATCCTAGGCAATATATCATATTTAACCGTATAAAAAATTAATTTTAAAATATTGATAAGAATATTTTTGATCATATCATAAATAGTATCATGAAATTATTTTCTGAATGCTTTTGGTTTTTTAAAGTTAAAATTTGCTAACGATTTAAACTGATGAGATCATCCATTTTAAGATTAGATTAAATACATTCACAATGAAAAAAGTATTTAAATTCTAAACAATAAAATACATTTTTTTCATACGCCTGGCTGTACTTAAAATATGTATATTCAGCGCTAGAATGGTGAATGTGGCGGAATTTAATACAGTGTGACACCCTATGGTAGTGCCATCGTCACGCTGAAAGTGAAGGGATAAAGAAATACACATACAGACAGAAAAATAAATATGCATGCCTGAACCGGGATTCGAACCTGGGACCTACTGTTTTTAAAATTAGTGACGCTAACCACTGCAGCGTCTGTAAGTGCAATAAGCAATATTTAAACATACATAATATACTGATTCCCTCAATATATTTCTAGAAATAATTTTTAGTGTCTTAACAAAGTTAACCCTTACAAACTTCTTTTTAATACATTTATTACTTTGCATATAATTTTAAAATGACAATAAATCTATATGTATGCCATTATGTCTTTTTTCATCTTTATTTTCTTGAATTATCTCTAGAAATTCTAAAATAAAAATAATAAAATTCTGTTTTGTTAAATCATGTAGTGTTTGTTACAAATTTTCATTTGTTTAAAGTAAGAGATCAACTGTTATTCTTTGAATATTTTACTACAAATATATAAGACTTTTAAGAAGGTAAGATTTATATTTCATTTTATCGGTGTTAATGTGTTTAGATGATTTATATGAATCAAATAAAAAATCTTGATTTATCGCAAGCCAAATGTACAGTATCTTCTTGAAGCAATTATATTTAATTAATTATTATATTTCCTTGCTCAATTGAAACTGATTTTATAAATATTCATTTTCTTGAAATAAACAGAATAGTAATAAAAAATTTCTTATTTTTAAATTTCTTCATATAATATAACTGAGTAAAATCATTATACATAACAGCAATAATTTATTTCATTCTTTCCTATAAATATTATGAAAATTCCAGTCTGGTTGATTTTGCGGAGTCAGATGAGACTTACTGGAGCACTAGAACATGCATACACGTGCATTAGTGAAATAAAAGGAAGAAAAAATACTGAATAAGAATACATTATTCATGAGTCGCTAGCTTCCGAATGGAATGATTTTTTTCTCTCTCTTTTGTTTTCAACTATTTCCCCCACTATCTCCTAACAAAATGTCGAGTCAGCAGGATTCTCACGTTTCGTTCCAGCAGAATTTATAGAACAAACAGAAATGAGAATTGAAGAATGGAAAAGAATGTTTTTACGGCGGGGACTCCCAGAAGCTTAATTTCTAATCCCACTTTCTTGTACTTCAAATGTCTGTATAGGGCAAGGATGGGTAGTAAAGGTTTTATCTCAACTGATTTTCTTTTGTCTTAAGTAAAATAATTGCATTTCATGAGAATAAGGTTGTTAATCAAAGTAAATAATTTGTTGTGAATGTGTGTGTTTTTTGGGGGGAAATCGAAATCAAGCTAAATAATTTTTACTTTGTAGATTTAAAAGGTAACAATATATCAGAAAGTATAAGTATTACATATTTATATAAAGCTACTAACGATGTTATAGTTATTTAGACTTTTAGCAATGTATTTTATTAAACAATTCTATTTTAGGTTATGTTATATCTTTGTAATTCATGTGAATCTAACTGTCAGTAAAATTTTGTTCTATATTGCTATCCAGTTCATGCATTTAATGCGCTTTTTGGTTTATATGCTTAGGTAGAGGTCATGTAAAAGAATGTCAAGGGCAACATTTAGGAATACAAAAATAAATAACTGTTCTGAAAATCAGTGTCAGACAATTCTATCGTATAAATAGAGCATTAAAAACAGAAATTTATATTATGTTGTTTATAGTTTCATTAAATTATTTTACTAATGATATTTAAAAATGTTTTGATGAATTATTTAAAAACATCCATGAATTTGGAATTTTTTAAATTTCTTATATACAGTCATTGAAACATTTTGAGATTTTCCACGGAATAATTATTATTTTTATATTTTTAACGACTGCGATACAGAAGTTAAATAATAAAAAAGTAGATATTAATTATTTTTAATAAAATATTCCTAAAATTAACCGTAACTAACCAATGAATCGTATATATCATGGTTTTTATATGTTAATAATTTTGGTTACATTAAATTGTTTCAATGATATGAAAAACTGATATTGAAAATGTCACTGTCTATAATTAAAATTATACTTTATATTAATAGGAACTGTAATAGAATTTAATGTACAGCAAAATTAACGACCATTTAAAAGATGGTTAAACGCTCATATTTTTTTTATTTTGATTACAAATGTCGGATTTTTATATATGTTTTTTGAAACCGTAATTTTAATCCTAATTATATTTTATAATACAATACATTTTAAGAAATTGAAATCAGTTTATTTTTAGAGCATTCTTATTAAATAAATTTATAAATATTCTCGATTTCACATTTCAGAACAAAAGAACATAAAAATAATGCCTTTTTAAATCTGCATGACATTGCTAAAATGTAAGTTAATGGAAATTAAAAAAGAATAAAATAACTGTCAGAACTTTTAAGATATTTTTAAGATTTTCTATGCTTAGTGACCGTTATTAGCCATTTTCTTTTTTATTTGAAATAATCAATATTTAAATGAGTATTCAATAATAAATAATTTAAAATATTATTCCTGTGGCTTGTATTACATATGTAAAAAGTAAAATCAGTACATTTTTATTTAACATGGATTTAATTTGAAATTCTAGTAGTAATGCAACTCAATCTTCAGTAAACATTCGAAAATAAACTATATATTTATATCTAATGCCAAATTTTCAAAATTTAAAGAATTAGTATATTTTCATACAGTTAATATTATAATTCAACTATAATTAAATTCATAGTTTTATGTATAAAACAATTTCTTGTTATTCGATAACCTCGAATTAATGTTATTCACGCTAATAATAATTTCTATTGAAGCCCGGTTGTGCAGGAGTAGCGCTTTATGCTCCCAAGACGTGGGCCAGAGGTTCAATTCTCGCTTTACTAAAGCCTTTCATCCCTTCTATAGGTGGATGAGGTAGAGTAACAAGGATCCTTGGGAACAAAAAACAAAGGAGATGCCGCACTAGAACATCTAACAGCAGCATACGCTTCACACCCCCGAGCCTTCAGTCAAGGAAACAGATATGGGCACTATAGGCCTTGGCCCCCACATGGGCTGTCGTGTTGATTTTGCGGAGACAGTTGAGACTTACAAAAGTTCTAGAACATGTCTGAATGTGCATTAGTGGCATAAAAAGGAGAAAAAAGTGAATAAGAATACATTATTCAGATTTTCTATTTCTATTCAAGTAACAGCACACACTTCAAAATGGATAATAGTAAATAACTGAACAAAATAAACAACATTTTTGTTTCTTACAAATATATTTCTTTAAATATTAAAAGCATATAACTTGAATAAATATATTGTTTCATAAAAATGTCTATACATAACACGGTGTAAAGTATTCTTCCCATCCTTGAAACAAAAGTTTAGTTCATAAATTTGAAAAAAGATGATAATTAGTATTTTTACAATATTTGAATTTATATATAAAATTTATCAGTTTAATAAGCAGCTATATTCAATCACGCATTAATTTATTCTTTTTGAACATTTAAAATAGTTTTACTCATTTGTTCCGAAAAAAGCTCTCAAGAGCATAGAAAATATTCTTAAATCGATACTTCGTTTCCCCCACTTCATTTCTGGTTTTCCCTATTTCCCTACACCTGCCACTTAAAGACGAATGAAGGGAAAGTCGATGGGAGAAAAGGGAGAGATGTTTCTCGCGAGTAGTCTTCAACAGTTATTAATGCTCATTCTACTGAGAAAGTAGGGTGCAGATAATTGAAATCGAGGGAGAAATTTTTATTTCTTAGAAAGAAAGAGAAACATTTTTGCGGATGGGTAACGTCAATTACTGTAATTGCTAAAATTAATTTCCGCTCTTGGTTCTTTAAAGAGGAGAGTAGAAGAGGAAGCGTGCAAAGAAAGAGCGGAAAACAGCTAGACCGGAAGAAATTAGCCTTCCTTTAATTGCAGGAAATTTATATTTAAATTTTTCCTTACCATGACAGCTTTCGTCCCGAAAACCACCATTCTCCAGAAAAGTGAAATCCTATATCTACTGAAAGACATTGGCAGAAAGAAATGGGGGACATTATCGGCCATGATAATCCCTTTCAAAAATTACTGGGATTTTATCTCTTGAAACGAAGCAGTTAGTTATTGCTCATTTTTCCAAAATTCTTTCTTTTAAATTGCTTAAGATAAGAGTCTGAATTTGAAATAAATAGAAACCTTTAGGCTTCATAATGTATAATTTATCTTTCTAAATTTGAGTGTAATAACACTCCTAATTTGAGCTCCAAATCCAATTTAATTTACAATTTTAAATTAGAATTTTTATAAATATTATCAGATAAAGAATATATAAAGTCACTATAAGTAAAACATTAAAATCTAAAATTCAAATTATACTATGAATTTTAATAAAATCAAAAAATCGAAAAGCAGATTAGATTGAAAGATTGCTATTGTTTCAAAATATTTTGTTAATAAATAAAAGAAAATGTGATATTTTTTAGTTTCAAATATTGAAGCATCAAAATTATTTGCCTAATTTATACCAATTAATTTAAAATATCCATTCCCATGTTTTACTGCTGCATGTTAGCTAAGAGAACAGAACGTCAGATATAATCTACTAAATGCACAAATAATTTAACTAAAAAATTCTAATTGATATTATAAAATTGTTAATTTTTAAGATTTACTGGTTTCCTAGTTTAATAATAAGTAATTTCACATTAAAATAATTATGTATGCAGTTATAAGTGAGTAATTTTAAGTAGGAATATGCTCAAATTTATTAGAAATTTAAATTAAAATAAAGATATTTTTATAGTAGTTTGAAGAAATATTAGAATTATGTATAATAATTATTTTTAAATTCACATTTATATAATTTTAACGATAAACATTTCCCCCAAAAAAAGCATGCTTTGCATTCATTTAAAGTAATTGACATATTTTAATAAGCATTTGCTCATTGTTTTTTAATGCAATACCTTCATGGTAAAAATTAGAAAATTTTATATTCTTTAAAGGAATCAAGAAAAATTTAAGAATTTGGTTCTTACTTCAATTAATATGAACATTTTTATTAATTCCAATAATAAGAGATGTTATTTCCTGTTAAGTTACCACATACCTTAATTTTCGAAATAATATTTGTACTTTTAAGATATATAAAATTTAAACATGCACACATTCAAATGCATATACTGCTTATAAGATCAAAGGAATATTTTAAAAAAAGTGACTAGGCAAAATATTATTGCCTTTTATGTATATTTTTGGATTGTATCATTTTTTTATTCATTTACATTTTCATGCATGCACCTACATTTTGCACACACTTCTTGAATTTTTTTATTAACAAGCACCACTTCTTCGTATCATTCATATTGGAACATTTACAAACATTTGCCGGTATTAAGTTCACGTTTGTTAAGACCATTTATCTTTAATTTCTATGTTTGTAAATTTGTTAATTTGTATATTACTCACCCAATATCCTCAACCAAGCTTAATCTCGAAAGGTCTCATTCGCCTGCCACAGTCCTCATCAAACTAGCTCCAACATATTTCATTTCCTAAACTAATCGTAACCTTGTTACATTGAAAATACAAATATCCTAATAGCTTGACACGTATATTTTGAAGAGTAACCTTTAAGTATAAGCTTAGCAAAATTTATTAAACCCCTGAATTTGGCAACTTTGCGATTAATTGACAAACAGCCCAATGAAGTGATACTGAAGCATAAAATGAATTAAATTAGCGTCCGTATAGAGTTGTCTTCGAGAAAGTTTTTAAGCACGAGCAAATCCTAAGATTCACATACATTGGTGGCACATGACTCCAATACGATGTAAATTCTTCTGCAAATAGTTATGTCTAGTAAGCAAACGGAAGCGAGCTACTCCAACATATCGAGTCAAGGATCTGTAGAGTCTACAATTTTATTTAACAAGGTTATTCCACTTCTTACCCATAATTATATCACTATACAAGGAACGTTTAGCGAATCGATGTGCATTTTTAACAAAATAAGTTGTCATTAATCTTTTAAATCATAATTATTGTCATATATACAATATTGGGATAATTTTGTATTGCCTGTGCTATCATAATTCTATATACCTTACGAAATGTATATCTAAATAAGTAATCGTGATGGATTTATTAATATTTGCTGCACGTGAGAATATAATAAAGTTAAATATTGATTTCATCACTACCTAAAATGCTTCCCTTCATTCGTTTGTAACACTTGAAATAAATAACTAAGTAAATATTTTGTTTTACAAAGATAATAACCATTGCATTGTGAATCTTTTAAACTGATGTTAAAGTAATTAATGCATAAAAAATAAATTCTTTGTGTTCTGATTCACTAATGCTTCAAGTTTAGAAAATTTAACTTAGTACATAAAAATTTAGTTAGATATGTAAAAAAATATGTAAATATTGAAACAAAAATATTTAAGTCTAATTGTAATATGACATTTATAATTCTTTCATAATTCATATGAGCATTGCAATGTAAGATTAACATTCAAACAAAAAGTAATGTTTCACGCATATTTTGTGTATGTAATTCGTTACAAATATTAATTTTTACAATCAGATGATACAACAACGTTACAAAATTCTTCGAAAATCTTTCATTTTAAAACGTTCTGCTAATTATAGGATTGCATTGTAAAATATAACTTTTGGATCTAAAATAATTGAAATTATAAAATCATGTTAATATACAATTAGTTTAAATTTATTTGAAAATAAAAATGCCTTATTTCATTTTTGATGTATTTTAATAAATGTTTACATCTCACATTTTTCATTTTTTTCAAACATCTTCTTTTAAAATTGCAGTATATGTCGCGAATTATCTGTCAGATCAAATACATAATCAGAATTTTTTAAATATACTAATTTGTGCAAACAAGTACTTGTGAAAATGGAAACAAAATTGTCATACAAATTATAATTGATGATCCTAATTAACTATTTAAAGTGCAAATGTAATTAAATTAAGATTAGTTATATGTTTATAAAATTCAGTTCTCAGTTACTAAAGCCTTATACCGTATTAAAGAACTAATTAGTGAGAAACTGTGTAAGCAAATGACATAGATAATATGCTTGTAAAAATAAAATTTAAAAAGATAAAAAGAATTGAATCAAATTCATATGATTTAAAAATTATATAAAACATATAAGTTTTAATTCCAGTACCTTTATTTATTATTATGATTTAAAAATATACAAATTTATAACTGCCAGATTTATCATATATTATTGTTATTTAAAAACGATGAAAAACTCTGTTTGAAATTTTAAAGACATACTTAAATTCCAAAGTGAAAAGTTTTCAGTAAAATGTGCCCATTACTTTAGTTTTTAGCATCGAAATTTTTGAAGTTATCATTTATTTGTCAGAATATTATTATGAATCTCTAACTTCAATATTGTTAAATTGAAATGAAATTATTTCAAGCATTATATGATGTCTAATTGCTTCTAAAAGTAATTTTTGATTTTCATTCCACGAATTTTACAATTTACATTACAATACAAAAGCAAAAATAATAATTTTTGCAATTTATCTTTTAAATTTGTTGCATAATTATTTTAGAAATACTAACCACGTTAATGAGCTTCTATTGAAAAGGAAACATCAGTTATATTGTCTATTTTGTGCTCCTTCCTCCTATTTGCAATCGCTTTGGCTTCATAACTAAAATTCCAGAAACCCCTTTCCCTCAAAGCCGCTTAATTCCAAGCGGGGTGGAACAATAAATATATCTGACAGGGGCAAATCCTTTTGTTTCCGAAGAAACTTCCCTAAGGGAGTTAATGGTGTGCAAACCATGGCATCGAATAAAATGAATAAATTTTCATTAGAATTTTGCTCTCTGTAAATAAACTGACTGCGATACTTCAAAACTTTTCCTCCATCCTCCTCAAATGTATGTTAATTTTTGCTCCAGAATACTCCGGTTCATGCAGACTAAAATCTTTCTCTTGAATAATGCTATGATTAAAATCAAAGAAGAAATGAGGAAGAAGGGAGAAAAAGAAAATGGAAAATCAAGCAGGATTTGAAGCCTCGCGGCTCTGAATCTTTTTCAAAGATCAACCGCATCTCATTCATGTTGCCAGATTCTTTTCTGAGAAAGTTTGTATAGATATATGCAAATTTCAAAAACCAAACGATTTTTTTTTAAGTTCTTTTTTTCATTTACTCCTTTTGAGTTGCTTATTTCTTTCCGTTATGTTTTTTTTTTCCTTTTAGCTTAAAGCAAACTATATTCATTCGAAGAGCAAATGAATTTATCTTCTTAATTAGATGGTTTGAATTATGTTTTCTGACTTTTTGAAAAAAATGTGCGTGTGGTTGATTTGCTTATGTTTCATTTGAGAGTTTGCTACGGGATTGTGAGTTGTTTTCTTCTTATTATTTAATCTTAGTTAATGCAAATTTTGCTTAACTAGTTTGATTTGAGTATTTTTGCTCTCAAAGGTGAGAAAATTCACAGTAAATTTCTTTTTTTAATGAAATTTGGGAATTTGGGATTTAATTAGACGTTTCCTCATATTAGTCCAATTGATTAGTCTTCAGAAAGGAAAAAATTAGATTAATTAACTCCAAATAAAACAGTCAACCTGATTAGTGTTTTAAATTATGCTATCACTAGAACAAAACAATTTTAAAAATTGTTTGCGTTGGCAAATTTGAATAATTTTACTGCTTGTGTAAAATACAAATACTTCAAATTTTCCTTTTTAATTACAATTTTTACGAATAATTTCAAATAAATGTATAGAAAAATGATGAAGCCTCAAATGACTGTAGTGATAAATTTATTAAATATATCCGAATTCATTAAGTTAAAAATATTTAACTTTATTTTTAAATTTAATTTCTTCTCTTAAAACATATCTAATCTGATTAACAATTAATGTAAATAACTCGAAAAATTAAATTAAATGTTCCTAATTCTCCTCATTAATATTTATGGACAATATAACTAATGATTTGATCAAATCATTGATATAAATGTTACAATGACTCATTAAAATACAAAGGATTATAGAAAATTATAAAAATGCCCTGTTTCGTACGGTAAAAAAGATTAAATATATTGTAATATTTTGTATTGTAATACTGATTGTTTTAATATTTAGTCTTAAGACGTTGATTTTCAATTTTTAATTGCTAATATGCTTTTAATCCATTAAGAATACTAAATTGAATACACATTGGATACGGAAATTAGTTTCAACCCTATATAAGAAACAAGATATAAATTAAAACTTTTTTGAGAATAATGAATGAAATTATATTTACTCTTCCAATTTTTCTTTTTTTAATTTATTAAATACATATCATATGATATATATATATATATATATATATATATATATATATATATATATATATATATATATATATATTTATATATATATATATATATATATATATATATATATATATATATATATATATATATATATATATATATATATATATATATATATATATATTGTAATGTGATTTAGTTTCTTTCAACAATTTTAATTAAATTATTTGCATAAATTAGCTACATATCATATTTACATAAAATTGCATGACATACAGGCATTAATTATATAAGTAAGAGTTAAATTATAGTGAACTTTTTTGCGCTTAATTACTGAAAAATTTTCGAGTTAAATGGGAAGTAATGGAACTCATTCTAAAATAATGCCTAATTTAATTTTTCAAAAATAGATAAACACTCTTACTATGCAATATTTCTGGATATAACGTATAAATAAATATATATTCTGATAAAATATGAAAATAAGCATATTTTGGTTTTATAATAAACATATGCTTAATAATGAACGAATTATATTTACTATAAGAGGAAGTTTGTTTTAGAATATTTTAAAATGATTCTTGATTGCATCTGAAATAGAGAAGCTAAAATTAAATGTATATACATAGAATTCTGTTTTTACAAAAATAAAAATATGAGAAAAAGCATTCATAGTTAAACTTCTGAATCTTTGGTGTATGGTTGACTTCTTTTATGTCTGGATCTTGAGATAATTTATTTTAATTAAATAAGAGCTCAGTATTTTTTTAAATTCATTGTCATCTTATGAAATATTTTCAGTAGTAACAATTCATTGCTGAAACTGTACACAAATTACTCTAATTAAATACCTCAAGAATTTAAGTGAGGTTTAATTGTGAAAATTTCAAGACAAAATCATTATATTATACAGTAATAAGTTAAAAATTGTTAAAACTCAAAAGTTGTAGTTGTAAAATATTAGACTTAAATATCTAAATTATTCTTGCGAAATATTCTATGAGTTACTAAGTAAAAAATACTGTTTCAAAATTTGATCCTTATCAGAAAAATTCAATGTTTTATTCACACATTTATTATTTAATTTTAAGACCTTCTTTGCAAACTTTATTATGAATATGAAGTGTAGTTTTACATTTATATATTTATAACTACGTTGGAGATTTTTTTTTATATAAAAGGCCTATGATTTATGAATTTTCCTTCATTGCACCAATTGACTTCCAATATATGAAATCACTAAATATCTTTTCTAAACAAATATTTTCATTTCTCTTGAGATGCACCAGGTAAAAAGATATTAACACAGAACATGAAGTTATTTACTGAAACTGGTTACATTATACTTTACTGGTACATTCTTTGGTCTCAGACATGGAGATCAAAGGAAAAATTTAAATCAAACCGTTTTATTTGAAGAAAAATGTCCTATTCTCATCCCAATTAAGATTTTGATATTACCATATGAACACTTGGACCTGTTGTTCCATTATACCATTCTTCATATGTTAGAGATACATAATTTAAAGCTTAAATTGAGATTTAACATGGACATAGCAAAAATATAAAAAAAATGGAAAAAAATCTCCCACTTTCTTAATTTTTTCAATTTTTTAGGTTTTTAACCTTCCCCCTCTGATTTAATCTGCTTTTTGGGAGGACTTGTATCCTTAGTAAGCAACATAACATAAAATTTGAGGAAATCATGTCATTACATTTTACTCAGATAGTAAATATTCCATTAACTTTAAAAATTCAATACTATAAATGATTCAATATTTTTCTCAGCTAAGCAATTTTAAGAAACATTAAAAGTATAATCGCTTAAATTTTACTTTCATCCTTATAAAATTATCAAGTAAAATGTGTTTTACATCTAAAATGAATTGTACATTATACATATTATACATAAATAAATTTTATCATATTTCCGTAAATATTGAAAATCGTAATTTGGATTAAATATAACAATCTGCTTTTTTCTTACTAATAATTAGGAAATGTAAGTAACTAATATTACTTCAGAAATTTTAAAATTGTGAAAATTCTCCCAATGTTTTTCCGAATTAATAATATAAAAAAAGCTTTAGCAACTTTTACTTCAATGTTTAAAAATAATTCATTTGAATAATATGTATTTTTAAGAAAAATTCAGATAATTTATGATGTTAATAGGAATAAATGATATTTACTATCCTATCATTTTTCTTTAAAAAATCATTAAGATTTTATAACATTTTATATTGATTAAGTCTTTTGTATCAGCAAATAATTTCACAATTAAATTTCTCCTTACTTGTAATTTTTGTTTAAAGCAATTTAATGATCATTATTTTTAATTTAATAAATTTCGTAATTAATATTTTAAAGTAATGATAAATTTATAATAATTTAATTGTTAATTTTCTGATAAGGCATTTCAAGAATACTTATTACATTTATCACATAATTAAATGGATTTTAATGTTATGAGAAACATTGAAAAATTGTTAACAAAAATAATCATTAATTAAAATGTATTTTTTAAAAAAAGACATGATTAATTATATACCAATATGGATTACTTTTTTTGAGATATTTTATGAAACTTTCACGTTATAAGTCATGCATATATTTTTATTCAATAAAATATTCAAATACTCAATTTATATGATCAATATAAGAAAATCTGCTTAAATTAAATACCACAACACTGAAAATTAAAGACTTTGAAAATTCTACGTACACTTTCGTATTGAAAAAAATTTGTAAGAGCAAATAAGGGTAAAAGATACACAATATAACATAATCAATTTAGAATACAGCAAAAATAAAATGAAAAGAAATAAAACAAATAAATAATAAGCATAGTTTGTGTTTAAAGTATTCTCTACCCATGCATTTCCGAGAAGTAATTTTTGGATAGAAACATTTTTTTAGTTAAAAAAACACTAGCTACAATTGGAGAAAGAGATGTTGGAATAAGCAAAATAACAGCCCATTCCATGTGAAGTGGTTTGAAATTATTAATGCTCAAATTTAAAATTAAGTATAAATTTGTTGTTGTAAAATGTAATGCTCACACATGATTGTGCTTCAGATAACCATATTTTTTAAAATAAACAAACATGTTTTCTCGAATATAGAAATAGCCCTATTTAAAATTTTAAATTTTTATTAACAGATTTGGGGAAGCACTTTTCCAACCTTTATTCACCCCAAAACGCTTATATTATAGTAGTTTCTCTACCACCAAATGGAAATTTACGCAGACGGAGGTATCCATTACCACAATCCTTTTATAGCCACATTTGAAATTTTATATTCCTGGTCCTATATAGAAAATAACTCTTTGGAACAGAGGCGATTGCTTTTTTTTTCTCTTTTCGTCGGTATTCAATGTAAAGAGGTATGCTATGAATAGAAGAAAATGCAATCTCTATATCTTTCCGCTCCTTTTTTCATTGCACAATACTGCAATTTATAGGAATGTTACGATTTAAGCATTCACATTTATATCCGACCTTACTTCTAGTTCGGTACTGTAGGGATATCCGATTCCAAGCACAGCAGCGTAGATATTACTGTTTCGGTTCGAGGTAGGGAATTTGCATTTTCCTAAAAATGTGGCTTTACTTGTTATTTTATATCTTTAGATGGCATAGTTTAGGACACGTACCGAATATTTTGAAATGTTTTGTGTTTTGTTCCTTCATTCAAAAGAAAATAGCAGATACAATTCCAATTTTGATTCATCTTAATGCAACAAGAGCCTGTTACTTATTTTCTACTATTATCATCAGTAATTTCCATATAATATTTAAAAAAATAATAAGAAAAATTAAAATTTTACTGTTATAGATAAATTTATGATTTTGATTTACAAAAGTTAATTTGTGTTATATAATTTACACATATCACTTGCCCAAATTTCTAAATACATATAAAAATGTTATTTTACTCACTATTAATAATAAATTATATTTTTTGCATTTATTAACACTTAAAGTTCATACTGTATTTGGTTTAATGCTAGAAATTAAAAGATATACTATTTTAATTCAATTAAATATTGAAAATTATATATATATATATATATATATATATATATATATATATACTATATAATATATATATATATATATATATATATATATATATATATATATATATATATATATATATATATATATATATATATATATATATATATATATATATATATATATATATATATATATATATATATATATATATATATATATATATATATATAGATGATCCAATGATGAGTTGTAAAAGCGGACTATTGAATAATTAAAACAAATCTTTCAGTATTTAAAATAATTTATTCAAAAATATTTATTGCCATGTTGTACAGGAAATATTCTCATTTAAAAAAGTGAATATATAAGTTTAGGGAGATTCAAAATGGTTCCTTTTAATTTGCGTTTTGTAGAAAAAGATTAAATATCTATTAGATTGTAATAAATAATTCTTCGGATACTTTAAATATATTTTTAAAGAGTACTTTCAATATATAAATTAATCAACTAGTAATATGTGTTTCATTGTTGAACTTTTGGCCATTGGTTCTAATTTTTAATAAACTGGATGTGAAACTATGACTTATTTTGTCAACAATTATTTAATAGTTTTTACATAATATATACAGATATATATAAGGCTGCTCTCATCTAAAGATTAGTACACATGTTTTAATATATACAGTATTATACATTTATGCATTTCTTTTTATTATGTATAATTTAAAACTGGATTAGATTATAAGCATAATATTACAATTATTTATTAAATGAATGTAAAACTTCTCTATGTTACAAGATTACCAACATTCATTTTATAACAAAAATTTGTTAAATTGATGTAAATCTTTACGTATTTAGAAATTTTCATTTGATTATTTTATGTAGAGATGTCTAATTATTGAAACACAAGGTTTTTTTTATACAAGACTATATAGAATCCTACTAAACATTTTTAATTGGAGAGGAATACAAATTGATATAACATTTTTATATCTATATTTCAAAAGTTTTTCAATTGTAGAAAAATCGTATTCGTTCTTCAGAATCGTAAACAATATAAATAGTTTCAAATTTGAAATAAATTATTATGGGATCTGAGGGTCAAAGATAAGTATTTTCTTATAAGTATGTTTTAATATTTCCTGGAATTTTAAGATTGAGATTTAAGAATTTTCTTTCTGTATTTTCAAAAGATAAAGTTTTATAATCTCTTCTCTAAAAGGATTTTGCTTCAATTACACTCTAGGAAACTTTTCTTACTAAGAGCAGATTTTGCAGTAATTGGAATCGCAGAATTTGTTCTTTAATGTATTTTTTCTCAGAATGGCTCATAAATCTTTTTTGGTTATATATATATATATATGAGATTTATGAAATAGAATCTTCTGCAGTACATTTTACGTTTGAAGGAAAATATTTTCACAATTTTTTTAAAAGGTCAATAAAGAAATATATCAAAAATACTTATAAAAATGTAAATATGTTGCACAAATGAGGTAATAAAATTTAATATATAATTCTCAAAAGATAATTTTAATTAAGTTTATGCTTAGAAAATAAATTTTAAACAATATCAATACAATTGCCCCCTTAGTATTTACATTGCTTCACATATTGATTTATTTTATAATAAATATTTGGCTAACTTTACAGATATAAAATTTTCAAAGTTTCCAAATGTTATTTCATTTTTATATATTAAGTTATAGCAATTTTTATTTTATTAATAATTAAGTTCTTAAATTTTTTTGCGAGTTATATTAAACTATTAAAAAATTTCCTGTTAATTTAAATTAATTTTACAAATGTAAGATTTAGCTATTTTGTAGTACAATTTTAATTCTTTGCTTTTTATTTAAACTTTTTCTGCAAAACAATCACATGCATACGCACATTATGTCTGACTTGAATTAGACATGAAACTAAAAATATGAAATGAAACAGGAATTATTTTATTTTTCTCGTTTCATATATTTTTAACTGGCAAGAAAAAACAGATAACATTTTTAAGCACTTTAAGTGTTGCGAATGTCTGATTAGTTATAAGTTTCCAGGATTCTTGTAAATTAAAGACATTACTTAATTTTAATAATCATTGATACACAAAAATTTAAAGATTTCATAGAAATCAATTCCAAAATATTTTAATATATTGAACAATTAATATATACATTCTTGAAAATTAATATTCACTTTAATAAGAAATGAAGTATTAAAAAAACCTATCATTTTTACATTTATTAACATATTCAAAATTACGCTTTTCATCATGAACTTAATAAATAGCAAATTATTGCTATTTATTAAACAATTGCAGAGAAATGCCTTTCTAAAATGTTTTGAAATTATTTATTTACGTACGTTTGGTTTTTAAAAGCTAATATTTTAATACCATTGATAAATGAAAAATATTGTTATTTATAAAATTGTGAATAAATCTTTTACATAGATATATATTTCAATAAAATTTTAGTTTCACAAAAATATATAAATTTATATTCATGATCAAATTTTAAAAAACCTTCCTATAATTGGTTAAACAATATTAGAAAATTTTACCATACGAATTTTGTAATGTAACATTTTTCCATTGTATGTTGAAATATAATATTAAATATTTTAGTAAGTTTTTAATGTTGATGATCTGAGTTTAAATATGAAGAGAGTAAACAAAATAGTAAAATTATATGTCTAATGATTGTGAAATAAAACACGCCAAAATCAAAGTATTGCAATTTTTATAAAATAAAAATTTTTACTCTTCCATTTGTATCACATTTCAAATACAATCTATTCAATACATCAATATCTTGTTTTTTCACACTTGCTATATTATGTATAATTTAAGTATTTTAATTCTTAAGATAGGTTTTTTATTGAAATGTAAACTAATCTTAAAACAGATAAAATATTCTTATTTTTGATTAATTTTTTTTAATTTTTTATTATTATTATGGAGACAAATTGATTGGATTTCAAATTACTTTTCAAAGTATTTAGTCGAGCACAAATCTATGAAAGTTACCTAAAAATGTATATAAATTACATAGACCATGAAACGATTGTCATTTATTTATTTTTAATATGCAAAATGTAATGCAATTATTTTTTTTAGTATGCAAAAATTAATGAATCAAGAGTTATATACTTAGTAGTCTAAATATGAGTTTTATACAATCACGCTAGAATTATAAATTTACATTTAAATTTAAAATATTTAACATTTGTGTAATTTCGTGTAACGAAGTCAAAGCTATTTTAAATTTTCTAAATTTTTAGAATATTTCTGTGCCAAAAAATAAACAAATAAATTAGTAGGTAAACAATTTATTCAGATAAAACTCTTTTGAACTGAAATTATACTGCTAAGGCAAAACAATACAGCAACAGAAAATTTAATTTCAGTTAAGTAAAATTTCATTCGACTGATATGATGTCTCTTACGCATAATTTACTTCTTCCTACAACTAAATGGGAAAGAAAGAAGTTTACTATTTGTAGTTATTATGTGTGTCCAACAAAATATATTAATTTATAATATATGGTGTCATACAGGGGAATATTTTAACTTTTGGTGCCTTGAGTCATAAAGGGAAATACTTTATAATATGTATCTTAACAATTTGTCTAATCGTAATTAAGTATATTTTTATAATGTTTGAACTTTATTAAACTTATATAACTAACAATTTGCTTAGATTTAAAGCCTAATTTACTTATCAATATAAATATTATTTTATGAATAGTATCATAGTTGGAATGAATGTTACCATGAGAGTTCAGGGTGTGAATGATTCTATGGTTGCTGAGACGGGTATAGAAATTGAGCCTTAATAATATTCTTTCAAAATTTCAATAAAATCATCCATTTGAACAAAAAATAGCATTTGTTTTTCAAAAACACTTACTTTATAAAAAGCCTCAAAATATCCTAATATAATCTATATGTATTTATACAGAAGGTGTTAACACATTTTTAGAACGATTTTGGGGCCGTCTAATTAATGTTTAAAAATTAAAGACTATTTTTTTTAAATTTTCGATCTGATAGCTTTCTTTCTGGACTATAAGTCTGCATCGTGATTTCCATGACATAAGCGCTTTTTGTAAAATTTCCAGGGGTATTGCTTTCCATCCCTCTATCACTACTTTCCAGAGTCTATTCATTGTGGTGGGTTTGCGTTTAGAAAGAACTCTTTTTAACAGACCAAAGGCACAATAGTCCATAGGTGAAACGTCAGGGACTTCACAAGAATATGTTGAAAAGGTATATATGCAATTCTTGTGTTAGTCTTCACTTTTTCGAGGAATGTAGCGGTAGTTTTTGAAGTATGACTTGTGGCTTTTTCTTGATGAAGTTTCACTCTTTGAAAGTCTTTGGGATAAAGAAGTGGAATTTCTTCTGTAAATATTGGACGTAAAACCTTCTCCTGATAGTATGATGAGTTGATTTTAACATTTTTTTACTCTTTTTATTTTTAATTTCCCATTGCAGGAGAAACCTGCAACTATCATAAACCCCTTACTGAAACTTTCTTTACATTGACGGAACCAGGTTTGTAAATTTCTTTCTCCTCGTTTCCTATAGTAACTAGACCTTTTTTTTGTTGCAGTCACTTAGGTAAACCCATGGTTCATCAAGGGTCACAATGTATTTCCATTTATCTCTTGCTAAATGGTTTTTTATACAGGATTTTACAAAATGTTTTGCGTTGAGTCACATGTCTCGGAAAAAGCTGGTGAACATTAAGGTTTTTATCTTTTTTAAGTTATAAATCTTGATTTATTAATTTATATATTGTTGATACAGATGTATCTAAAGACTTTGCAATTGATTTCTGCGTTGATGGATTTTCTCTTGTTACCAGCAATTTCACTTTAGGAACATTTGAAACAGTACGCACTTTTTACGGGTACTCGTTTGGAGTCTTCTTTCCATGATTTATTATTTTATTTATTGTTGATACAGATGTATCTAAAGACTTTGCAATTGATTTCTGCGTTGATGGATTTTCTCTTGTTACCAGCAATTTCACTTTAGGAACATTTGAAACAGTACGCACTTTTTACGGGTACTCGTTTGGAGTCTTCTTTTCCATGATTTATTATTTTATTTATTGTTGATACAGATGTATCTAAATATCTATGTATCTATTGATTCTGGATGAATTTGCAATTGATTTCTGTGTTGATGGATTTTCTCTTGTTACCAGCAATTTCGCTTTAGGAACATTTGAAACATTACATACTTTTTTTCGGATATTCATTTGGAGTTTACTTTCTATGTAGAAATAATGATTGACGGTTTTTACCTGTCCGATTAAAAATGCTGCTTATTTTGCATATAGAATTTTAAATACCATGCATTTCACAACGTTTTTGAATCCTGGAATAAGAATACTTCTCTTCGGAAAGCGCAAAAACATATCCCTCAATCTACAGCTTGTTTACATGCTACATTTTGAAAGAACAATAAATTTAAAAGTAGCAGAAGATATTTCTCATTTCAAATAATAAGCTGTTGCCAAAAATTTTTATTTCAAAACATTTACTTTTTTAAAATTCTTAATCGAAATCGTTCTAAAAATGTGTTAACACCCTCTGTAGATTTTTATAAATTCTGTTTTAAATTAAATCTGTATCCTTTAAAAATACCACGTTGTAGTATTTTATTTGTGATTAAATTTGCATTGGAAATTAATATAGGAAATATTTAATTAGTTTTATATTGGAATTGTATTGTTGTGTACACTTTCCTGAAGTTATTAGGTGATATCGAAATTTGCAATTAACAAATGAATGTATTTAAAAATATTTCATTACATAAACAATAATTCCTATTCTTCTGCCTCCGTATGAACACATTAATGTTCTTTCAAATTAAATAAAAATTATTCAAAAAAATTTCTTTACATTTGTTAATATTTACTAAATATGATTTCCAAGTTTTCATGAATTTTGTTTTATATCTGTATATATCTTTGCAATCATTATGTAGTGCATTAGTTTTTCTGAAATAAAATATTTCCAAAAGTTTAAGCCGGCATTTTCTTTTTTTGGTTTCGTTTCCATCTGGAAAAATATTTCTAATAGATTTTCATAGCAACGATGAAATGCAAAGTATTTCCAGCTTTCTTTTTGAATAAAATTTTTTTCTAACTTCTAGTCGGTAAAATTAAAAAGCAAAATATTCAGTATATTTAAAACCAGTTTAACTTCTTTCTTATGTTAATAATTCAAAAAACTTCTTCAATATTTTAACATATTTTCTTGGAGTATTAACTTTCTAACAATTATTCACAAGAGTTTATGGAGGAATCTGAAAGCTTTCTATTTTACACTAAGCGCATGTACAAAAAAGTAAATATCATATTGATGTTAAGTGCTAACATTGACAACATCTGATGTATATATATATATATATATATATATAATTTTATATTTTGGTTTTTGTGAATACATTTATTGTGTGGCTTCGGGGTCAGTGGCTTCATTAAAACTTTAGTCTGAAGCCCCTGCAGAAAAGCCATACTTTTGTGCCAATGTGGTCAACAATCCCTGAAAAGCTGGCTTTATTGGTATTTCGTTTCATTTTCTTTTAGTTTATGTTTCTTTTAAATTTTGAACCATCTATTGAATGTATGTTCCATCTGTGTACTATATTTCGTATTTTCACTTTATTATTCTTCATTTGGCATATATATATATATATATATATATATATATATATATATATATATATATATATATATATATATATATATATATATATATATATATATATATATATATATATATATATATATATATAATATAAGACAAACATTACAAATCAAGAATAAAATTAAGAAAGCATAAGGACCATGTTCTTCATCAGAGGAATATTGTCTACTTTGCGAATAAGACAAACACTCTTTTCTGACATGCAAGGACTAGAAGTATTCGTTCGATTCTCCAAAAGAGTGTTAGTAAAATAAAAAACTAAATAAGTAATATACTTAATCAATGTACAAACGTTAAATAATGAAAGAAAACAATGTAATATGGAAAAAATAAACAAAACAATCAACATAAATATGGTATACAACAACTATGTTTCATTTGCAATTTAGTAGATGTTTCCTGTTGATCTTGTTCTTTGCTATACGATACATAAGAACAAAGCTTTTTAATGTGTTCTCTACTTAAAGATTGCGGAACTAGTATAAATGAATAATATCAAATACAGTACACATCAAAAATATCATTTATTCACTGAGGGGTAAAGGTGTGCTTACCAAAAGTAATTTGAAACAATTTTATACATAGTTTAAAATTCTTGTTCTATATAATAGTACGAAAATAAACTTGTTTGTAAAGTCTGCTTATTAAAATGTGTAATTGTTTTATCTGACAAAATTTTACTTTAGAAATAAATTATAATATCATGCAAAAATTATTCATTCAAAACATTTTATTCGATATATAAAAAAAACTTAATTTCTTAGGTGAATATAGTTATCAAGTAAAGAATATATAATTTCTCCTATTAAAATATTATATATTATTTTACATTCCAAAGAAGGAAATTTCCTTTTAATTCCCTTAGAAACATAAAATAAATAGAAAACGTAATCTGATGTCAAATATTGTGAAGTAAATACATTCTAGCAACAGAAATGTTTTTACTATCTTGTAACAATATTTACCAAGAATTGTCTCAAAACACTGAATATGTATCTAAATGAAGCCAAAGCTGTCTCCTTTCATGGTTTCTAAGTCTCATTTTCTTTTCAGTCCTTCAAGATTACAAAGTGATTGCATATGATGCAGAATTCATCATCAAGGGAAATATTGCTCTTCTTCGTTGTGATATCTCCGGAAATGGAAAGGAATATGTCTTTGTAACATCATGGCTGAGGGACGATGGATTGACTATATCATTAAATGATAATAATGGTGAGATTTTCAATATGATATAATGCATATATATATATATATATATATATATATATATATATATATATATATATATATATATATATATATATATATATATATATATATATATATATATATATATATATATATATATATATTAGCAAATGAAGTATTTTATTGAAGTTTGAATACATAGTTTCTTTGTCATTGTTCGCTCGCAATCCTATTAATTTTGCTTATTTAAAATACATTATCTTGCAGAATATACTGTTATTTAATTTTATGAAATTAAATAACAGTATATTCTGCACAACCACCCACCCACCAACCCACACAGACACATATATATATATATATATATATATATATATATATACATTTACCGTACTTCAATATTTTCTCTTCTAAAGTTTATGAAATATATTATAACAATATTGAAAAATCTATTTTGCAATATAATTCATTATTTAGATTTTTGTTTAATAAATTAGATTGTAATATAGATTTCTTAGCTTGTAAATTAAACTGTCAAAAGACTTCAAGTTATAATGTTGAGTAAACTTACTTCTGTATTATCGTATTTGGAGAAGAAAAATAGAGCATTGCAAGAAAGCAAATGAATTGACTTTTTTATTAAATTGAATTGTTACTTAAATTGCAAATGTAATTAGCCAATGATATCTTAAATAATATGAAATGTATCGTATGAAGATAACATATCATAGGTACATGATTTTGGTAGTGAAAGTAACATTCAGCAAAACAAGAAACATTATTTCTTTCTACCATTGCAAATGTGTATGCAAAATTCTAATTCATTACAATACTGTTTCTTTCTGGTATTATATAATTGAATGACAATCATCACATAATTTTCATTATGAATTTCAACCCATGTTTTTAATTGTTTATCTAAAACAATTAAGAGTTAATTATTTAGTTTACTTAAGAGTTAATTAATTAATGTTGAATTTAATATCATACAGAAAAGTTACTATTAAAGTAATAAAAAGAAACTATTAAAAAGATAGTCCTATTTATGCAACTTGTTTCCATTACTAAGTGCAAATATCTGAGACCATTGTATACAAAAAATGATCTTCAGAACAGGTTTCATGTTATACTTTCTCATTTATGTAGGATTATGATAGTTCACTTTTATTCTCCTCTATGAATCTGATAAAAAATAATTAAGGCAATTTTGCTTATTTTTAGACTTCATTTAATTGTTCTGTTTGGAAATATAGAATATATATTGTAGTTAATATGCAAAATTTAAAGTCGATAATTGAGCTTCGTTCCTGATACAGATTGAAGGACAGATCCTCAGCTATAATAAGAGAATAATGTTTTGTATCTTTTAAGCTGATAGTAATGATATTTAAATGCTTTATATTCAAAACAATTATATTTTCCTTCTATATGAAGCATCTAAATATAATTTTATCTTACCGTAATGCACAGCTGAAGTTCTCTTGTATTATAAATGTTACATTAAAAACAACGAAGTTATCTACTTTTACAAACAAAAAATCGAAACGAAAATTCCTCGAAGAGGTAATAAAAGTAGAAAAATTCTTTCCTGACATTAAGCAACTGAGACCTTGTATAAAAGTAAAGAGATTTTTTTAATTTTTCTAATCATATTCTATAGAAAATATAAAGGTAACTAAATGCCTTATATTAAGAATATTTCTCTGTTTAATGAAACACTGATAATTCTCACAAATAAAATTAGATATTTGCAATGTTGAAAAAAATATGAAAACATTCGGCACTGTAATTATATCTACAGTGTTTTCATGACAGTGGTAAATGTCACATGGATGTCACACATTTCATAAAACATTTAGTAATTTTTTGTCCAGTATTAAAGATAAAATATTTAAAAGTAATTTTACTATTGATTATTACTTCATAGACATCCAATGTATAGTCAGTTTATTTTGAGTTCGAATCAAATTCTGAAAATTTTACTGTAAAATATTTTTCATTTTACGAAGAAAATTTCTTAGTGATGTAAAAAAAGTACTTCAGGTGATATTTCTCTTGAAAGCAGAGTATATGGATATTGGCTGCTATCTACTTCTGCAAAGCTAAAGTCTGGAAAATATCGAGTGTAATTTCAATCAAAGGGAGTAAATTTGTATTCTTTTATTACTTAAAATTCTTCCAAATTAAAAGATTAAAACTAATTCCAAAGATATGATACAGTAGATTCAATTTAATAAGAATCATTTTTTAAATGAATTAAATCTTAACAAATATTGACATAGAATCACATTGGTTACACATCATTTAATGAGAGTTACAAATATCCAACACTCACCAAAACCTCGAATTTAAAAAAATATATTATAATGCTGCACAAGTAATGGATAGAAATGACAAGCTGTGGAATGCGATTTAACCTAAAAAATTGGCACCAAAACTTTTGTTTTTAGTGTAACAAATTCAGGAGAAATTTTCTAGTAGAATCAACTGAAACTCAGCATCATTAATAATCAATTCACAATTATAATGACCCATTTTGTAATTACTAGAATCTATAAGTCAGATTTCTGTAATAAATTGTTACGATCTGCTCTTATCTTTAAATTTTCTTCATTTAACATCAAACGTTGAAAAAGTTGCTGTAAATGTCATATTACCCGAAAAATTAGCAAGAGGAGAAAGAAACTAAAGAAATTAAATTGACTGTATTTAAGTAAAATGAATTGCACATTGCCTTATAAAGAATTCACTAGATGGCAATATGTATTATTTACTACAGAAACTAATATTAAGATCTTGAAAATGTAAGACTGGCAATGTATGCCCTTTGATATATTTTAATTACGAACACAAATTGCATGTAATAATCAAAACATTCATTCATTGAATATAAAATTTTTTTTCATTTGCTAAAATCAACTTCAAAACTACTTGACAAGCTTGTAAAATCTTTGATTTCTATTAAACAAAAATCATCAGTTTTTATATAACAAGAAATGTGAGCTCTGATTAAACGTAATAGTTTTTATAATAGCACATTTGTAAATTTAAAAATAGGACATGAATAGTATTTTAAGTTTTTTTTTTTTTAGTTTTACGAAAAAAAAATCACACAAACTTTTTCACATTTTTTGATTAACAAATGAAAAACAAATTCTGTAATTTTACTGGAAAAGTATAATCGATTTTTTTTCAGGAAAATATTCCGTGTTTCCAACTGGTGAATTTCACATTCGTCACATTGAAGAAGCTGACACGTTAAGAAAATATCGATGTCAAGTCCACAATAAATTAAGTAGAGAAACAAGGCTTAGTGACCAATGGGCTAAAGTAATAATGACAGGTAATGTGTATTATGTTATTTCTTCAAATAGAGTGCAGGAGTTATCACAATTATTTCATTGTGTTTCATTGGTTACACATCATTTAATGAGCGAAATAAAATATTCTGAGAACAAATGGTTGTTTAAATGAAAATTTAGCAAACTCAAATTTTTTTCCGAATTCAATGTATTATTAAAAATGAAATTTAAATACATTGTAATCTACATTCTAATGCTGTAGAAACGAATCAAAGAAAATTTTAAGAAATTTAAATCCAAGATATAAATGTATTCCCAAAATAATAATTTTGGGTAATTTTTAATAGTAATTTTTATAGTAATTTTTAATAGTAGTTTATAATAGTAATAATTAAAAGTAATTTTTGTTACTTAAAAAAATGCGCCGTTGTTTTTTAAAACCTGTTTTTTTATAGAAAAGGCATATAATATTAAAAGTATACCCTTATTCTGTGTATCATAATAGTATGTTTATGATAATAATGGATATTTCTTTGTACAATAATAAGTAAACAGAATACAAAGGGTCATGAATTTTTGAGGATTCTTCTCATGTGACACTTAAATGTGTGTTCACTTTATTGTTTATGAATAAAGGAAACTTATTGGTCATCATAAATAAGTCCTTTTGTTAATAATGATTTTGTTTTTTTATTATCAGTTTTCGTAATATTATAGAAGGACTTAAAATTAAGGTTTCAATATGTTAAAAGAGAAATTTTTAAGTATATTTAATATCAATATTTAGTTTACAAATAAAATTTATCTCAATAATAAAGTATTTTGCATGCATCAAAAAATAACAAAGCTTTTGGAACAAAGTTTTTGTGTTCGAACGATTTTTATTTAAATGCATGTGTTGTTTAATCGGATAAATAAAATTTAGTTTAAAAATCTAAATTAAGCTGAAAGCAGGCTTATAACTCCGCATCAGTTTAGTCTTTTTAAAATTTTACACACGGATTATTTTGATAAGTTTTAATATTACTTCTGAAATAATAAATACTTCAAAAACGAAATTAATTTTCAAAGGAAACGAACTATTCGAATGATATAAAAATAAAATGATTTAGTCAACATTAAATTTGTTTCCCTTAACAGATAATTTGCTTACATTTTAAATTTCCTGAATGATCTTTAATATTTTTAAAAGAGAAAACGGTATTAATCTTATTTTTCCTAAACAAAATTATTTTGCCGCGTTCATAAAATATTTTTAAAATAGTAAGAAAAAGACAATTAAAGTTTTGAGTAATGATATCAGTGATAAAGCGCTTATTACACTATATACTGCTTTCATTTAAATATATATAATTTTAAGTAATTAGAGGTATATTATTATTATTGACAGAATGACAGAAACAGTAAGACAAAAATAATGACTAGATATGTATGAAAAACACCTATTAATATAACATATACACTATTAATCATTTAAAAATAACCAATACAAAGAGAAATGACAATATTTGAATGATAGATATTAGGCAAAATCATTATAATAAAAACAGTAAAAAATTTAATTTTAGAAAAATATGTAGCAGTTTACATCATTAATTTCTGCTGTGATATTTTTAGTAGATCACTTTAGCACTTGATTTCTAATTTCAGTTTTATCAGTACATTAAAATCTTTTCAATAATTCATTGCAACAGCAAGTAATAAGTAAAAGTGTTTCAGACTTGAGAAACGAATTCAGTTAATGTTTCTGAAATTTTCAAAGGATTTTAATATTGCAAATTTGTTAGATCACTTTTTATAGATATTGGTGTTGAAAAGTTCCCTATTTGCGTAATGAGAAAATTTGGCTTTCGAGATGACAAGGCTTTAGAGCAGTTAGAACTGATTGATTTTTTTAAAAGGATTTATCCATAAAATAGCTTAATACAAGCTCTGAAACTGTTATGTTCCTTGTCTCTAAAGAAAAATATCCAACTTTTATCCGTTTTTTTTCAAAGTGATGGCAATATTCAACTCCATCCATCTATGTGAATTTCCTTTTCCTAGTACTAAAATTTATAAAAAATAAAAAATAAAAAATTCGTGAGCAATTGAACAACTGTACTCTTATGGCAACCACTTAAATCCCAAACTTAAAGAAAACTTGTTGACGATCGAAAAGTTTTTTTTCTCATTGAAATTAATTAGTCTGATAAAAATGTGTAATTAAATTCGTTATTTACAACTAACTACTTTTTTAGCGCAAAATTTGATTTGAAAACGGTATGGTATCTCAGGAGCAGCTGTTACCAATAATAAAATAATTATGACGTGACATAGACTAGAGAAAAAATATATGGCATATACTTGTATCCCAATTATAAGATTTTTAGCGCAATGTCCCAATTCATCAACCATTTTGACAGGTAAGACTATTGTGTTCATGACTTCGAACCCATTAATCAGATGTTGGAAGCTAATAAGAAACCAGAAGAAAGACTGGTTAATCATTTTCCAAAAAATTAAGTCATGGACAAAAACATGCATTCACGCAATTATCAGCTGAACATAGCCCTATGAAGCCCTGAAAAATGGCGATAAGTAGTGGGGCTGAAATGTATGAGAATGCAACTCCTCCTGTGATCTAATGGATGTGGACAATATGTTATTATTACATGTATACTATGCCACCTCATACTACCAATCAAGAAGAAAGACTAGTTTGTTGATATCGAATCATGTTAACAATGTGAATACACTATTATGAGATCAAATTATTATATGGGCATTATGATGGTGTATGCAAAAACATGACTTGCTTAAAATATCTATCCGACAGTATTCTTGTGCTATAATTCATATCAGGTTTAAAGAATATGGATTCATCTTACCACGCGATAAATATATCCTTTTTGTATCCGTTTTCACCTTTGATCACAGTATTGGAGCCCTTAGAGCTTTGATGCACAACAAGAATAGCAGAAGTTTCCTTCACTTTGCTTAAATGTTTTGCAAGATTTCTTGCACTGTTTCATTAGCAGGTATCTTGCAAAAAAACTCTGTTTACTGAGTCAAATTTCATGACAGATTCACTATCACTTATTGAAATGTAAATAATATCTATTCCGTCTTGGCTGTTAGTAATAAGGACTTCTGAAGTTATTGTTTAGTTAAGTAGTACAGCATAAATTGAATAGAATAAACTTAAATTCCTATGGTTTAAACTTCTAGTTATGTGAAACCAGAGTTAGGTATTTCACTCCAATTACACAAGGCATTTACGAGAATAAATTAATATTGCATTAATTTAGCTCGAAAAAACATACATAGTTAATAAAACATCCTAATTTCAATGTGAAAGTATTTGAAGAATTATCAAGATCAAATTGAATTATTGTTAATAAAGTAACTTATAGAACACTATTATTAAAATAAAAATACATTTCACAAAAACGTAACTCCACATGTTTTTAGTGTAGAAGCCAAGAAAAAAATATTCGTTCGAATTAATCAACTTAACTACATTTGCTTTATTTTTATTTTGGCGTATTTTATCTCATAGTTAATAAGACTTTCTTTTTTTCATATTTTGGTGCAATAAAAAAGTGTAAAAAACCGCTATGGTGAAATAAAAGCATAGGAAAAAATAGAAGTATTCTACTTGATTTCATGATTCAGAACTTCTTTATGATTACATTTGAATATTATATGAAATTTTCTTTTTACCTGAATAACTACGGGTAATATTTTTGTTCAAATATAACTGTAATTTAAATCTATATTCTATATTAACAATTAGTTGAGGCCAACTAGAATAATTACGTTTTTTTTATTTTGGTTTTAGTAAACCAAGACAAACTCTAGTTATGTAGATAAAATAATTTTTTGTGTCGTAAAATATTCCTAATTTTAATTTATTATTTATTATCATGATGAGTAAGTATTGCCACTAAGATATGCACATTTTTTAAAATTTATTATCATGATTCATTATTATTAGACAGTTCATTTATTAGTACAATTTTTGAAAGAAAAGAGAATATTTAAAACTATTATTTAGTATACATTATGCGCTAGTGATAATGAAATGGTGAAATGATTAAAATTCATTCAGTTATCTTGCATGTTTTCCTTAATAAATATTTTTTACTGCAAGAATAGAATTTACCTTAAAGTTTCTCAAAACATTAATAAACCTTAAGGTTCTCTGAAAGGTATTACTGAAAGGTACGCTTTGTTAAACAAATTACTATTTTCATAAGCAAATGTGAATTTATAAGAATAATCGCATTTACATTGTGTGTTCCTCTATCCTAATGTATTTAAAATTTCCAAACTTCAAGATTATGAAAATAATTCCAATTTTACCAAACGTTTGTTTAAAACCTCTCAGCAGCCACCGAAAGGTTGTCGCTTTAGAGAATATTCCCATTTTGGTCTTATAACTGAATGGAATCAATTAACGATTTATGTATGTGTGTTAGCAAGTATGAATTTGGTAAACTAATATTTGTTACTGAATAAAGAAATTTTAAAGATAATGGATTGTATGCCCATTCTAATCGAAACAAGTTTTTGTTTTTCAATTTGTCCAATCCAGAGCTGTAAGATAAAGTGGTTTTGCTGTAGTTCAATAATCAGTTTATCATGTATAAATATAGTTTGCTCTCTTATTCAAGGAAAATTAATTAAGATTCTAAAGAGCATATGACTTACACTATTTATTCATTAGCATAGAACAGTAGCATATTTTATCCTTCCTGCAGTGAACGTGAACCATCACTGTCTAAATGAGGTTTTTTTTGAAAATTTGAACTGACCTTCCTAGTACCTGACTAGAGAATTTAACGGATTCTGCTATAGCAGTTAATCCAGATTTCGTGTTTTAATGTTAAATTATACTTTTTCTATATAAGACAACATGGCTGAAAACTCTCGGTAGAGTGAAAATATTGCGGGTGTTGAGATAGCAGTATATTCACTCATCATGGATCTCGTTGAAATTTTTTGTTTTGCCCTTGAGCCTCCTTCCTTTCGCTTAACTATTTTAACTACATCCTTAACTATTTTTACTTATTTGAGAGCTGAATGCACTGCAAGAATAATGGCAATGATTTGAATGTGCTGTGGTTGATCACACGTCATAGAATGTATTGTACAATGTTATTAAGTTTTTCGTAGACAAAAAGATATCATTTTACCCAATTAATATAATTTCTTGCTCATTTTGACTTAAAAGTTTTTTTAATGTTTCCAAAAAAATCATAACTTTTAGAAATTAAATATGCTAATTTTTGTTGGGTTTCTTTTTTGTTGCTTTGTTGAGCTATTTTTATAATTAATTGCAAGCCAATCAAAATAGAACGCTTAGATTTTTTTTTCTTCTTAACACCTTTCAGTTAACTTTTAGGACGAGAGTACTTGCTTGTACAAATTTACTGAAAACACTATGCATGCATTATTTATACAAATGCATTATAATAGATAAAAGATTGAGATTTTTCAGAGCTTGTCTTAAAAAATTGAATTAACGCTTTATTAAAACATTGTTACTGGTACAAATTAAAAGCAAATGTTACTACATTAAAACAATTTCATAAGAACGAAACCAAACATAAATTAAAAGAATTTTAAATGATATTATGTAGAAGGATTTTTTTATCAATAAAAGATCATATTTTAAGAATAATTTTTAAAAAAATTGTGACGATATTATAAATATATAATAGGTTAGCTTATTTTTATGGAATATCTTGATAGCAATCCTTTAATAAGGTTTTTTAATTATTTGTAAATAACAATTTAATTTCATATTTTGCGTTATCAATCAAACAAGTCACTGTTCTTTGCTAAATTCAGAATTAAACAAAAATAAATTATTTACTTTGAATCTATGCTCGATCATTTTGGTATCAAAGAAAAATTTTAAAATTGAATAACTTAACAAAGAAAACTATAGAGGTCCATGGAAAAAAACCTTTACAAGTTCATAGAATTGAGTAAAATCAGTCTTATATTTACAAAACTAAATTTAGAAAAAACGTGTAGATATCAAAGTTTCGTAATTTCCAATTCCATACAGTGAAAAGAAAAATATGTTGATTAAATAAATGGGGAGAATAATTTATTAATTCCTAAAAAGCACAAGCTAACTTAGAAATAATTCCAAATAGGCAACTAAAATACATGGAATATGTTTAAAATACTATGTTATTCAGTAGATACAACAATCATACCTTCCAATATTTTTTTGATTAAAAATGCAATTCGAAGTTCAAATATAGTTTAATTGAAAAAGAATTATTTTCTTACTATGTGAATTACAAAATAGGAATGTTTAAAAGACACAAGAATAATTATCTCAAAAAAACCTTAACTTATTTATGATTTCTCTACAGAATATAACTCTTAAACTTTAGATTTATAAAAAATCTATGGTTTCAGACTATAGTTGCAGTTTTAATTTTATTTAAATTAAAATAGCCGCAATTTTTTTTCTCATTTGATATTATGTAAAATATTCAGTACAAGTTAGTCATTATGAAGATAAACAATTCTCGAAATTTGTATTTCCAAAATGTTTTATTTTATTTTTCCTTTATTTAAACTACCTATTAGAAAAGACAATATTATTACAAATTTATCTTTTCATTTTCTTAAACAGCGTTACGGTAGCTTTTCTAAAAATTTTAAGAAAAAAACAAGCAGAGCACATAAATATTTTACTCAAATTAAGTAACGAATGTATATTGTAAAGAATAAATAAAAAATAATTATTTAATTTGTATACAAATTTTATAACTTTCAGTTTAAAGATTGTCTTATTTTAAACAGTCATACAATGATGTAATTTACTAATAGTAAAATATTATTTAAATTTTACATCTACTGAAGTAAATAAATATCCATAAAATATTTTGACATTAAAATTTTGTTTTTGACAAAATTTAAAAATAATATATAAAATGTTGCAAACTCTTGTAATCTTTTTTATCCTTAAAATATGAAATGACTTAACCATTTATATAAATAAAATATTAATATTTTTTATATATTACTAAATCAAGTAGAATCATTGAAATAAATTAAATATAATATCGTATTGTACCTTATCAATATGAATCTTGATGAATCAAATTAATCCCACTATTATATATTGCACCTTATCAAATAATTAGAATACAAGATAACAACGGGTAAGTAATTTAAAATATACTTGTTCATTTTTGAAAATTTTAGTAATCAGCGTAAGCGTTGGCAAAAAATATTTTTATTAAAGTGATAATAAAGTATAAGTTCAAGTAGGAAATGAAAAAAGAAATATATATATATTGCTATAAAAATTCCTCACATTAAGGAATCCCATTGCCGTTTCTCATAAATGTAAAATAATCCAACTTTTTATTAGCAATGATGGAATAGTATGTATTTAAAATAAAGCAACGAGAACAATAATTTAGACTGAAAAAGAAAAATGTTAGGATGATTATAGTATACTTTTTATTTTGCGTTCTCTGCATAAAAACCGAAGTTTCCTTCTACTTTAAGAAATATTCTTCATTTTATTACTGCTTCTTCAATTTGTTATGAGTTACATTAATTGTAATACATTCTCTACCAACATCTAAAGGTTTGAGTGGTAAATTTAATGTATGTATCGCACCATCTCCTAGTCATAAAATTTTCTACGTAAGATAAAGGTGAACAAAATAAACGCGCAAATGTATCGCTGATGTTTGGATATTCATAATTTAACAAATACATTTAATTTTTATAGCGATGGCAAAATAAATCTACTTGTTGCTTTAAGTTTGTATTGTAGTTTTGTCAAAAATACAAAACTGCATTTGTGTAATTCTTTTTACTTTTAAGTTGTTTCAAATTAAGTGAAAAGCATATTAGAAACAATTTTCCCCATTTAATTTCACATTGTTATTTTGGATTCCAATATCTGATAATTTAAAATTAAATAAAAAATAGTATTTATTTTTTAAAAATATATTTATTTATTTATAAATATTTATTGTTTCATAAGATAATTATACAAATTATCATACTTCTGATAAGATCAATGCGTGGGGATTGAATACATAAACATAATATTTAATTGTTCGTATAGACTACAAATTAAACATGTTGAATACAGCTACAGTACCTATTGAATGCATTTTATATAGCGTTCAGCCTGTTTTTGCAGTGCCTGTTTTTAAAATAAACCCAAAACTGCCTACAAAGCGTGACAAATATAGAAGTATGAATATCTCATACTTCAAATAAGCATGTGCACTTCCTATAGTATATTAATGTCCTTACTTTGTACAATAGAATTGTACAATAAGAATAAGAAAAAAATATAAGATTACTTACAATTGTTGTAAGTTTTTACCTTGTACAGTAAGAATATGGTAATTCATAGAATTTGAATAATCACCTCAAATTCATTCCACTGTCAGATATAGAACAATTAAAAATTTATCACAATCTCTAGTTATGGGATATTGATTGCAGAAAAAGCTTCAACATTTTTTATTGTTATTTAAGTAACAGGATAATGATTAATTGCTGTACAGTTTTAGGATATAATATTAAAGAAACTGATATATTTTCAAATAATAAATTCAAATAAGGATAAAAGGAATAATTTTACTATAAAAGCTCAACAGAAGTTTCTTGTGTCAACAAGCCATGCAATATTCAACATAAGGCAATTTAATTTCTATTGAAATTAGTGAGAGAGAGAGGTTTCTTTATACAAGAAACTGGTGATAAGCATATGCTATCTTATCACCAGATATATTAAGCTTGACCTTTACATGATATCATGATTATAGAGTGAAAATTCAAGTCATTTACACAAGCATATGTAAAATAAATATCATATTTAAAACATTTACTAGTTATTTTGTTTTCAAAAATAAAACTGATGTTGTATGCTATAATATTGCTTAACTTATCACACATATTTGCAATATCTATAAAAACTCTATCATGCTACGATTATAATTGAACCAGACGGAGCATTATCACATATTGCTTTACATTTCAAGTGAATATACAAAAATAAATAATTATTAAGAATTTTGATTCGAAATTTAAATTTGTAATAAGATTGCTTTATAATTATTCGTATCTATTAAAAGATAAAAACCTCTGGAGTACTTTCATTGTTTAAAATGTACTTTTGTATCAATGTAAAAGAGAGATTTTAAAAACGAAGTAAATAACTTGTATTTTATATTAATTTATCATAAACAACTCCAAACATCGTTGGATCATTTTTATAAAAACGTTATTTATTTCATTTTGTTGTAAGTTTTTATTTTATTTTTTATTTTATTTTGACTTAAGTGTAAAAATAGACTTTAAATTATATTGTATGATTTAACACAATTACATTCAAGATCTCTTGGCTTAATATAAAAGGATTACATGTATTATATTTTAAAATATGGTTTTCTTCATCTTTTCAAAATAACATATTATTGAAAATTTTTCTTAATTATCAACAAACTATTACTTTCATAAATACTGAAAAATAAGAAGTTGTGATTCATATCTTCTTTTCAGTATTTAAAACAATGCAAAATTATTTGGTGTCATTTTTGTAAAACTATAAAGAAATCTAAAACGCAAAGTATTCTACCAATTCCTTTATATTAAATTTTTCAAAACGTTCATGCTTTGAACCATAATACATTAAAGAGGTTTCAAATTGCAACTTTCAGGGATTTAAATGTCACTAAACTTACACTTTTCTTCTTATAGCAAAAGTAGATTGAACTGTATGAATTCGTTGACCAATTTTCTCACGCTGTTAACTTTCCGTTAGTTTCAACAATTCGAGTTAATTTAGCTTCGGGAAATTTAATAATATAATAATAAGAAAATCCAATCAAGCATTTTTTAAATGTAGACAGTGTTTCGTTTATTTACACTATAATAATATGTGTTTTACGCTGAAAATTTAATTTATAGCAAAAAAATATCAATGTAGTTTCTCCTCACTTGTGATATTAGTGAACAAGTCTTCCGAATTCCAAGCTATTTTCATAGCACTTTTTTTTAGATTTGATATAACTTTTCTTCTAAAATTTTTAATGATCTTGTCAAATTTTCGTGATATAATACAATACTTAGCTGTTTGGTACATGGGAAGTATTAAATGTTTTAATGATGATTACAAATTATTAATTGTTCATAATTTATTATTTCACTCTTTTTTTTATAATATTTATATGTAAATATAAATTCAAAATTTTTCAATTGTTATAATGTCCTTTTTATTGAACAAATACTAAACAAGAAATAGCAATAAGCTGTAAGGCACTTTCAAGATTTAGTGAAAGTAAATAAAAATATTTAATTACCAGTTGATATGCAAAGTTTAAAAAAACCTGCTACTTTATTTAATCGCTTTAAAATTTATGCCAATTTTATTGTTACTCTGTTATTAAAAAAATTAACATATAAATAAAAATTTTAAATTACATCGATTAATTTTTTGTACACTTATCACAAACATACTATAAAAATCTCATGAATAAGAAATAAACATCAATTTTAACAATACAGTTCGTAGTACTTCAAACTCAGAAGTGACACAAAATATATTCGATTTTTTGTTCTTGTATACAATAAACAAATTTATATATTCATCAGTACTATTTGTACTTTTATTTTTATTTAATAAAGTTAAAATACCAAATGCGTTAAGTATATTCATTTACGTTTAAAATGTTTATTGCAAATAGTTTTTGTTTAATATTTTATAACAATTTAGATATCGAATCGTATGTTCCTACCATGTATTCCTTTAAAATAATGTAAATTTTTATGCATATTGAGAGAGAGAAATTTATGTATAAATATTGGATATATATATAATTAATAAATTGACAACTGGTTCAGTTTCGATATTAGTTGTAAGTTTAATACAAAATAATGTTGGGAAATGTATTTTTTCTCATTCTTTTTCAAAAATATTAACTTTTCAATATTTTTATTTCGAACAAAATTGTAATCTAATATTAAAAAATCCTTAAATACTCCTTTTTATAATTTTATGAGAATTCAAAAATGATTCAAAATTAATACGAAACTATTTTCAATATTTAATTACATGTTTAATACCAACTTGTAAAGTATTTTTCTGAAAAATTTAAATATGTATAGATTATTTTTCTTATTATCTCATGAAAACAGCTATTTACTCTCAAATAGAAATTTTTATAAAAAATATACTAAATTATGCAACGAGAAAATTTTTTTATTTGTTTTTGATATTTTTCACTAGAATTGCATGACAAATTTTTAAACTCATGTCTCCCTAAAACCACACGTGTAATAAAACATGATTTATGGTTGTGTTATTGTGTTTCCTTTACTCACACACACACACATAGGTATCATTATTTTCGGGTGTGGTTCATATTATTTTGAATTATATACTCGCAAGCATAATCATTCACGATGTATTTAGCTTTTAAGATTTATGATGGAAATAATCAGTAGTCATGAGAAGTTATTAATATACAATACAATGTAGTGAATAAATTCTTTCTCAGAATTCATAAATACCAAAGTTATTTGATTCTTAAAGCAGTTATGTAAGATATTTATGTTAACTATAATACTAGTATTTGATGTAAAAAATGCGTTTTTATATTTATATTAATTTTAATTCGCGATAAAACATCCTTATCAAATTGAAAACTAGTTTTGTTTAAGTTCGTATGCATTTTAATTAAAGCTATTTTTCTATATGATATGGATATCGATCCTTAATCAAACCACATTCAACGTAAAAAAATTAACAATGTAAGACGTTTTAGAAATAAAATAAAATACATTAATATATAGTACCAAAATAAAAAATTTAATTTAAAATGATACCAAATTAAAAAATTTTAATAAAGTATTTCAGCACATGACAGAATCAAAATAAAAATTACTATTTTTCATTAACTATCGTAAAATTTTTATTTTATAAAAAAAGCAAATATTTAACAACAAAATGTAAGCAAATTATATTATTTAAGATGCTTGAAATGATTTGAAATTTATGAAATGCATGAACTTTATTATTTAACCAACACGTGAAATAAAAGAGTTTGAAATGAGTGGTATTTATTATTTAAAGAATACTTCACAAATAATATATAGTGTTAAATACAGGACATTTAAGAGCAACAATTTAATTTTACAAAATTAATGAAAACAGATTTAGTTATGAGAATGATTTGAAAAATATTTCGCAATCAATTATTGTTAGAAGACCACCATATTACAAAGTTATTAATAATTTTCATATAATGAATCATATTTAATGAAGATTTAATGTTATAAAATGATATAAAATGCATAATTTAAAAAATAACAATAAAAATCAAAGCTAAGTAATATCTATTTAATTTAAATATATATAGGTTAAATTATTTCTTTTCTAATCACTTACAATTTTATTAGTTGAATATTATTTATAGAATTAAAAAATATGTATACATAATAACTTATTTCTCTAATGTCCACTATTTGTATTTGGTATAAAACGTATTTTTACAATAAAAACATTTACATAACATTTTTTTCACTCACTTTTGACATATTTTTCCTCAATTTTGTGTATACACCAGTAATATTTATGAGTAAACATTTGTAGTACAATAAAAAGAGGTATATTCCTTTTATTATAGTCTAGCATACATATATATTGTGTGTAAACTGCGTAGATTATGCTTAGAATATAATATATAATGTATACCATAAGTGTTATTTTCTTAACTCATATTACAATTTTAAAAAATGTTTCTGTAAAAACTTTATACAAAGTTATTAACTGTATAGAAACATAGAACACACACACACACACACACACACACTATATATATATATATATATATATATATATATATATATATATATATATATATATATATATATATATATATATATATATATATATATATATATATATATATATATATATATATATATAGTAAATCAAAATAATATTTTATGTATATTGTTCAAAGGATTTAATTTTATTAGGTATATTTTCAAGCGAAATCAGATTATTTTTATAAATTTATGTGTATATCAAGTATTCATGTGACTTTTATCTAAATACATTTATGACTTTGGTGTATAAGCAATACATATGATATCATATATAATAGTAATTATTTCTGTTAAAAAATTTTATAATTTTTTAATTTATTAATATTTTAATATTAGTAATATTATTCATATAAGAAAAATATTAATTACATATTTTAAAATACTAAGGAATTTAAAAAAAAGAAACCTGTGATTGCAATTTGAAATTTGTCAAAAATTACCAACTTAATTTGTAATCGAAATATAAACTGATTAAAATGATATTCAGTTTGAACTAAGCTATCAAATTAGGCATGAATATGAAATTCTTATTATAGAACCCCACGGATCTGTACCCCCCAGAATCGTGCACTGGCGAAGGGACGTGCAAGGACAAAATGGAGATACCATATGGCTTCCTTGCGTAGCGCATGGCTACCCAGTGCCTTCAGTTCGATGGTACAGACAGGATTCGAGTTTGATGACATCGTTCGTGAATAGCCGAAGAATAATAGAGCAAGAAGGAATGCTAGTCATTCACAGATCTACACTACAAGACAGTGGAAAATACGTATGTGTGGTAAATAACAGTAAAGGTCAAGAGCAAGTTCATACAGTGCTTACTGTTAGAGGTGAAAAACTGTTTACATATTAAGTATTCTCATCAATTAAAATTTACATAATATTTTCAATTTTCTGTTTTTATAAGTGAATAGAATTTTAATAAAAGAATATTTTTCATTTTTAAATGGAAAACTCCAATTTGTAAATAATTTTAAATTCTAAATTCATTTTGATCATTTTCATAGTTCCTTAAAAATTATATTCAGAAATTTATGACATTTAAATATACTATGCTCACTTAAGTGAATACAGCACCAATGAATTAATACAGTATTAGTGACCATTATGTGAAAAATGTGTTTAAATAGCACATAAAAAATTTTATTTCGGAATATTAAAATTAAAAAGGTAACTGTAAAATTTTAATATTTACGAAAAAAATTACTTATTTAGGAATTAAAAAAGTAAGCAAAAATAAAGGGTATCATTTGCTTAAAATTTTAATAAAGTAAAGCAGATATCAACAATTTTAAACTTTTCATTGTAATTTACTTTTATTATGTTTTAAATGCACTTAAATAATTAAAAAAACAAATGTACAAGAGCTTTTACTTCGTTTAAAGGACATTTTTCTGAAATCATACTTAGTTATGTTAGCATAATTATTTTTTGAGAATTTTCATTGCATTAATATTTTTACACTTTAATATTCATTTGAATACCAATTGTATTACATGAAAGTAACTTCTAGGATCTCAAATCACAAATATGGTATTTTTATGCCTATTTAGAATTTGAATTTTAAATCGACTATATTTTAATTGATAACATATAATAATTATACATTTAAAAAATAAAATAAATTTATAAAATTACTTGTAATTATTTTCCATGTCACTACAATTTCAGCAGCTTACTAATTCCCTTACATAGAAAACACATATGTAAACTGAGTTACGTTCTAAGAAACTTTTTATAATGTTAACATTAAATGCTGACAAAACCAAGTATATACCGATGGTGAAATCATTCGTGTGCCCTGGGACCTTTCAAGTTGAAAATCTTAAAGTTTAACTGGTTGACAATTTTACATATCTAGGTTCAAACGTTAATTCTCATAATGACACGAGCTCTGAAGTAAAGATAATAATTCTTGCTATTAATCGCTGCATACATGGACTGGGAACTTTCATAAAATCCAAACTGATCAAAAGATCTACAAAAATCGCGCTATACAAAACCCTCGTAAGACCTGTTCTCACTTATGGATGTGAAACCTTGACTCTAACTAAGACTCAGTCAAGTCAAATCGTAATATTTGAACGAAAAGTCCTAAGAAAGATTTTTGGTGCTGTAAATGTTAATTGAGTTTGAAGGCAAAGATATAATTTCGAGCTCTGCAGACTTTTTAAGGAAGCTGCCATCGTCAATTATATTAAAATTTGTAGCTTGAGATTCTGTCGAATAACGGGCCATATCCATCCCTCGTCTTAGACTTCAAGAATTTTTAATTTTAGGCCCATTGCAAACAGATCTAGGGGTCGGCCCAAACATAGATGGACTGGTTGTGTAGAGGAGGACTTTAAAGTATTGAAAGTGACAAATTGGAGAACTGTCGTCTCTCGGAGAACATAATGAAGGAGTGTTCTGAGGAAAGCCTTGGCCCACCCCGGGCTGTCTTGCTGAAGAAGAAAATATACATTATAAAGTCTTTCAAAATAAAAATTCTAAAATTATTTATTCTATACAAAAATAGATTTTTATATTCTGAATACAAAACAAATTCTTTTATGTTTGTATGCAAAATTATATAAATTTCTTTGAGTTTAAGAAATGAAACTTGTAATATTTTTTGTAAAAAAAATCACATTTTATATCAATGTAGTTTCCTACATTCTATTCCATTTTCAGATACATTGCGAGCAGCAGTTAGTCCCCAGCATACTACAGTGACCGTTGGAACATCGTTGTCTCTGCGTTGTGAAGTATCTGGTTCACCAATTCTTTATCTGAAATGGAAAAAGAATCTCAAACCACTGGTTTTAGACAATCGGATACGACAACAAAGCAATAATGTGCTTGAAATAACAAATGTAAGATTGGGGGATGAAGGAATTTATCAATGTTTCATCTACAACAGTGAGGAATCAGCGCAGGGAAGCTCTACAGTTTTGATTCAAGGTATGCTTAAAATTCTCAAAATCAATTTATGAAACTCTAAACATTCAGCAATTTATATCCTAATCCAATAACTCTAAAAATCCTATTTTAAATTAAGCACATTAATAAAAAATATTTTTAGCTTATTATACGGTTATTTAGGATGAAATTACTCTATTTAAATGCGGTCATCTAAATTTATAATTACAGTATTTTATATTAAAAGGAAGGTAAAAACTATTGATTTTTTAAGCGTACTATTTGATTTTAAATTTGAGTTGTAAAAACGTTTTAACACACTTGCATTTATAGACCAATTAGATATTTTACTTAATTTTTTGTACTTAATTACTTAATTCTTTGACACTGATATCAATTGTGCATAAAATACACTCTCACCAAAACTATTTATTTCTAATATAGTATCATCATTATTCTCCACAAGTTTCAAAGACTTAACTGAAAAAGCATACACTTCACTTATCTTTAATACAAATCTAACTACCTAGACATTGTTTGCGCCTTTATTATCATTAGTTTAAATTTTTATATATTCCTAGAAAAAACTAATGATTAATTCTCTGAGCAATCTATTAATGATTACAAAATTTATGAAAGTTTGTTTTTGATTTTTATTTAGTCATTGATAAATAACTATATTTTTATAAATCTATTTGACAGCATCAATATTTTATGTCAAATAAATATATTTTACTTAAAAGTTACTAAGATAATTAAAATTGCCTACTTTTCAGCTTACATCTAAAAAGATTTTAACATATATCATTAAATTCACAATTAAATATATTAATTGCCCGTAAGAATGTGTTAAATTTCATATATTTAAAGCATAAAAATTATGTTTTGATAAAATGATTAAAAATAAGTCCTTTTTCTATTTGGATTACATCTGAAAAACAAAACCACAAAGTTTTTGCAAAGCCTTCTGACCATATGAAGCCAATTTATTTAAAAGAAGTACAAACAAACAGGAAAAAAGTAAGACTTAAGGAGTTCTTATAAAATAAATCTTCCGACAGTGACACGCAACATCACATTAGTTTTACTAAGCCTTGTAACCCTAAACTCAGATTTAATACATGTCCTTCTAAGTTCAGTTGAAGTAAATGCCACGCAAAGAAGAAAAATTTTACGTTGCCTGTTCCACGAAAGATTTAGTTTTAGAAAGCAAAACTAATATCAAGGGTATTACTAATGGAGAAATCTTTCCTCTTTTATTCAAACATAAAGCTTTGTTTATACAAAAGTCAACTGTTTGTTTTTCCTCTTAGATTTGATATTTGCGTCTAAATCAAATAAATTCCTCTTTGGTCAAAATTAAGCAGATCAGTTGTTTTAAAATCTTCAAATAGATGAAAACATGCATTTTTAATAATTCATTTAATTTGCTGCGAATGTTTTCTAACGAAAGAAAATCAAGTAAGTTAACTTTTCATGTTAAAACCCACATGCTTGAATTTTATATTTTGGTGTTTACATTCCCGCATCGTATTTATTATGTTAAGAAGAGATACATACATACTGATATTTTTAAATTGTTGACGTATTTATAAATTACTCTTAAATTAATCAGATACTCCAAGAATTATTTTTTCTTAAATTAATCAGTATGCTAATTTGCGATTTATTTAATGTTCTGAAAGTGGTCAATGTTAGGATATAGAGTTTGTTATTTTTATCCCCAGAATAAAAGATCTTGAATGTAAGAAATTGATAACGTTTTAACTATTTCAAGATTAGAAATCATATATCATGTCGAAAAATCGGAATAGTGAAACACATGTTTTTTAATACAAATAAATTGTAAATCCTCATCTGAAAAAATTAGTTACAAAAACACCATATTTTTGAAATTAGATTTTTCTGAATTTTTCACGTGTTCCAAAGCTCATTATTTAACGCGCACTAAATGAAATGCTATTTTTTGCTAGTAAGTTTAATGCATTCGTTTAATTACTGTAAAAGTTTAAAAAAAACTATTTAAAAAACTTAAAAAGAAACTCCCTTATAATTTAATGCGATTTTTATTTTTGCCCTCCTTGTTTTATTTCCAATATTACTGATAATTAGTTGCAATCATGTAATTTCTAGAGAAAGATAAATTGTGATAATTCAATAAATCACTCCTCATTGATTTTTAAATTTTGAAGTATTGGCATTAGCTGCGATAAATATTGATGAACTAATATGCAAAAGTACGCAAAAGAGGTCTTATACATGAGTGAATTAAGTTCAAATTTACAAAAATTAAATTTTATTCTTAACAATTTAATTACACTCATTTGTATTACACTGACTTGTATAACACTGATTTTATAATTACACTGATTTGTATAACAAAAAAATAACTTAAATTTTTAATTTTGGATTTCTTGTAAAAATGTTAAAAATGTAAAACGAAATAGAATCTAGTTGTTTTAAAATTTAGAATCAATTAGAGAAGTTCAAACTATCTGTTCAGATTATGTGCGCTTATGTAAAAATATAACTGAAAATGGCATTGAAAACATTATTTAAAATATTTTAAAAAAAACTGTTTATTTAAGGGTACGATTTTAATTTTTTTATCTCGTTTATCTTAAAGTAAAAATTGAGATATCAAATGAATAGCAATATTAAAAAAATGAAACATTCAGAAGAATTTAAAGTTTTATGAAAGCCAGACAGAAATTTAAGCAAGAACTTCGCTGCTATGGATACCACAAAACTTACCTACTTTTCCTCAAATTATTCAGAAACGTATGGAATGCTAATGCAATAAAAATGGATAATTTTAGTGTTCACTTTCAAATTAAATCTGCTATGTATATTAGATAAGGTATAGTTGTTACAAACATAACAGTTAGTCTTTAGAAACTAATTATTTCCTTGAAAGCTCAGAAAATATGAGTTGTGTGTTTTTATTTTTATTTGCAAGCATTATTTATAAAATGATTCTACCATTGAATTTAATATTTGAAAATATTGAAAGTACTTGGATAAATTAATCACCAAAACTCATTACTTTAAAAAATATTGTGAACTATCTTGCGATATTCAGCTCATGCTGAAATAAAATTATTGCATGCAAATGTTTGATTCTGGATGTACATGATTATCCAGTTATATTTAGTTTTGCAGACGAGAGATTTGTATTTTAGCATTTATGCAATATCTGTACGATCATTAACTTTTTTAACATAAATTAATGAAACAATACGGCTGAAAGAATATGCTAATCCAAATGGCACAATTGATTATAAAAGTTTTGATAAAAAATTCATAGTTGCGAGACAGTATAAGATGCGTGATAATTGGAAAACAAAATCTGAGCTAAGTACTTTTTTAATTTCTTTTTGGGTATCATAATTCCCTTCTTTTATGTGACGTAAATAGTATCAATTATGGTAAATATTTTGTCAAAGACATTCTTGATAATACGTTTTTCATTCTAGAAATAAACAGATCTCTTTCAATCAGATTTTCTTCAATAGAAAAAACGATAGAAAGAATAATTTGAATATTTCTGAATTGCTTATGTAAGTTTTATTTTAATAATTAAGCACCCAATTTGAAATAAAAGCAAATATTATCGTTTTCATTAATAATATAAAATCATTTTTTACTTTTAGATTCACATTTTTTAATTAAAGAAATGAAAGTATATACATGGATGTTTATTTCACTAATCATTTCACAAATATTTATATCATATATGAACACAGTTATGTCTTATTATTTAAAAGTAATTACCCAATTTTTATTTCACTTAAATGGAATTTAGCAATACAATTTCATTATACATGTCTATATGCAAAATTTTTATCAGGCTTAATTTAAATTAAATCATTGCGAATATTCAATTCAAGATTTAAATTCATTAAAATTTTTAGGCTGTTTTTTATTTTGTGTTTTGTCTACAAATATGGTTTTAATTAATTTAAATTTAAATTATTTCAAACTTTTAAATTAGAAATTTAATGAAGCATTCGGCTTAGCAAACTTATCATTTAAAAATGCATATTGTGTAACTAAGTTTTCCATATCAACTTAAGAGAGTTCATAAAATGCTTCTAAGATTGCTAGAGTTTTCCAGTCTTCGCATAACTTAAAATATCCACTATACGAAAACGCAATTAAGCGTTAAGACTCACGGAAATAGGAAGTGCTCTCACTCACAAACTTATAATGCAATAAGGCAGTAAAATTCAAACGTTGGGCTCCTCTCTTACATAAAGCGTGAATTAAGACTTACTAATGTTCTCATTAACATATAAAACGGAAAATATTATATAAATTCCAAGATTCCAAGTTCAAGATTCCTTTGCTTGCAAGCATAGAAACACACTTTAGGAAGACATTTCTTGAAATTTGTACTGACTGAACCATAAGATTAAGGTGACACTTTGAATGAATTGCATTTTCACTCACAAAAGAAAAATTTACTGTTCAAATAACTGCATTTTTTGTGTTTATTGCTTCCTTTTTGTTCATTGGACCCCTGAGTCTTCAGGGGACGGTTAAAATGTTTTCTCAAAACAGAAACGATGAGAAAATAATGTTAAGTTATTATTCTATGGAGACTCATAAACAACAAAAGGGAAATATAGAAATTATGGCTGTTGGCTTTTCCCTTAGCTTTATTTCTTTCAACGTGAATTTATTCTACATTTATCAAATATCTCTTGGGAAATGTAGGCGCTCATTTGTATTATCAAGTAAGTCAATTTATTTAAAGCTTGGGTAAAATGTTATGGAAATATTAATAACCATTATCCGAATTCAGTTGTAGCACTTTCAATTATAAACTGTTAAAAAGTTTATGCATATCGACTTTAAGATTATTTACTTAAACGCAGATCAAGTATCTTTATTTATAGATAATTAATCTTGATTTATATATGTCTATTTATTTATACTTATTTGAATGCATATGTATTAAATTAATACTCAAAATATTTTACAAATGTTATATTGTTGGGCAAAAATCCATTTTCTATATTAAAGGTGTTATTTACGAAAATAACCTCTTAATATCATTTATCTAAATATACTCAAAATATTTTTCAATTTTCTAATATATTTTTATTTAGCATCAAAATATAATCTTTGAGTAGTTTATGACACATTTTTATAGTTAATTATCTTTGAATAGCTTGCGACATAATTTTAGACTCAGGTTCATTAGATTTGATCGACGGTTTGAATATTAATTGATGCAGTATTATAAAATCAATATAAGTTAAAGACATTAGTTGAAATAATTCCTCTGTGCAAAATTTTTAATTGTGTGAGCATTTTGTACTTGAGTCAATTGTTCGTCAAACATATAATTGATTATGTTAAAAATGAGCTGTTTAAATAATTAATTATTTATTTAAGTAAATTTTAATTATTTAGTTCGCATGTAAATATTTAAGTAAATTTTATCAATATTATAAAGTATATATTTTAAAAATATATATAAAATTTCCTTTTAATGTAACTAAATATTCACCATATTTTAGCAGTATGACCAGTATTCTTAGGTAAAATAAAGACAATCATATTTTTCACAAACAATTTTTACTCTTAAATTTAACTCTTTTCTCTCTACTGTGCATCGTTGCAATATTGATGGCTAAAACTAGTCTTTCCAGCAATAAACTCATTTTATTGAATATATGTTGAAAGTGAGTTTCATAATGTTACAAAATAAAAAAGACATAAATTGTCTATTGACATTGAGTTTTCTACTTGCAGTAAATTGTATTGCACATGCATGTAAAATCTAGTATTGCTAATAAATTTTAAACTGTGCGAAATTTACTTTATTATAAAATTATATATTATAGCATATTGAAATATATATATATATATATATATATATATATATATATATATATATATATATATATATATATATATATATATATATATATATATATATATAATTTTATATTATTTTCTTATCTCTACTTCCTAATATCTACTTATGGTAGCTGAATTCTCAGTGCTGTCGCTTTCAATTCAATAATTCTTGGTTTTAACTTCAACATCTGAAATAGATATTCATTACAGTTTAGAATACATATAAATACATAATATGTCATGATTAAACTAACTAGATATTTCCTTTAAATATCTTTAGATAAATTCTCAAATTGTAGCTAGAAAAATGCTTGAAATAAATAAACAGCAAATTTTAGCAATAAACAGGAAGGCAATTAAATTAATTATTCTAATCTGTAATGTAAATCACATTAAATTTAAATTTCACATAATTTGATCAAAATTATTAATCTATAGAAAGTAAACTTAATGTGAATGATAACTAATTATTTTTCTCTTATAAAGTATTCATATTTAAATAAAAGTATAAATCATAATAAAAAACAAGTGAAACCTATTCAAAGTTAAAAAAAGTTAAGCTGTATTACTGAGTTCTTAGATGAAAAAACACATTTGAAAATATACTTTTTGTATTATTTACTACAAAAAGTAATTAATTAATTTAAGAACATTTTAATTGATTTAGTAATTTATTACTATACCGACCATTTAAAGTTTCTCAGAATGCATTTGTATTAATGGTATACAAAAGTAAATTCGAAATATTTTACGAAATTAAATTTTATGAGTGAAATTTTTAGGAATGATAAAAATATTCTCAAATACTTAAAATTAATCAAACCTTAAAATTAAAAGTTCTTTAAAAACACTAAATAATACTATAAGAAGAAATATTTTAACTTTGAAATATTCTTTCTCCTTTTTACATATATATCAGAAAAATAACTTTAAACTTGATCACGAATGATTCTTAAAGTGTACAATAACATGATTTTAACCAAAAGAAATACGAAACTTCAATATTTTCTATTAACGATCTAAAATACTGATAGTTCTCAACTGGTAATAAAAATCATTCCTTCAAACGCAATTACTAGTTCTGACAAATAGATATTTATTCAATCAGAAAAGAATTATCCAATGTATATGTAATTATAAAGGAAATGTTAAAAGAATTTTCTCAAATTATTAATTATTTTTTAATTTTTTCCATGCAATAATCATGAATTAAAACTTATGTGTTATTCCTGATTACATTGAAAATCATTACATCAAAATATATTTTATATTAACAATATATAATAGAGAAATGGTGAAACAAATGCAAGAAAAAGGTATCAATACTTCATAATTGAAAATGTACTTTAAGAACCTGTCTTTTGATCACCTTTTTGAACAAGCACAGACTCATTGCCAATAATGTTATAATACAAACAAGAATGAAAACGAAACTGAAATCATATAGAATAGAATATTTTGTTGTTGTATTTTTATTGAATATTCTTCTGTAAATATTCTTATAAAGTAAGTGTAGTTCAATGAAAATTTTGAAAATAATTTAAAATCTTTTATGATTTTTATTGAATGATCATTCAAAAATTGAAAGATAAATGTAAACTGTATCAAAACTATTTTGTTAAAATGTTTTCAAGTTTAGTTTAATATTGTATGTACTGTTACAAATTTATAAATAATGATTATATTTGTCTTAAAATATCTCGGACAGATCGAAAATTCTCACATTTTGGGCAAAAATTGCGGTATTTAGACGTATTGTAGTTTAAAAGCTGATTTCCTAATAATTTGGCGACTTGGCGACAGTTGGCGAGATTCTTGGCGACGGTTGGCGAGATTCTTGGTGACTTGGTGAGAAATCGATACTTCTGGAAACATCCATCACCTAAGCTCTAGGACCAATATTTTTCGAGATAGCCTAGAAGCTTCCAGAATCTTGGCGAAATTGGTAGATTTCTCCGCCAAGTCAGGTATAAATACCGCAGCCCGACATGGAAGAGTCAGAGTTTTGTGAAGACAGTCAGTGAGTGAAGACGATTAGTTGTGACTGCTAGTTGTTCTCTGTCTGAGGTATTTGAGACCTGTGATTGGAAGCTGGTTCTTATTATATCTGACGAATTGTAGCTGTATAATTGTGACTGTTACAGCGGGAATTCCGTTTATTTAGTGAAGTTCTTACGAATAAAAGTCTTGTGTTCATTAAGTGGTTGCTTTATTCAACTCTCAATCGACACGAACCCGTGAAGCTCGGTACAACTGATGTCAGAATCGGGATTGAAGAGTTGATGCAGCGTGTCACAAGAAAAATGGATATGGATTTAATGAAAAGTCTTCTCGAAAAATTAGCGGAGCAGATGGCTGAGATGAAAGCTGGACAAGAAGAGATGAAAGCTAGACAAGAAGAGATGAAAGCTGGACAAGAAGAGATAAAAACCGAGATGATGAAAGAGATAAAATCTGGACAGGAGGAGATGAAAGCTGGACAAGAAGAGATGAAAGCTAGACAAGAAGAGATGAAAGCTGGACAAGAAGAGATTAAAACCGAGATGATGAAAGAGATAAAATCTGGACAGGAAGAGATGAAAGCTGGACAGGAGGAGCTTAAAAAGGAACTTAAGAAGGACATTGTAAGTGTTAAAGAAGAATTCTCCAACATCATTCAGGAGAAGATGAATGCAATGGAAGATAAGGTAACTTCAGTAGAAACTAAAGTTCTGGAGATAGAAGAAAACGTGGAAGAAGCATTAGACAATATCAATAAGGAGATTGAAAGCTTGAAGAAACAAATGTCAAACAGACATGAGGAACCCAACGTGGCATTTGTGCCTTCCCTAGCCAATATTAAACTCTCAACATTTGATGGGAAATCATCCTGGCAAGTATACAAGACCCAGTTTATGATGGTAGCGGAAGCTAATGGATGGAATCCCCGAGCCCAAGCTTTTCACCTGGCGGCTTCTTTAAGAGGAGACGCAGCTGACATCCTCGAGACGCTTCCGGAGGAGCAGAGGCACGATTTCCAAGCCCTATCGAGTGCGCTTGAGCTGCGGTTTGGAGATAAGTGCACTAAAGAATATAGTAGACTACAGTTAAAGTCCCGCTATCAAAAAGCGGGCGAAAGTCTGCAAGAATTGGCTGCCGATATTCAGCGACTTTCCCATCTAGCATTTTCGGACTGCCCAGCTGAGACACGTCAAGATCTGGCTCTCCATCACTTCATCGATAGTGTGCGGGATCCGGAGATACAGAAAACACTTAGACTCGCCGATGTCAAAGATATTGGATCTGCCCTAGTCTACGCACATAAGATAGAAGCTGCCCAGCAGGCCGCGCGTAAAGACCGGCACTCAATCAGAGCCGTCTCTACTACTGATACGGACTATGATCTCAGAAAGCAAATCGAAGATCTGCGGCGAAAATTCCGTAACTTAGAATTGAGTAAAGGTGGCAGAAACACGAAAATTCAGTGTTGGACTTGCGGTGCGGTCGGACACGTTCAGAGAGACTGCCCGAAACGAAAAGATGGTGGAAATGATCTTCCACCACAGCAGGGAAACTAATATGTGGCCATCTCGCGGGGCGGAGATGTCCAGAGAGTCAGAAGCCCCATTTCAAATTGTTTCACATTTCTTCCGTAAGTAGCGGCGACAACGGACTTTTCGTTATGGGACATGTCAACGAAGTTCCCTGCAGAATGATAATCGATACTGGAGCCAACGTAACTATCATTAGGACAGATTTGGCTCGCAAACTTGGTGAGAAACTCATCTGGACGCCGCACTGCATTACCCTCCAAACTGTGACAGGTGATAAGATTAAAGTGCATGGAAAAATCAATCTAAACATTGCATTTGGTAATGCCGTGTACGATCATATGGCATATGTCGCTGATATAAATGACGAATTTATTCTCGGATTGGATTTTCTCAAAGAAAACCATTTCAAGTTAGATTTTAAAAATAATGAACTACACTCATGTTCTGAAGACATAGCGATTTTTAAGACGAAATATTCAGATATTAAAACAGTCCATCATATAACTGCAAAGAGTGAAACAACACTACCACCAAGAACTGAGACAATAGTTTGCGGAGCTCTTTCAGAAGATAATAATTTTCATTATGGATTGACTGAATATCCAGATTCCGACAATAGCGTTAAAGGAGTACTAGTGGCTTCTTCACTCGTCGACCTTTCACGAAATGTAATCCCGGTAAGAGTTGCTAATCTAAGCAATAAGGTAAAACTTATAAAAGAAGGAGAAGTGCTAGCGACTTGCACTCCAGTGACCTGTATTAACCGAAGTTGTCAAACCACACTATCTGAGCCTCCTGACACTCTAATTAATGAACTCCTTCAGAGAGCGGAGTTAGATGATAAACAGAGGAATGCAGCAAGAAATCTATTATTAGAATTCGGAGATCTCTTTTCCAAGAAATCAGATGATGTTGGGCGAACCAAATTGACGCAGCACCGAATCAATACAGGAAATCATCCACCCATTAAACAACATCCGAGAAGATTGCCATTCGCTAAGCAGGAAGAGGTGGATAATCTTCTGATGGAAATGCAGCAGAATGACATTATTGAGCCATCAGAGAGTCCTTGGGCTTCACCTATTGTTTTATTTCGGAAGAAAGATGGCTCTACCCGATTCTGCGTTGACTATCGTCGGTTAAACAACATCACTAAAAAAGATAGTTACCCTCTTCCTAGGATTGACGATACACTTGATGCTTTATCTGGAAAACAATGGTTTTCGACTTTGGATCTCAAGAGTGGTTATTGGCAAGTAGAGATACATCCTGAGGATCGAGAAAAGACTGCATTCACCACAGGACAAGGACTTTGGCAGTTCAAGGTTATGCCATTTGGGCTTTGCAATGCACCTGCAACGTTTGAGCGCCTGATGGAGACAGTATTACGTGGACTTTCCTACGAAGCCTGTTTGGTATATTTGGACGATATCATTATTGTAGGGCGCACATTCGAAGACCATTTAAGAAACATCCGAAAGGTGCTGGAAAAATTAAAAATGGCCAACCTGAAGCTGAATCCTTGCAAATGTAATTTATTCCGACGTGAAGTAAGCTATCTGGGACACATTATCTCTGCTGAAGGTGTAAGAACAGATCCTGAAAAGATCTCCGCAGTTAAGGACTGGAGTCGTCCAAAAGATGCCCACCAATTAAGAAGTTTTCTTGGACTATGCACATATTACAGGAAATTTGTTAAGGGTTTTTCAAGTATTGCCAGACCTCTTCACAAGTTGACAGAAGTTAAACAGAGATTTCTATGGACAGATGAATGTGAGAAAGCTTTTAAACAACTGAAGGAGGCGTTGACATCTTCGCCCATTCTTGCATATCCCCAGCCCGAAAAATTATTCATTTTAGATACGGATGCCAGCAACGAAAATATCGGAGCTGTTTTGTCGCAGGAAATTGATGATAAAGAATATGTCATTGCTTATTGGAGTAAATGCCTATCAAAACCGGAGCGGAATTATTGTACAACCAGGAAGGAATTGCTGGCAATCGTCAAAGCAATAGAACATTTCCACCATTATCTCTATGGAAGAAAGTTCTTGCTCCGGACAGATCATGCATCTTTAACCTGGCTTTTAAATTTTAAAAATCCAGAAGGACAGGTAGCCAGATGGATTCAACGACTCCAGGAGTTTGACTTTGAAATACGTCATCGCAAAGGAACTCTTCATGGAAATGCTGATGCACTATCAAGGAAGCCGTGTAATGAAAGCTGCCGATATTGTTCTAGAGTACAGAAGAACTATCAGCTGATAAATACTTCGGTACGCCAAGTTACTGTTTCACCTCCATCAAAACCAGACCCATGGAGTGATGAAGGACTTAGGGAAGCCCAAAAAGAAGACCCAGATATAAATCCAATTCTTGAATTGAAAGAATCTTCTAGTATGAGACCAAGTTGGCAGGATATCTCCACCTACAGTCCTGCTACTAAGCAATATTGGGCTCTTTGGGACTCACTCCATATAAGAAATGGTGTCTTATACAGGAAATGGGAGTCCGATGATGGACGTAATTTCAAATGGCAGCTTGTTCTTCCAAAATCAAGAATTTCAGATGTTTTGAAAGAATTGCACAGTAGCTCAACTGGAGGCCACTTCGGAGTAATGAAAACTCTACAGAAAGTTCGAGAACGCTTCTATTGGAGCAAAACGAGACAAGATGTAGAGAAATGGTGCCAATCTTGTGATGACTGTGCGGCACGTAAAGGACCGAAGAAACGTAGCCGAGGAAGGTTGCAGCGGTACAACGTAGGAGCACCTTTTGAGAGGATAGCATTGGACATTTTGGGTCCTTTACCACGATCCTCAAATGGCAACAAATACATACTAGTTGTCATGGACTACTTTACTAAGTGGCCTGAAGCGTTTGCAATCCCCGATCAAGAGGTGACTACAGTAGCCGAGGTTCTAGTGCAACAATGGGTTTCCAGATTCGGCACACCCTTACAAATTCATTCTGATCAAGGGACAAATTTCACCTCTGTTGTGTTTAAAGGAATGTGTCAAATTCTCGGAATAGACAAGACGCAGACCACGCTACTACACCCACAATCGGATGGCATGGTAGAGAGGTTTAACAGAACCATCTTGAATAACCTCTCACTTATGGTTTTCAGAAATCAGCAGGACTGGGATTTGAAGCTACCGCTGTTTCTGCTTGCATATCGCAGTGCTGTCCATGAGACTACCGGATATACTCCTTCACAGATGCTCTTTGGTCGCGAACTTCGTCTCCCTTGTGATCTTCAGTTTGGTCGTCCACCGGATACATCTTCATCGCCAGAGGAATACCTTCGAGACCTTCAGGCACGTCTTGAAGATGTCCATAACTTCGCTCGAGACCGAATCAACAAGACGACCGAAAGAATGAAGACAAGGTATGACACAAGAGCGACAGGATATGAATTTCAAGAAGGTGATAAAGTTTGGTTGTGGAACCCGATTCGACGTAAAGGACTTTCTCCAAAGTTGCAAGCCAACTGGGAAGGTCCCTACACAGTCCTAAAAAGACTGAACGACGTCGTGGTTCGTATAAGAAAATCATCTGCTTCAAAACCAAAGGTAGTTCATTATGATAGATTAGCTCCTTATCGTCATGTAGAATAAAAATTAGTAGACCATGGTCTGTTTGTAAATAGTATAGATAATTTTAATCTTTTCTATTTTCTTGTATTTTTAGTTGCTTGTGTATGTAATGTGCTCTGTATCCTCTTGAAATGTAAATTCGCTTATATTAAATTTGGCCTCCTATCAGGGGATTGTACTGCCCGGGACGTGCAGTCCTTGAGAGGGGGCAATGTTACAAATTTATAAATAATGATTATATTTGTCTTAAAATATCTCGGACAGATCGAAAATTCTCACATTTTGGGCAAAAACTGCAGTATTTAGACGTATTGTAGTTTAAAAGCTGATTTCCTAATAATTTGGCGACTTGGCGACAGTTGGCGAGATTCTTGGCGACTTGGCGACGGTTGGCGAGATTCTTGGCGACTTGGCGAGAAATCGATACTTCTGGAAACATCCATCACCTAAGCTCTAGGACCAATATTTTTCGAGATAGCCTGGAAGCTTCCAGAATCTTGGCGAAATTGGTAGATTTCTCCGCCAAGTCAGGTATAAATACCGCAGCCCGACATGGAAGAGTCAGAGTTTTGTGAAGACAGTCAGTGAGTGAAGAATTAGTTGTGACTGCTAGTTGTTCTCTGTCTGAGGTATTTGAGACCTGTGATTGGAAGCTGGTTCTTATTATATCTGACGAATTGTAGCTGTATAATTGTGACTGTTACAGCGGGAATTTCGTTTATTTAGTGAAGTTCTTACGAATAAAAGTCTTGTGTTCATTAAGTGGTTGCTTTATTCAACTCTCAATCGACACGAACCCGTGAAGCTCGGTACAGTACAGACACTGTTAACAGTTATTAAGGAATCACGTGTCTTTAACAATGTATGCAGATATCTGCTCTAGAAACTAACGTTTATTGATTCATGCTTAATTTAATTCTTACAGAATGTGAAAGAAAATTTCTTAGGCAAATTTACATCCATCCTGTCAAAAATTAGAAAATTGAAATAAGTAAATCATGGAGTACTCAGAATTTACTTCTTTTTTATAGCCTCAATTGTGAAATTTAGTTTCTCTGTTTCAGTTTGAGAAAAGGGCACTTAAAATATAACATGAAATGGTTTAGTTTGATTGTGATCATTTTGAATTCAAGCAATTAGTAATAAGTAGAGTGAGTTTTTTTGCATGAGCCAAAAAATAAATATATATGGCATGATTCCTAACTCTGTGATAATATGTGACTTTCATATGATTGAAGAAAGCGGCTTGTGGCAATTTATTTCTATTTACTGCATATTTTGAAGTATCCATTTCAATGATTTCCATTGAATAACTCAAAGTTTGTCTTTAATAGAAATTCAAACCTCTTCAACTTTGAAACATATAAAATCAATGGATTCTGCGATAAATTTAATTCAATGGAGATATGTTTCAATCAACATAATTGAACAAAGTGAAGTTTGTCTTTATTAAAAATTTTAATATCTTCATCTTCGTAATATGTTTAATCACTTAATTCTATGACTTGATTAATTCAATGGGAACTTATTTAATAAGCAGAATTGTATAATTTGAATTACGTTGAATATTACAAAATAATAAACTTTGTAAGGATGAGTGTTTATCTGAAGGAAACTAACTCATATACCTTAACACTTTTAATTTTTATACATGGTTAGTAACATTAGAAGGATGCTTACATAGACAGAGACCATAAGTTTTTAATGTAAACTCGGGCCATAAAAACTTGACAAAGATGCATAGTAAAAAAGCTGTAAATCTTTAGTTAACCGCATTTAAGATAACCAAACAATGAAAAGATAATTTTGAATACTTTTTATGGATCGAGAGAGAACCGCAGATATTGATGATAAAAGAGTATACTACATCTCATAAAAATTCCAACAACCTATTCCTTCATACTGTGATTTTGTGTTTCGTATTTTGTTTCATTTTCTCTATTTACGAGCAGAGATTTTCTGAGAATATTCATTGCTTTTTCATCTATGCATTATTTAATGTTACTCTAAGATAAAAGCCTATCTATTTAAAATGTAAAGTTTTATAGACCCTCTTAAACTTTTAAGGCAGATATTTTATTATATCTAGTTAATTTCCGATAGATCAATATTCTAGTATGAAGAGCATGAAATATTTATCATAACAAATCTATTTTTTCGAAACATTTAGTTGACATTATTTAATTTTTTAAAAATAAATTAATAAACATTTTAACTTATTTTTCATGTTGTTATCATTGTCTATTTTAACATGAGAAACTAAATAATAAATCTTAAAATTTTTTAATGATGAAAATGTATCGTTGAAAATGATAAAACAATATTTTTCAAATTAAGATTTATACTCAAATGATAAATGGGTAAATAAAATGTCCAAATTATCAGGCAATAAATTGTAGCTATGAATCATCAAATCGAAACAAATCGTATTTGTATCTAACTAATGGAACAACTTATTTATAAAAGCAAAGAAATCAAAATTACATTTTCACAGCAATCAAATCTTAATGATAAAAAATACAAACATTATATAAATGAATTTTATAATTTTCATTCAGCGAGAAAATATTTTACAATTATTCAAAGTGATATCATTGATAATGTAGATATTAATGACTATAGAGATGGCAAATAGATTTTTCCGTTTCTGTGTTAAATATTGCTGTTCTACCAAACGCTTATAAAAAATCCTTAACCAAAATAATGGTTTAAATTATAAACAATAAAATATATGTTTGCAAACATAAAACCATTTAAAAAATAATAAAAATTAACAAAAACATGTAAAATTGCTAGGCAATATTGTCAAACCTAGGAATTTCAGCAACTTCTTATTTTTTCTAACTGTAATTTAGAGGGTGTGTTGTTATTCCAATAAGTAGATAGAAGTGAATATACATATTTTTATAAAAAAAAATGTGACTAAAAACAATAGGGGAAAAGGAATTTGAGTGAAAGCCACAGATAATTTATATATTTATATATTAATTTCAAAATTAAACTTCAACTACTCAAAGGACCCAGGAGGCCGTTCTACTAGTTTGATCACAAAAATATTTGGACAACAAACATTACGGAAAATTCACTCAAAATTTCTGAAATAAAAATACTTAGTTCAAAATATCACCAACAGATGGCGATGTCAACAGTTGTTGAGGCGTACATTTCTGGACTCGCGTATAATCAGTCGATATTTCCCAACAGCTTGGCCTCTGCAAACTCCCGATCTCATGCTTTGTGAATTCTGGTTGTGAGGATTTTTGAAAAGCAATGTTTATCGGGAACAATTGACATCTGTGTTTTATTTGAAAAACAGTATTCACCGTCATGATGAAAACAACCATGTCGACTCTCTCTGGTCAGTAGTAGAAAACATAATCTTCAGTATGGGATTCATTGTCGACTAAGATGGTCACCTATATAAGCAAACTTAAAGCACAAATTTTAATTATAGTAATGTCATTTGGGAAGCAATCCTTTGTTTAATAAATTGCCAATGCAGTATTGTTATTGTTTATTGTCCTTATTTCTTTCTTTATGTGTAAACTACTGATCCCCGATAATTTCGGGATATCAGCTTGTTCTTTCTTCACATGAAAAATTTATAGCGTCATCTAGAGGTGATATTTGAAATAATTTTTTATTTCAGAAATTTTAAGTACAGTTTTAGAAGAGTGTTGTCTAAATATTTTTCTGTTCAGACTAGTGGAATGACCTTCAGGGCCATATGAGTAGCGGAAGTTTAACGTCGAAAATCCTGTATTTCGATTAAGCTACTTAAATGCCTCTAGAATCAAAATAAATTTATATTTGTGCTAAGTTTAACAAAAATATGTATTTCAATAAAGTAGGTTTATTTATTCATAATAATTGGTTTTACCACAACTTTTAATTTTAAATCAATAAACATTCATAAAATACACCATACAATAACAAAGATTAATTTTTTTAAGAAATATATGAAATATGTAATGCATACCCTTTCTTTAACTATACTTTATTATTATCATCTCTCTCATCAATCATCTTACTGAAAATTAAAGTTTATTATTATCATCTTGCTTACATAGGAAGACAGCATGAATCGCGAATCAGATTAAATCAGATTAAAAGTTTGTTGTTTCTCATAAAAGTATTTTCTCAATATATGTTTCAAAAGTTTAAATAGGAAGCATTCACTACTTTAAATTTTTCTATTTATTATTAGATTTATAATTGTAAGATGTGATAAATTTATAAATGTAAGATAAGATACACACGTTTATAAATAAATATAAGATTATTTCGTTTATAAAATACATTTATAAATGGAAGATATAGCATGAAATGAGTAATAGTCATTTTGAATTTTTATCAAATGCTTATAGAGTTAAATCTTTTAGTGGTACAACCGTTTTTAATCTTCTTTTGTGAAATTTTTCCGTGGTGTAGTAAGAAAATTGGTAAATATAATATTTTTTCTAGATTCTCAATAAGCATATGAACTATTATACTAAAATTGGCAATTAACGTTATAACTAATGGCAATCAAATTCAATTAATGTTTTATGTTAAGTTATTATTTATTATATACATAAAACATTAATTGTTAATATAATTATATATTAACAATTAATGTTTTAATTTTACTAAGTTAAATGTCTCTAAACTAAGCAATTTAGCAGATACATGTTAACAAATAGTTTAGATTAAAGTTAACTATTTAGCAAATCCATGCTAATATGTTTTATGGCATGCAATTTATTATTACTAATATCATCCAAGAGCAGCTGTTATCAAACTGCGAAACATGTTAACATATAACTGATAGTTTGAAACACTAGAAATGAATTTAAATCATATGAATATTTTATGAAAATTACCTTCAATTGTCCTGACTTCAATTTTGTTTGTTTTAGTCATATTTGTTATAGAAAATAAACTACATTTAAAATTTTGAATAAAAACAGCAAGACATTTTTTGGTTTTAAGAATCGGTTGTGTTGAATATCGTTCCTCTATCCGTACCAGATGTTGAAATCGAAATCACATGATCGATTTTCTTGTGATATAAACCCTTTCTGACAAATCCAGAAGGAAAAGCCACAATAGTAAGTAAGGAGCTCTCCTGCTGATTCCCTTCTCTACCTGACATAGAAATAAAGAAGAGATAAATCACAATTGAAATTCAAATGATCCACTTTCAAGTAGAATGCGAAACCGAAGAAGATGAATATAGAAAAGAATAAAAGACTCTGCGTCTTCCCATACAATAACGTTATACTTTCTAACTACAAATCAACTGGCAAAAGGGAAGAAGCATAGGTATAGACGCAGAACAATAGATTCAATATATAAAAAAGGGAAAAATAAAATTGAATTTTTTTCTTTCTTTCTGTCTTGGAGCTACCTTTTGAAGGAATGAGAACGTGGGTGTAGAAGAAATGAAAAAAAGAGAAAAGAAATTCAAAGTTGATCCCGAGAGAAATTTTTGCGACGGGTGTTTTTGACAGGTGCTCTGAGGGATGAAAAAAGGGGAAAAGAGCGGGAAATTGTGAAACTCTTAGAATCTTGAAAAAGATTTTTTCCTCTTTCGTTATTCAAAGGAGAAAAGAAATTGGGGAAAAAAAGTCACCTGTAAGGAAAAAATTCCCTCCAAATGGGAAATGAGTTGCTGAATGTGTCTCGGAACTTGGAAGACCAGAAATAGTATTTTTTTTCATTGTTCTGCCATCAAAAATTCCTTTCTTTTTTTGAGTCAATTATTACGTCAATCTGAGTAACTTCATTTTAAATTTTACTAGATTTTAGTATTGGAATTTAGAGTGATGTGTCATTTCTTTTATGTATTCGAGAAATTTTTCCTTTAAGTGCGTGAAGTGTGTCACCTTTCCCCACTATTTCAATTCACGCGTCAACTGAAATTTTTGTCAGACAAACTAAATTCACATGTCGACATTTAAAATTATTTTTATAACTTGTGTTATAAGTGTTGAATTTAGATATTGGTTACTGTTAAAATGAGTATTCCTTAAAATGTTTTATTAAAAATAGCATATTAAAAAAATGAACTTTTTTATAAAAATACCACAAACTTTAAAAATTAGACATAAACACTATATTTATATATATGCGGTATTTTTATAAAAAAAATATAAACTGGCTTAAAATTACTCCATTTTTTAATAAAACATTTTAAGGAATACTCATAATCTAAATTCAACATTTTTAACACCAGTTATATATATACCAATATATATATATATATATATATATATATATATATATATATATATATATATATATATATATATATATATATATATATATATATATATATATATATATATATATATATATATATATATATATATGAGATTTTCAATTTAATTATTTAATAGGAAACTTGAAACATGATTTATTTTAGTCTTTTAAATATGTTAAACTTATAAGCGAATATTAAGCTAATGGTATAACATTTTACTAATGAATAAGTCAATAATATTACATGAAAGATTGTAAGAATAAGAAATTAATTTCATTTAGGTTTAGGAATTAAAATCTATAAATTCTAATATCAAGAAAATTATTCTTAAGTTTATATATATATATATATATATATATATATATATATATATATATATATATATATATATATATATATATATATATATATATATATATATATATATATATATATATATATATATATATATATATATATATATATATATATATATATATATAAGATTCATTTTCTTTAGATTGGAATTTATAGATTTTGTAGGTAATAAAATTGGTGTGTAATTAAAATATGTAGTTTAAATGAAAAATGTTTATGCACTTTCAAAAATTTTGTAATAAGACACAAATAATTCAAGCTTAAGATATTCTATTTTTGTGATAAAACATTTTTTAGAAATTATTGTATTCATTGAAACATTTTACACATTACTATTTTTAGTTAGGAAACTCACAAGATAAAATTTCTTATAATTGAAATAAATTTTTAAGGACAATATTCACACGTAATGTTGATTTAAATATCCATATTATAAGTATACCAAGTAAGTAAGATTCACAGATTCGGAAATAAGCTGTGAATATAACCGATTACATATTTCTATCTATTCATAAGAACATTTAACCTTGAATTTGTTCAAAATATAAAAAATGTTAAGGAGATGAAGAATATCTGTGAAATATTTTATTATCGTTTTTAAACAGTTTAACGTAATTTGCAAATTTTATTAAAATTATATAGAGCATTTTGTAAGAAAAATCAATATTCTTTAAAGAAATTTATAAACGCTTCTTAAATTATGTATTTAATAGCATTACACATACACATTAAAATTAAATATGATTTGTTTATTTATTAAATAATAATTAATTGAGATTTAGTCTATAAATAATCGTTTACTGAGAACATATTAAGTGTTTTAATTAATATTTATATAAACAAATTTAAAGGGCATCCTAAGAATTTCTTTTCGAATTCCGAAAATATGAAGGAATCTTTATCATTCCATTCCACTATCTGAAATTTAAATTTGAAAAATATTATTTTTTTCTCATTTTAAAAATGCAACCATACTTTACATTTTTCAATCATAATGTGTGCAAAGATTTTGAAAAACTGCTACAAAAATATGAAGCTTCCAAACGCCAAATGCACAAGAAAAAGAAAAAAAAGAATGTTGCATTTGCAATTTTTCCAATTCCATTCTCAAATGATGCCTATATACTTACATCTTTTCAATACTTTACAAAAATTGCGTTGCGAAGCAACTAATTCTTTTTTACTTCCACGATTCCAATGGATTCTTCTCATAACAGCTGAAACTCACATTCTAGAATAAACATTTCTTACAGGAAACTATTGCCAGAATAAGAAAGTGAAGTAGGAAGAAAAAAAAATGATTTAGAACAAGCTCATTTACATAGCGGAGTTCTTGTTTATTTTTTCTTACCCTTCGGCATTCTATTTTTTATCTTTAAGCAAGAAAAATATATTCTTTTAGAAATTGCGGAACGGTGGCTTTTCTGATTGTGGTGGCACAAATTAAGTTAGCAATTTTTTACGCAAAAAAATTATATCCATGTTTTTGAAGTAATGAATTTTATGTGATTTTTTTGTTTATAAAACAAACCGTGTTTATTACCAGATCATGTTGATTCGGAAAATTCTGAGCTATATTTGTATCTTAATAAAATTTTCTATGGAAAGTTTTATCATTTTATTCTTTCTTTTATATTATTCATTGTGCTGCGAAACAAAATTGCAACTGCTGAAAAATAAAAAAGCGTGTATTTTTGTTCAGAGAAATAGAAACAAATAGTTTACATTTATTTGTTTTCACAAATAAATATACACGCTGCTTTAAATGTTTTCTTCTTTCTTGTTCAAATTAATATTTGTCAATTTATTTTTAATTCTTTTTTGTTTCACTTTTACTTTTCTTTCTATTTGTAACAATAGAATGTAACGTTCATTCATCTGATCACTACTTTGACGAAATTTAGTCACCTTTTATAAAGAGGAGCTGCATAAATGGAAAGTGTGTATCAATGTAACATGGTTGGTAGTATTTGTAACATGTTCTTGTTAACAAAAGAATTCAAATCATGTCATTTACTAAAGATCTTAAATTAATAGCAATATTGTGCTATTCTTTTCTAAATTTTCTTAATATAATTAAAATAAAATTAATTAAAGGAAATAGTACACATAATTACATAATAAAAATGATGTTGTAAACTTTACAAATACTGCATCTAATTTCATTGCTTAGATATAAATATACCTGAAATTTGTAAATATGCTTTTAGAAGTTTTTGTTTCACGCTTTTTATAAGTAACTGAAACGATTGCAGAATGCAATTTTTTTATAGGTGATAAATATCTATTACAGAAAATCACATTTATTAACAATTTCTATATTATTCATCATGTAAATTAAAATTCTCCATTTAAAATTATTGAATACAATTTGCATTGTTTTCTTCAAGAATACTCTAAAATAAATGTAGGTGACTGTGTGATACAAATTTAAGATTTTACTTTTATTTATTATCACAAAAACTGAACACATTTTAACTCGACCTGTAATTAAAAATCACAATTTTAAAAGAAAATAAAAAAATAGGATTATTTTAGTTAATTAAAAATTTTTTATAGACTTTGAACATATAAAACAAATTTTTCCATGATAATTTTTTTTAATTTACAAAATAAAAACTCAATTTGTATTAAAACTCAATTTAAAACAAACTTATATTTTTTTTACTTCACCATATGGATAATAGTATTTTGGGAAAAAAACTTATAACAAGTTACAAATTTTCATGAGTAATATATTTAATAAAAAGAAAGAAAACAAACTGCAGAAATACATTTATCCAGATAAACTGTGTTTAAAAATGCTTCACTGCATTTCTGAATATTATAGCAATTACAAAATTGCTTTTCGTTCTTGTGAAAGATTTTTTTTTAAGAAAAGTTACTGTTGAGAGTATTGCAAGAACTATTAGTTCTCTTTTTTCCTAAAATTCATTTTATATTCATTTTTAATATTTACAATTTCCCTGTATCTATTTTATTTTCAATTAATCAGCAACAATTGTTCTGAATACAAATTTTTGTCATACTTCATGAGTTAAATTTTGGGAGAAAGTAAGTCAAGAAAATAAAACAAGATGTGATGTCACAATTACAATCCTGAGAAAATGGTTTGGCATAAAAAATATCATTAGGGAAAAGAATCTCTTTATTGTAGAAAACTGCAGGCCCGAAAAATAAAGTTTTATTAAATAATAAGCAAATATGAGATTACACTAAAAAAGTGAGTACTTGTGTGCATTTGTAGGTAAAAATAGTGTTTTCTTATAGATTAAATATCAGAAATATAATTCGAGTTGGATATTTCACATTGTGTTGTCATTAAATGCTAAATTATTCATTATTTCTTAAGTGGCTTAGTTCATTATTTATTTAAGTGGCTTTAATTTTCATTTCAGACTGTTTGAAAGCAATCGCAATGTAAAATATAGAAAACATAAAAAATTATAATATAATTCTACAAACACTAAACTTGGTCTTCTACCTATCTATTTAGAATCTTTCGACTTCTCTTAGATAAAAAATAAAGAAATATAGAAAACTTTTAAGAAGTTTAGTTTTTATAATTTATTCCAAAATACCTAGTAACGCAAACATGGAATAATGCCTGTATTTTAAGTTAGCAATAATATATTAGTTTCTACTATTTAAATTATGTAGGAACATATTAAAAAGAAATGTGTTTAATAATTGAATCTTACATTTTATAAATACGAAATCATTATTTAAATGTGCAGCATTTTTCAGATTCATTTGAAGATATAAATTTTTATTCCAGAATAATTACTTAAATTAGATAAAATTTTATGCAGTTTATCATGAAAGAATATGATCTCATTAGTAAATATGAGGCTATATCCGTCATTTCGCAAATCCTCCGCTTAAACTTCATTAAAACTCCAAACTTTCTCCGGATGTTGCACTATTCTTAATCCCAAGAACTTTTCCCTATCTCCACAGGGGCCACTCAGGAGTATTTAATTCCAGGATTCGCCGCCAACTTGATATTTATTGCCTATGGGGGCGGAGGAGTTAAATACGTTAAGGAAATTAATGTATTGTCCAAGAAGAGTACTTGTCAGATAAACCCCACCTTCATAAACTATTCCACTCATATTCTTCTCACGCCTTGCGTGAAAATCTTCTAAACCCCTGTTCGTTCATCCTCAGGTACGTTTACAGGGTAGCATTCAGGTTTAGAATTGAAATGAAATTCATGTTTTAGGGCTTTTGTGATACCAAACACGTCCCCAGTCATTTTGCATGTACGCAGCGATGCAGAAATTGATGGCTGCTCCCCAGTCACTCAGCGTAATTTGCTTAAAGAGAGATGAGCAGAAAACTATTATAAAACAATTCAAAATAATTATTATTTTTAACGACGCTAAACGTGAATTTTAAATGGTAGAGTGTTTGCAAATTTCTAAAATTTACACAAGGAGATCCATAGTCTATAATATTCACAGCAACAACTTTTTCTAAAAGTTGCTATTAAAATCAAAATTAAAATTATTAATCCCATAATTCTATTTATATTCATGATATATTTAAAAATTTTCATCCTTTAAAGTTTAAAAAAAAATCGAGGAAAATTGTGTTAAAATAAATTCAAATTATTTGCTTTGGCACATTTTTATTTTAAATTTCTAGTCTGAATAAAGCGACGATTATATTATAGTTATAAAAAACTGTATTATATTTAATTATAGATTAAGATATAATAATTTAATAAATTTATGCATTTAATATTTATTAAATTTTCATATAAAAAATTAGTAATTACCTAACTAATAAATTTATTATATAGATGTTCATATTTTGAAACATATTTACTACTTAAATAAATTTTTATTTTTATAAAATTTAACATTATTTTATATAATCCCATTCATTCAAAATAACTTTTAATTTTAAAGAGATTTTACCATACATATAAATTAATTACATTATTTTTCTAAAGTTGATCAATTAAAACTAATTTTTCTTTTATAAATTTGAAACATTGGAATTTCTTACTCTGTATAATTACATACAACTTAATAATTTAAAAATTAAAACTATTTTTATAAATTTTGTTTTATAAATTCTCATGGATTTATTTTCTTACATATATATATTTTTTCAATTCAGTTTTTGTGTTCATAATTACTGCCCTCTTTTGTTGTTTTGGATTTTTACAAAACATTCAATTCTATTCCAAAATACAAAATTTATAAAAAAATGAATTTAATAAAATTATTTTACAATGTATGCGTTTATTATTAAGTGTTAAGGACACAATAATGAATAAGCCTATCTATAAATATGACACACATATTAAAATTGTTTTCAAATTAATAAGTATGGCATAGTCTCTCATCTTAAGCAATCGATAAAAGCTAATTTTAAGGAATCAAAATATTATTCAGCCCAGAGAAAGTTGAATATTATTTTAAACTTAAAGGCTAATATAAATAATAAATATAGCCGTTTTAGAATTAAAATATACTTGCAAAATATACTTTAAAAAACAAATTTGAAGTAAACAGTAAAATTAATCAAATATGGATATATATAAAAGAGTATACAAGAAATCTTGTGTGTATTTACCATATAATTTTGGTAGTTGAATTTTACCATATTTTGCTGAAAGAGAAAGGAAAAATTAATCAATAACCTTAAGATTAGATGTTAGACAAACAATATTGCTTTTCGGACTTTTATTTCTTGTTTTGGGTTGAATATTTTCATATTAATATAACATTTCTTATTTCCTCTCCCTCCTCCAAAATATATTTTAGTCAGCAATAATAAGATTCTGCTTGATTTATTAGTTTTGCTAAAAGGATATTTCTTCAATTTTTTCAAGAATTACTTTCCTATTTTCCTACTTCTTTACATAGATACTTAAAAAAGAGCATTATAACAGTCATTTTCTTCCCAACAAAGAAGAAGCTAAGCCTTTTCAGAAAATTTCTTTCGAACACGTTTTCTTTGTTAGAACCTTAGCGAGTTATGGTATTCATAGAATATAATTTGCCTAAATTCAAAAGAATCTCATTTTTAATTTTCTAAAAATAGTTATTTCTTCTAAAAAAGAAGCGTATATACATGTTTAACTTTTTAAATTAAATGTTAAATTTTTAATGATTTACATGGTTAATTTGTCAATAAGCTGTTAAAAGCTTTTAAAAAATATCACATCCATTAATATATTTTGCTAAATGTTAAATTTAAATTATAAAACTTCTCATAAAAATTATAACTATCAACTACAATCTTTGTTATTTTTTAATTATTGATATAAATTTGTAACATTATGAAAATTTTATGAAAATTAGATATGATCAATATTTTTTTAAAAAATATCATTCTATTATTTTAAATTTATAGCTTTGTTTTCTTACGTTTAGTTGAAATAAAGGAAATTGACAGGAAATTTTACTTTAAAAAATATGATATAAAATTTCACAAATGTAAATAAAACATATTCAATCTGAAATAAACTGAATAAATTTCTAAAATAGTTTTTATTTTATGTGCATCTTTATTTTTTATGTTTTAAGTACATTGATAAATGTGATGCTCAAAAATGAATATCAAATAAGATAAGAAATGAAGGGAAAAATGCTTTGCCAGTGTTAAATATTTGTTTTTCACTGCAAACATCAAATTTAGTACAGATTCAACAATTTATATTATTCCTAGATGGAGCCCTTTGAATATCATTAATATGAGAATTTAAATTTCTATGAGAATAATATAAATATTTTATAAAGTTTAGCTGAACTGAATGTAATGAAACAAGCTAGTAAATTTCTTTTAAAAGATACAATATAGAGAAAATTTAAAATTTCAAAATATTTATATTGTATCTATTAGTTATCAATAAAATTAAATACTACTGAACAATAGCTTTCTCTGTTTCTCAACTACATTCTCTGGTGCATTCCTTATCAATGAAATTGCATTATCGAGAAAGATTTTAAATTTAACGATGTTTCTATGTGCAAATTATCGAGAAAGATTTTAAATTTAACGATATTTCTATGTGCATATTGGTAATACTAATGAAAATTGAGGATAAAAATCTCATCACTGAAATACAATTTACAGTAAATTATATCAGAAGTGAAATGAAAATTTTTATTATAACGTATTTTATTTATACGCTTTTAAAATAAACGTGAAATAAATTAAGAATTCTAAATTAATGGGATAGGTTTATAAAAATTTTAGAGTATTTGTGATATCAAAACGTGAAGCAAGCTCTTCGAATAGACACACATACTAAATAAATTATAAGCATAATAAATTTAAAAAATTACTATAATAAGCTTTCTAAATAAATTCACTGTGTAAATAATCTTTCCATTCACTGTTAATTCTCAACCCGGGCTTTATGTTGTCATTAGTAAAATATAATTTAGAATGAGAATCACTATGAGAATTCATAGCCTCACCATTGGCCATGAGGCTCCAAATTACTTTTACAATGATTCTAAAGACCTTTGCTGAGAGAAATAACAAAAATGGCAACAAGATATACTAGTTATGTCTTTAAAATATATTACCTTGCGATTATATTAATAAGTTTTTTATGAAGTGAGCAGCAAAATTTAGGCAGTGAGGGAAAAGCAGTTTTACTTTCTTCTTTCCGTCATTCTTTCAAGGGTGTTTGCTCTGTATGGGAGATATCAGATTTGGAATTGAAAATTCTCTCTGAATTCGAAAGTGAAATTTTGGTGTGGAGAAAAAGTTGCAAACTCTTAACGGTACGTACATACTTCTTCGAACTTTATTCGCATTGAGAAGAACTCAAGCAATTTATTTTAAATTATTTAAGTTTAGAGGAATTCGGGAATTCCTATAAGATTAATTATTTTATTAGTTTCTAGTTCAAGTAGTTCTATAGTTTATTTCCTCAAGTACGTACAAGATGTTAAATTCAAAATGACAGACTTACAAGACGAAATACCATCTATTGAATGTGAATATCGCATACCAAAACATGTATCGAACTCTATATTAGACTATGATGATAATACACCTCTAGCTATACAATTAGCTTCAGAAGCCGGAATTTCAAACTTCATAGTGTTTTTGTGTCCTACAGCAGGATATGCCTCAGTTCCTAAGAGGCCTTCACAGTTAAAATCTGAACTATTAAATGCTATTTCCAACAAAAATGGGATTGAAGAAGTGAGACATACCAGAAACGGAAAACTAATTATCGCTACAAATGATTATAAAACAGCGACAGAAATTTGTAAAATCGAAACAGTATTAAATGTTCCTGTGACTCCCCAAATACAAATTGAACAATACACTACGAAATTTATTATCCCGTTCATATCAGTGGACGAAAGTCTAGAAAATCTAGCATTAGAAATTGAAAATAACGGCCTTATTGTATCTCAAATACGACGTTTCAATAAAAAGGGATCTCCAGAACTTTCAGAAACTATCTTGGTAAGAGTCTACGGACATAAAATCCCGTCTCAAATTAAAGTATTTTTATCTATTGTAAACATAAAGATTTTTGTGGATAAAGTTCGTCAATGTGGAATTTGTTTTAAATTTACACATGCAACAAAAACATGTAAAGTACAAACAGCTTTATGCAGACTCTGTGGCTCACATCACAATAACGATCCTTGTTCAACTAAAATCCCATATTGTGTAAACTGCAAAGGATCTCACGCGTCAGATGATCCTTCATGTTCAGCTCGTGAAGAAGAAACTCGGTTTTTAAAATTTAAGGCAATAAACCATTTATCTTTTATTGAAGCAAGAAGACAATTTAAAAGCTCTAAAACCAGTTTTGCTACTATTGTAAAGTCTAATCAACCATCAGAAATTACTCATGCAAAAATAAATGATATTGTCACCTCAATACTTACAAAATTTGAAGAGTCAGTAGACAAAAAAATTTTAGCTATTCAAACCCAACAAGAAACAATTCTTAATACTATTTTCCAAAAATTTGAAGAAACTGTAAGCAAAATATTTGAAACTAGAAGTCTCTCGTCATCCCCTGCTAGAAGGAAAACTCGGAAAAGTAGTCGAATCCAAAAGCAATCATCAAACCCTACTAATAGTGACATTCAGTTCAATCCAATTTTACCTGTGAATAGTGTATTTAATTTTGGTAACTCTTCTGAAGAGCAGTCAGAAATAATTGAAAATGCAAAATTCAGTAAGAGAAGTAATAAAATTTCCTAACAGATGGAACGCAAATACTATCCTGGGTGCATCAGTCCGTAGAAGTCAAACAGTAATCATAATAATTGTAACTTTTTTCATGTTCTCATTAATTTCGTGGAATGCTCGTAGTGTTCTCAATAAGCGCCCATACATGAAACTTCATTATTTTAACTCTGCCGACATTATTGCAATACAAGAAACGTGGTTAAAAAAGTTGACAAGATATCTTTATTTAACAAAATAATCTTTCGTCAAGATAAAGAAGATAGCCGAGGTGGCGGTCTTCTCCTAGCAGTAAATAAAAACATTCCAACAAGTCAATTTTCTCCTATCCGTCCCTCAGATGATGGCAGAGAACTCTTAGCAGTCAAGATCACAGTGGCAACAACTACAATAACTATTATTAATGTTTACATTCCTCCAGGCAAATTTTCTTCAGAGTGGCTTCATAGCATAATTCAAGGAATTCAGCCTCCTTACATCATCATAGGAGATTTCAATATTAGACATACATCATTAGGAAGCTGTTCTACTTCATCAAGGGCAAATGACCTTCTTGAATGGATTCAGGAAGAGAATTGCTGCCTCCTGAACTCTGAAATTCCAACACATTACGGCCCACATCATAAACCTTCACTCATCGATTTCACCTTTGTATCACCAGACATTTATCACCTAAGTCAAATAGAAGTTCACCCAGATTGTTTTGGAAGTGATCATTTATCATCTAAAACTAGCATAGCTATAGGAGATATTGATCACCATATACCAAACAGATCACGTATTCTGTGGTCAGAATTCTTTGCTTCCATCAATACTGATCATGAAATTTCTAATCTTCATTCTATTGAACAATTCAATCATCTCTGCATAAATAAACTTCACAAGTTTCGAAGATGGCAGAAAATGCCAAGTAAACCTTATCCTCCATGGTGGTCTTCTAGATGTAGTTATCTCCTGGGCCAAAAAAGACGTCTTTGGCGTAAAGCCAAAAACACATGTGATAAATACGTTTGGATGGCATATAAAAGAACTGCAGCAGAACTACATCGACTACTCATATATCTCTCTCGAAAATATTGGGACGAAATAATAATTTCAGCTGGAACATCAAAAAATATTTTTAATTTATTAAAAAATCTCCAAAATAGAGTTACAGTATCTCCAACTTCACATATGATCCTATTACATAATAATTCTCCAGTGACAGATCCTACCCATCAAGCTAATATGTTTACAGACTTCTACACTCGTTCACCAATTTTAGAGGTTATTCCACTAGATTTAAGTACAAGTGAGGATTTCTCTTACAATAAACCCTTTAATGCATCTGAACTACAAGAAGCTTTGGCCAGATGCAAAAATTCGTCTGTAGGTCCTGATAAGATATCTGCAAAAATACTAAAAGGAATTACTACTACCAACCTAGACTACCTCCTCTCCCTGATAAATAAATCGTGGCTTACAGGTATTGTACCAGAAATATGGAAATCCTCTATTGTCATTCCAATTTTAAAACCGGGAAAGATGGCCAATCTTGTGGCATCGTACCGTCCTATATCTCTGACTAGTGTCACGTGTAAATTAATGGAAAGAATGATTTTGAAGAGATTTATTGACCATATATCAACCAAATCTTTCTTTCATCCCAATCACCACGGATTTCTGCCACATCGAGGTTGTGACAGTATTTTATCCATCATTCATCATCACATAATTTCTGCCAGATCCTCTAGAAAATTTGTTGTTTTGGTTGCAGTGGATATTTCCCAGGCCTATGATTCAGTTTGGCCAGATGGCCTAGTTTATAAATTACTTCAAGCAAACATCAAAGGAAATGCTGCTTTGTGGATTCAACAGTTCATTACAACTCGCTATTTTCAAGTAAAGTGGAGAAATAAGCTATCTTCACCAGCCACATCATATAGGGGAGTTCCACAAGGGAGCGTGTTATCACCTTTCCTGTTCTCAGTGTTTATGGCAGACCTCTACGATATCCTTCCCCCTGACATCAAATGCTTCATGTACGCTGATGATATATTTCTACTATATGAATCTGTTAATTTGGGAAAACTTCAGCAGAAACTAACATCTGCACTTGGAATATTACAAAATTGGTGTCGGGAATGGAAGTTATCGATAGACCCACAAAAATGTTCTATGATCAACTTTTCTTCAAAACGACAACAACCTAATTTCAACTTGTTCATCAACAATCATCCTATTTCCTGGAGTAAAAATGTTCGAATTTTGGGATTACATTTTTCACACAATTTATCTTTCCGTCATCATTTTCAGGAAAAGAGAAAAGCTATATCAAAAAAGTTGAATGCTTTAAAAGGTATCGCAGGCAATAGATGGGGTGCTCGTACTGCTCATCTTCTACAAATCGTAAAATCATTTATTGTCTCCAGTCTGGATTATGGCTGTCATATATTTAGTTCAGCATGCACAACAGATCGCAAAATCCTTGAAACTATATATCACACTGCCCTAAGAATTGCCACAGGTCTTCCCAAGTGGACCCCCATACCTATAGTTCTACAAGAAGCAGGAGAAACTTCTCTTCACTCTAGACATGAAATGCTCTCCTTAAACTTTTACATTCGGAATTTAAGCAAGTCATCATTATCCCCCTGTGCTTTAGCTTGGGAAAAGCTAACTTATAATCGAGTTAATCGTAATCATCCTCTAGCCATTAAAGCCAAATTGTGGCTCGAGCAACAAGGAATAAATACCTCGTGCATATTAAAAGTCCCAATAGACTGGCCAGAAATGTCAAAAAAATCTCAATTTATTCCTCGAGTCTACCTTTTCAGACTAAATCATTGCCAAAAGATATAATTAGTAAGCTATTTCACCAAGTTTGTGAGTCATCATGGCAGACAAATACGTTGATATTTACAGATGCTTCCAAGCAGGGATCAAATGTGGGTATTGCAATAGTCAATTTTACAACTAGTCTATCAATAACAGGGAAAATTAATTCCATAAACTCCATCTTCTCGGCAGAGGCTATGGCACTACTTATTGCAGTCTCTAAAATTTGCACTGAACCCAAAAAATATGTCATTTTCACAGATTCACTTTCTTGCATCTCTGCTCTTTCAGATTGTTCCAGGACATCACCAACTATCATTCAACTTCTTCGATCCCAAATGATTCAATCTACTCAAAAGTGCTTGTCAATACAGTTAGTTTGGGTTCCAGGACATTCAGGGATTGCAGGTAATGAAATTGCCGACTCATTGGCGAAAGCAGCAACAGGGAGTCAATATGCTATTCGATCTATTTCTCCTGAAGATCTGAAACAACACATCAAGAAATTTTACTTTAATGAAAGTTACAATCAATGGAAAAATAGCAAATATGCTGAAGCATTCACTCATCTCACATCTATTCGCAAAAAACATAGACTGTTAACGAAATCGACGACTAGAAGACGTATGGCTGGCCAGAATAAGAACAAGATCCTTTCCTACCAATTATATTCTATTTAGGTTTAATCTCTGGCATACAGACCGCTGTCAGTGCGGTGAACCTGAAACTATAGATCATATTCTACTAGATTGTCCTTTGTACGAACATCAGAGGAATCAACTACGGAAAAAATTAGGAATAGGAGCGTTATCATTCTCTTGGATATTTGAACTATCTACAAATCCGGAAATTAAAATTCTTGCATGCTGTGAATTTCTACGCCAGTCTAACAGATTCTAATTTTAACGAAAAAAGAAAGTTACAACTCAAAATCCTTGAACTATTTTCTGATATGAATTTATAAATCCGAATTTTTCTTCTCATATCAAGACTTTTTCTGTTAGTGATCACCGACTTCAATTAACTTTACTTAAATAAGGTTAGTCGATAGACTACATAAATCCTCTCCAAATACCTTCTTCAATGAGAGCTACAAGCATCCTAGCATAAAGCTCCAAAAGTGTCCGCCATAACCTACCTACCTACCTATTACCTTGCCAAAAACTATCATCTTTATTGAAATTAAAACCAAATATGATTATAGGTAAGTATCTCCACAGGATCGTTGAGTATTCCATAAGGTTAAAAGTGTTTATTATTAAAGTTTACTATTAAAGTGCTGTTCCTTGACACCCAAAACAAAACGCATAATAAAATAATTCCATCATTGAAAGTAGCTCAACTGTTTAATGGAATGCTCTTCGCAAATTAAATTGAAAAAGACTGTGTTCATGTTTAATGACTTTGCTATCACAGGTTGAACGAGAGTCTGGTCTTGTATTTGTACTATAGAACAATATGACAATGCGCAACCTTATCATTTAGAGTACTAATGTCAATGGCATTACTTTTGATTTTACATTAAACTTAGTAATGATACTATGAAATTGCTGGTAAAACATTTTTAAAAACTAGAGTACAATTAGAAGACTTTTTTTACAGAAAATTCATTCTCACTTTCCTTATACAAGGTCCTTTTACATATAGGAACACTTTTTTTTTTACAATGAAAGCCAGATGTTTTGATTCAATTGACAATTTGATGGACTATAGCAAAGACTGAACTGAATTTATATGTGATTTATTTAAAATCACACATCTGATGTTCAAAAATGATTCATAATTTCAACATATACTTATACTTCAAATACCATATTGCATGAATTGAATTTTGCGATTTTTATTTTGTTTAAACAGAATATTAGACCCACTATTTCGTTTTTAAATTTTCAGAAATAAA